>CM074722.1:472644407-473091907 GCA_037306005.1 Rhinophrynus dorsalis
GCTGAAAAACTTGTCAAGGGGGACAGGGCTTTCATTGTTCTCATAGAAAGAAGATTGTCCCCTGCTGTTATCTGTCTGGTCTATGGACTGAATTCCACATCTGAGAAGAGATGGCTTACACTAGGTAAGAGGGGTGGGAGGAGAAACTTTGCTTGTGAATATCTCATAAACCATAAAGGTCTGAGAGATAAGACTTATATCATTCTTCATGGTTTTTTAATGCCTACAAAATAAAATAAAGTTAAAATGAAGTATTACTATCCCTTTAACCCCTTAATGATAAAGGACCTACCAGGTACGTCCCGCAAATACTGTCACTTAGTGACAGAGTACGTACCTGTATGTCCCAGAAATCCGAGTCCCCGTGCAGCTGCACACCGTTCAGGGACTCCGGATTAATTTGCAAAAAAAAAAAGTTAGCTGGGAGTTAAGAGACGGCCACGTGCGCACGTGGCCTGTCTCTAAGGGGTTAACCCTTTGAGTGCCACAGGGGTATCTAAAGCATTGCAGTGCAATGTGTTGGAAATCTATCTAGTTCTCATATGTTTAACCCTTTGAGTGCCAGAGACGTATGCCATGCTTCCTCTCTGGCATTCAGAAATCTAAAAGAACCACTTTTCTAAGTCCAAATATCTAAGAGCTAAGCCAGTGTTTGTGATTTGTATGACAATTGTAGAATGTTAAAGATTAATTTAAATAAAGTAAAAGGCAGTTTTCCCTGCTAGTAGGGCTGGGCTTATGTATCTCAGCTCATCAGCCTAACAGCCAGTTCAGAGGATCTTCTCAGATACATCTGAATCACAGACTTTGTCTACAGACTGCGGATAGGGGGAGCAGAAAATTAAAGGAATAACAGAAATAGTGAACCCAAATTAAAGAAAATGAAAGTCACCATGTAAAATAAATTAATATATAACATGTATAGGGGAAGTTAACCCTTTGAGAGCCAGAGGGGTACGTAACGCATTGCTTTGCAATGCGTTCCGTACCATTCCCTACCCCTCTGGCACTCAGAGGGTTAAATTGAAACACTACTATTCCATTCATTTTCAGCATATAAATTGTGGATAATTACTGCAAGCATCTTGTCTTACAAGGGCCATTTTCTTATCCTGTACAGGGCTGGATTTCCCATTAGGCAGATCAGGAAACTGTTTAAAGCACTAAATTTTGTGCTGGTCACGCCTACAGATTGCGCTGTCCATGCCTACATTCTGTGCATTGGGTGTGGCCTATGCAATCCCTGCACCACACACTAATTCCTGATTTACATATCGCTTACTGGCTGATATTTAACTCTTTGGGTGCAAGAGAAATCCCCATTGCATTGTTTCACACTGTGTTGGTGACCACTCTAGCAACCAACAGATTAATACGATTTCTCAGCATGCATGTTATAGACTAAGGCTGTTTTTTTGCCAGGGAGTAGTCATTAAGGCTGGGATCGGGTCATATGAAGTTTGGAGTTAGGGATGGGTAAAAAGTTTCACAGAAAATAAGAAAAGTGGTACTGCCATGGGAATTCCTGAAAAAAATGCAGTGGTTTCACTTTTTTCCCCAAACATACTGACACCCCAGACTTGCTTAACATTAGGCACACATACTGACCCCCAGCCATGTCATACTACACTGGTAAACATAGAACTACACATACTGACCCCCAGCCATGCCATACTACACTAGTAAACATAGAACCCCACATACTGACCCCCAGCCATGTCATACTACACTAGTAAACATAGAACTACACATACTGACCCCCAGCCATGTCATACTACACTAGTAAACATAGAACCCCACATACTGACCCCCAGCCATGTCATACTACACTAGTAAACATAGAACCCCACATACTGACCCCCAGCCATGTGTCACGGTTATTATGACTCTCAGACACAAGTTTTAGGTAAAAAAAATCAATTTTATTGAAATAATAAATGATAACTTAGGATGGCAATAACATACATATATATATATACAGAATATAGCACAGACAGAAGGCAGACTCTACCGGTCCTGTCAATATACCGGACAGGACAGTCTTTAGGCTCTACCGGCCTTGCCAATACCGGGTAAGGCAACCTGCAGATGGAATAGCATAACGGTTTTACCGGCCTTACCAAATTACCGGGCAAGGCAGCCTCAATAGATACACAATGTAGGCTCTACCGGCCCTGCCAATACCGGGTAAGGCAACCTCAGATGGAATGTGGTAAAAGGTTCTACCGGCCTTACCAATACCGGGCAGGGCAGCCCAGAGATAATAGCAGCAGTCAGATGGAACTGGCAAAGTAGCAGAATCGTTAAACAGCAAGGCTTTGGAGCAAACCAGCGTCCGCACGCTGGGAACAACACTGAATAGTATAGCCGTTAGGCTTAGCGAGCAAACCAGTGACCGCACACTGGAGTAACAAGCGAGTAGTATAGCCGCAAGGCTTGGAGCAAACCAGCGTCCGCACGCTGGGACCAACACAGATTTGTATAGCTGAAAGGCTTTGGAGCAAACCAGTGACCGCACACTGGTGTAACAAGTGAGTTTGTATAGCCGCAAGGCTTAGGAGCAAACCAGCGTCCGCATGCTGGGACCAACACAGAATTGTATAGCTGATAGGCTTTGGAGCAAACCAGTGACCGCACACTGGTGTAACAAGCGAGTTTGTATAGCCGCAAGGCTCAGGAGCAAACCAGCGTCCGCACGCTGGGACCAACACAGATTTGTATAGCTGATAGGCTTTGGAGCAAACCAGTGACCGCACACTGGTGTAACAAGCGAGTTTGTATAGCCGCAAGGCTTAGGAGCAAACCAGCGTCCGCACGCTGGGACCAACACAGATTTGTATAGCTGAAAGGTTTTGGAGCAAACCAGTGACCGCACACTGGTGTAACAAGTGAGTTTGTATAGCCGCAAGGCTTAGGAGCAAACCAGCGTCCGCACGCTGGGACCAACACAGATTTGTATAGCTGAAAGGCTTTGGAGCAAACCAGTGACCGCACACTGGTGTAACAAGTGAGTTTGTATAGCCGCAAGGCTTGGGAGCAAACCAGCGTCCGCACGCTGGGACCAACACGGAATTGTAGCAATGTCACCAACGCGACCAGGCAGAAGGTCGCCAGGATACTGAAGACAGGTGATGAGATGACAGGAACCAGCAACGATCAGTCAGGTCAGAAAACAGCAGAGAAGTTCAGCAGGAACTGCAACACCAGAGACTAGGCCGGAACCAGGACTGGAAGTACTTCAGCATGCAGGAAACACTGGAACAGAAGAGATCAGGAACTCAGGAACACATGAAATCAGGAACTCAGGAACACTGGAACAGAGGCCCAGCTATCACTAGCATAGTGATAGCAAGAAGGTCAGAAACAACACGAAAGGGCACTCAAAGGGTGCCCAATCCAGGTTTAAATAGTCAATAAGAGGCGGGCTATCTGCAGACAGCCAATAGAAGCCCCCTACTGGTGACAGACAAGTAACTGCAGCAAATCACGGGCACCGTGATAGTACCCCCCTTTCAAAGACCCCCTCTCCTAGAATAGGGTTTAGGTTTCTGCGGGTAATTGGCATGAAAGGCCCTAGTTAACCTAGATGCATGAAGGTCCGTACTATCCACCCATGACCGATCCTCAGGACCATACCCTTTCCAATGTACCAGGTACTGTACCCTTCCTCTAAGCCTACGGGAATCAATAATGCTCTGAACCTCGTACTCCTCCTGGCCCTCGACCTCAACAGGTCCTGGCACCACAGGTGTGGTAGTATAGCGATTGCAAACCAGAGGCTTAAGAAGGGACACATGGAACACATTATGGATACGCATGGATGCAGGTAGGTCTAGTGCATAGGAGACAGGGTTAATTTTGCGAATAACTCTGTATGGACCAATAAACCGAGGAGCCAACTTATTCGACGGAACCTGCAGCTTGAGATTTCTGGAGGAAAGCCATACTCTATCCCCAACCTGAAAGGAAACCGCTGGAAGCCTTCTGCGATTAGCATGGCGCTGATGACGCTGAAATGACTGACCAAGTGCCCTCTGAACTTGTGCCCATGTGGAACGGAGTTGCTCGATATGCTCATCCAGAGCTGGAATCTGTTGCGTCTGAAATGAGTCTGGAAGCAAACAGGGCTGGAACCCATAATTAATCAGAAACGGAGAGCTCCCAGATGAAGAATTGACCGCACAGTTCCTGGCGAACTCTGCCCAAGGCAACAAGTCGGACCAATTATCATGATGGTCAGTAACGAAACAACGGAGAAATTGTTCCAAGCCCTGATTAGCTCGTTCAGCGGCTCCATTGGTCTGGGGATGGTAGGCAGAGGAGAAGGACAGCTGTATGCCCATCTGTTGGCAAAATGCCCTCCAAAATCTAGACACAAACTGGCTCCCCCTGTCAGACACCAGTACCCTAGGCACTCCATGCAACCGGAATACTTCTCTGGCAAACACCATTGCCAATTCCTTCGCTGAAGGAAGACCACGGAGGGGCACGAAATGAGCCATTTTAGAAAACCTGTCCACCACCATGAATATAAAGGAGTACCCCTTCGACATAGGCAACTCTCCCATAAAATCAATGGAAACATGAGACCAGGGGCGTTCGCCATTAGGCACCGGTTGAAGCAAGCCCACAGGGAGATGTCTCGGGGTCTTAGCGCGGGCGCAGGTGGCACAGGCATTCGTAAATTCGGCACAATCGTTTCTCATGGAAGGCCACCAAAATAACTGAGAAAGGGACCATAACAATTGGTCTCTACCAATATGTCCCGCAGCCTTAGAGGAATGGTAGGTTTCGAGCAGCCTAGTACGAAATGATTCAGCGACAAAACATTTGCCCACTGGGGTTTCATGGGGAGCGGACCCCTGAGAGGCCAGGATCTCCTCCCCTAGAGGAGAAGTGATACTCGTGCGTATAGTAGCCAGTATTCTATCAGGTTGGATGATAGGAGCTGGTGCTTCTACTCTGTCACTGTCGGCCTCAAATTGTCTTGACAGTGCATCAGCCCTGATATTTTTTGACCCTGGCAAATATGATACAATGAAATTAAATCGAGACAGGAACAGTGCCCACCTGGCCTGACGAGAGGACAATCTCTTGGCCTCCGAGAGATAGGTCAGATTCTTATGATCTGTTAGGATTAAGACAGGATTCTTAGTACCTTCAAGCAAATGACGCCATTCCTTAAGAGCAAGGATAATGGCCAATAATTCTCTGTCACCTATCTCATAGTGGCTTTGAGTGACAGTCAACTTTTTAGAGAAAAACCCACAAGGTCTGAGAGTTCCACCTTTCTCGTGTCGCTGCGAAAGTACTGCCCCGACCCCAATATCTGAGGCATCAACCTCTAACGTAAATGGAAGTAAAGGATTGGGGTGGGATAACACAGGAGCCGCAGCAAATGCCAGCTTCAAATTCTCAAAGGCTTTCTCAGCAGATACCGGCCAACAAGAAGGATTAGCACCCTTGTGCGTAAGATCGGACAGAGGTTTGACAATGGAAGAAAAGTTCTTAATAAACCTCCTATAATAATTAGCGAAACCCAGGAAACGCTGTATGGCTTTAAGACCCTTGGGTTTTGGCCATTGTAGGACAGCTGACAACTTTTCTTTGTCCATGGCAATGCCATCATTGCCAATTATGAACCCCAAGAATGGCACACTGGTTCTATGAAACTCACATTTTTCCATTTTACAAAATAATTTGTTCTCACGGAGTCGTAGCAATACTGCGGATACATCTTTGATGTGCTGTGCCATGTTTTGGGAGTAAATCAGTATATCGTCGAGGTACACCACAACACATGTCTGTAACATATCTCTCAGAACATCATTTATCAGTTCCTGGAAAACTGCGGGTGCATTACACAGCCCAAAAGGCATTACTAGATACTCGTAGTGCCCAGCTCGAGTATTAAAGGCAGTTTTCCACTCATCACCTGCTCGGATGCGAACCAGATTGTAAGCGGCCCGTAGGTCCAACTTGGTAAATATCGAAGCGCCCTTAAGCCTGTCAAAAAGCTCGGTGATGAGTGGTATTGGGTATGCGTTTTTAGCCATTAGTTTATTCAAGCCCCGGTAGTCAATGCATGGTCTTAATTCGCCATTTTTCTTTTTTACAAAAAAGAACCCAGCCCCAGCTGGAGAGGTAGATTTACGTATGATCCCTCTAGCAAGGGCATCAGAAATGTAATCCTCCATAGCCTTATTTTCATCACAAGATAATGGATAAGTGCGTCCTTTCGGAGGTACTGCACCAGGCTGCAATTCAATGCAACAATCATAAGGTCTATGCTGGGGTAGCATACTAGCCTCTCCTTTGCTAAAAACATCGCCAAACTGTTGGTACACATCCGGCATAGCAGAGGAGGTGCACATGACCTTAATAGGCTGGATGACGCACTTGTCCATACAAAACTGGGACCAAGCAGCAATTTCACACTTTTTCCAATCGAATTGTGGGTTATGTAACTGTAACCACGGAAATCCCAATATCACCGCATGATGCGGGGAATTAATCAGTTGAAACTGCTGCTCTTCTCTGTGAAGTGCCCCAATAGTCATAGACAATGGCATAGTTTCAAATATAACCTGAGGCGGTTCTAAGGGTCTACCATCAATCGCTTCAATAATCAAGGGGTTTTCTCTTTCAATGCGTGGAACTCCGTGCAATTCAGCAAAGGTATTATCCATAAAATACCCTGCTGCACCGGAGTCAACCAAGGCCAAAACCTCCACAGAGCGTTGTGCCCAAGACAATACCACCTGTATGGTGGGTTTCATTATGCCCGACACTGGGGACGATTGTACACCACCTAGGGCCTGTCCCCCAAGATACCCTAGGTGTGTGCGTTTCCCGGACGTACCGGACAGGAATTTAGCAAGTGCCCTTTTTTACCGCAGTATAAACATAACCCTTGTTTTTTGCGATATAGTCTCTCTGCCTTGGATAGTCTAGTGAAGCCTATTTCCATAGGTTCACTTGTTTCCCGTACTGGTTCACTAGACTTCAATGCCAAGGGAGGGATGGGTGGGCAAAACATGCTACTAGGCTCATTATTTTTTGACCGTAACTTACGATCTCTGGCAATTGATCTCTCACGTATTCTGGAGTCAATTATCATAACATACTCAATGTAATCATCTAGATCAATAGGTAGATCTTTAGCAGCGATTTCGTCTTTAATGTGGTCATTCAGGCCTTGAGAGAAGGCTGCCAATAATGCCTCGTTATTCCAACCTACCTCTGCTGCCAATGTGCGGAATTCGATGGCATAGTCGCCCACTGTACGCCTGCCCTGTTGTATCTCCATAAGGCGTTTGGCAGCAGAGGTGGTTCTACCAGGAGGCTCAAACACTCTTCGAAAGGAACGCACAAATTCACTAAAGTTCTTAGTACAAGGTTTAGCATTCTCCCACAAGGGGTTAGCCCAGGCCAATGCTCTGCCAGTGAGCAGTGATATCGTGAACCCCACTTTACTACGATCATTGGGAAATGCGTGTGCCGTCAATTCCATAAAGATTTCGAGTTGATTGATGAACCCTCTGCAGAGACTAGGGTCACCATCATATCTTAGCGGCAAGGGTGCAGAAGCCGTTAACCCTTTAGCAGTACCCCCTAGGGGTCTGGTATCACTTTCCGGTGTCTGACTTGGCGAGACCACCGGGCTAGAGCTAGATTGGTCAGCAGGTACCGTGCGTTCAAGGATCGTTTGAATTGCAACTGCCAACTGATCCAAACGTTGCTCGAGCACATCCATCCTCCAATGGATATTCTGTGCGTTACCTTGACCCTTGCTGTCTGAGGTCATGGCCCTTTCGTACTGTCACGGTTATTATGACTCTCAGACACAAGTTTTAGGTAAAAAAAATCAATTTTATTGAAATAATAAATGATAACTTAGGATGGCAATAACATACATATATATATATACAGAATATAGCACAGACAGAAGGCAGACTCTACCGGTCCTGTCAATATACCGGACAGGACAGTCTTTAGGCTCTACCGGCCTTGCCAATACCGGGTAAGGCAACCTGCAGATGGAATAGCATAACGGTTTTACCGGCCTTACCAAATTACCGGGCAAGGCAGCCTCAATAGATACACAATGTAGGCTCTACCGGCCCTGCCAATACCGGGTAAGGCAACCTCAGATGGAATGTGGTAAAAGGTTCTACCGGCCTTACCAATACCGGGCAGGGCAGCCCAGAGATAATAGCAGCAGTCAGATGGAACTGGCAAAGTAGCAGAATCGTTAAACAGCAAGGCTTTGGAGCAAACCAGCGTCCGCACGCTGGGAACAACACTGAATAGTATAGCCGTTAGGCTTAGCGAGCAAACCAGTGACCGCACACTGGAGTAACAAGCGAGTAGTATAGCCGCAAGGCTTGGAGCAAACCAGCGTCCGCACGCTGGGACCAACACAGATTTGTATAGCTGAAAGGCTTTGGAGCAAACCAGTGACCGCACACTGGTGTAACAAGTGAGTTTGTATAGCCGCAAGGCTTAGGAGCAAACCAGCGTCCGCATGCTGGGACCAACACAGAATTGTATAGCTGATAGGCTTTGGAGCAAACCAGTGACCGCACACTGGTGTAACAAGCGAGTTTGTATAGCCGCAAGGCTCAGGAGCAAACCAGCGTCCGCACGCTGGGACCAACACAGATTTGTATAGCTGATAGGCTTTGGAGCAAACCAGTGACCGCACACTGGTGTAACAAGCGAGTTTGTATAGCCGCAAGGCTTAGGAGCAAACCAGCGTCCGCACGCTGGGACCAACACAGATTTGTATAGCTGAAAGGCTTTGGAGCAAACCAGTGACCGCACACTGGTGTAACAAGTGAGTTTGTATAGCCGCAAGGCTTAGGAGCAAACCAGCGTCCGCACGCTGGGACCAACACAGATTTGTATAGCTGAAAGGCTTTGGAGCAAACCAGTGACCGCACACTGGTGTAACAAGTGAGTTTGTATAGCCGCAAGGCTTGGGAGCAAACCAGCGTCCGCACGCTGGGACCAACACGGAATTGTAGCAATGTCACCAACGCGACCAGGCAGAAGGTCGCCAGGATACTGAAGACAGGTGATGAGATGACAGGAACCAGCAACGATCAGTCAGGTCAGAAAACAGCAGAGAAGTTCAGCAGGAACTGCAACACCAGAGACTAGGCCGGAACCAGGACTGGAAGTACTTCAGCATGCAGGAAACACTGGAACAGAAGAGATCAGGAACTCAGGAACACATGAAATCAGGAACTCAGGAACACTGGAACAGAGGCCCAGCTATCACTAGCATAGTGATAGCAAGAAGGTCAGAAACAACACGAAAGGGCACTCAAAGGGTGCCCAATCCAGGTTTAAATAGTCAATAAGAGGCGGGCTATCTGCAGACAGCCAATAGAAGCCCCCTACTGGTGACAGACAAGTAACTGCAGCAAATCACGGGCACCGTGATACCATGTCATACTACACTAGTAAACATAGAACCCCACATACTGACCCCCAGCCATGTCATACTACACTAGTAAACATAGAACCCCACATACTGACCCCCAGCCATGTCATACTACACTAGTAAACATAGAACCCCACATACTGACCCCCAGCCTTGTCATACTACACTAGTAAACATAGAAACATAGAATTTGACGGCAGATAAGAACCAATCGGCCCATCTAGTCTGCCCAATTTCCTACTGTGTTAAAAAAAAAAAACTCAAACCTTTTTTGGTCCTTGGTCTTTTCTTATGTTAAGGACCGCCTTATGCCTATCCCATGCATGCTTAAATTCTGTCACTGTATTGACATCTACCACTTCTGCTGGTAGGCTATTCCACTTGTCTATTACCCTCTCAGTGAAGTAAAACTTTCTTACATTACATCTAAACCTGTGTCCCTCTAGTTTTAGACTATGGCCTCTTGTCCTAAAGTTTTTACTCTTTTGAAATATACTTCCATCCTGTACTTTGTTGAATCCCTTCATGTATTTGAATGTTTCTATCATATCCCCTCTCTCTCTCCTCTCCTCCAAGCTATACATATTCAGATCCTTTAGTCTATCCTGATATTTCTTTTCCTGTAGACCAGTCACCATTTTAGTAGCCCTTCTTTGAATTTTCTCTAGAGTATCAATATCCTTCTGGAGATGGGGTCTCCAGTACTGTACACAATATTCTAGGTGAGGTCTAACTAGAGATCTGTACAGTGGCATGACTACTTCCCTTTTTCTGCTACTAATGCCCCTAGCTATACAACCCAGTGCCCTGCTTGCATTCCCCATCGCTTTATTACATTGCCTGCTTACCTTTAAGTCATTAGAAATAATTACTCCCAAATCCCTTTCCTCTGTTGTCTCTGACAGCACAGTACCCTTAATGGTATATTTTTCCTTTGGATTTTTATGTCCCAAGTGCATTATTTTACATTTATCAACGTTAAAGTGCATCTGCCACACTCTTGACCATTCTTCTAATTTACCTAAATCATTCGTCATTTGGCTTTTTCCCCCTGGAATGTCTACCCTATTGCAGATCTTTGCATCATCTGCAAAAAGGCATACCTTTCCTTGAAGACCTTTTGCAATATCACTAATAAAAATATTAAAAAGAATGGGCCCCAGTACAGATCCCTGAGGTACTCCACTAGTAACACTCCTTTCGTCCGAATATTCTCCATTGACTACCACCTTCTGTCTCCTGTCACTCAGCCATTGCCTTATCCATTTCACTATTTTTACATCTAGACCCAAACACTGCAATTTATTTATGAGTCTTCTATGAGGGACAGTGTCAAATGCTTTACTGAAATCTAGATAAGCTATATCTACTGCTCCCCCTTGATCTATTATTTTAGTTACCCAGTCAAAAAAATCTATGAGGTTAGTTTGACAAGATCTCCCTGCTGTAAACCCATGCTGTTTGGTATCTTGCAAGCTATTTATATTCAGATATTCAACAATTCTTTCCTTTAACATAGTCTCCATTAATTTTCCCACTACTGATGTAAGACTTACTGGTCTGTAGTTACCAGACTCTTCCCTGCTACCTTTTTTGTGACCCCCAGCCATGTCATACTACACTGGTAAACATAGAACCCCACATGCTGACCCCCAGCCTTGTCATACTACACTGGTAAACATAGAACCCCACATGCTGACCCCCAGCCTTGTCATACTACACTGGTAAACATAGAACTACACATACTGACCCCCAGCCTTGTCATACTACACTGGTAAACATAGAACCCCACATACTGACCCCCAGCCTTGTCATACTACACTGGTAAACATAGAACCCCACATACTGACCCCCAGCCTTGTCATACTACACTGGTAAACATAGAACCCCACATACTGACCCCCAGCCTTGTCATACTACACTGGTAAACATAGAACTACACATACTGACCCCCAGCCTTGTCATACTACACTAGTAAACATACAACCCCACATACTGACCCCCAGCCATGTCATACTACACCGGTAAACATAGAACCCCACATACTGACCCCCAGCCATGCCATACTACACTAGTAAACATAGAACTACACATACTGACCCCCAGCCTTGTCATACTACACTAGTAAACATACAACCCCACATACTGACCCCCAGCCATGTCATACTACACCGGTAAACATAGAACCCCACATACTGACCCCCAGCCACGCCATACTACACAAGTAAACATAGAACCCCACATACTGACCCCCAGCCAAGCCATACTACACAAGTAAACATAGAACCACACATACTGACCCCCAGCCATGTCATACTACACTAGTAAACATAGAACCCCACATGCTGACCCCCAGCCATGCCATACTACACTAGTAAACATAGAACCCCACATACTGACCCCCAGCCATGCCATACTACACTAGTAAACATAGAACCCCACATACTGACCCCCAGCCATGCCATACTACACTAGTAAACACAGAACTACACATACTGACCCCCAGCCATGCCATACTACACTAGTAAACACAGAACCACACATACTGACCCCCATCCATGCCATACTACACTAGTAAACACAGAACTACACCATACCTCCCAACATTTGAAATTGCCAATGAGGGACACTTTTTTCCCCAACAGCACCCCCTCCCATTTCAGAGAAGCCTCCATCCTTGGAGAAATTTTATCAGTCATCAAAAACGCAAACAAAATATACCAAATTAACTTCCCATTGACAAAGGGTTAAGAAGGCAATTCATTCAATTACCTTTTTAACCCATTTGTAACTTAACCCCTTATTTACCAGAGAGGGGGAGTCGGAGACCCGTGGCCATGGCATTATTGTTGAAACTGAGTTCACTGGGCATGACACTGTGTAGATACAGTGCCTATGACCCACTGGTTACAGGACAAACCACTGGGGAACCGTATGGCAAGATAAAAATAAAATGTGCACTGACTTGTTATTTTTTTTTATTCAAGATGAAACTAAATGTCCTTAACCCTTTGAGTGCCAGAGAGATACCCAAAACACTGCGTTGGATTCCTCTCTGGCAATCAAAGGGTTAATCCTTTGAGTGCCTGTAGTGCCAGAGGGTATACTATGCATTGCGCACCCTGGCACCGCTCTTTCAGATAGGAGGCGAACACTGGAGGCTGCAAGCAGCATTAAGTACAGTAAGCACTGTGCGCAGCGGCTGCTGGTAGTGGTATGCTGCATGACTCACTCCTCAGGCACACCACTGATCCATGCACTGTCATGAAGTTGATTCTCAACAGCACCCCTGGCTGGCTAAGTTATGCTCCTGGCCGCTGGCGGCCTGACCATACCTCCTAACTAAGGAGACCACGGCCAGGGTCAGTGGCTGAGAGTGACACTGACAGCGCCTCTCAACCCCCGCCCCCGTCTCGCACATTAGCTCTGAGCCACCGCTCCGATCAGGACACACAGAATCAGATTTTATTCTAGACGTTACCAGGACCAGGAGAGATGATCGCAGCTGAGCTCTTCAGATTGGTGCGGTGATGGCAGTTGTAGGAGATGTTCTGTGCAGTGGCAGTCAGAATGTCTCTCAGCCCCACACTCTAACTCACTTCTCCTGGTAGGCGGACTATGGCGCGATTGTGTGCATGTGTGTGTGGCACGCATGTGCGCAGTGATGTCACTCAGCAGATCACGCTGCAGGGTGGCACTCACACACAGTCACATGATCAGCGTGCAGTATGTCTAGCTGCTGGAGCCAGTAGTGTGTGGGCAAAACTGGAACAGGCCTGGAAAAACGGGACAAACAGCTATGCTGGCGGGACAGCGGGTTTGGGTCCTAAAATTGGGACTATCCCATGTAAATTGGGACAGTTGGCTGGTATGCTACACGTACTGACCCCCAGCCTTGTCCTACTACACTGGTAAACATAGAACCCCATATACTGACCCCCAGCCATGCCCTACTAGACTGGTAAACATAGAACTACACATACTAACTGAGAGATCAGTAGCTGGGGGGCATCAGGAGGGATCCTGTTGTCCCACCACGAGGTCTGACTTTTAATATAATTTAACCCGTTGAGTGCCAGAGAGGTATACACCACATTGCAACTGGAGCTCAAAGTGTTTTACAAAAAACAACACAGTTCGCCACACGGGCAAAGTCGTGCCACACAAACACCTGCTAGAACTTATTACTTCTTCTTCATCTTCACTTTTTTAAAACTTTTTATGCCCCTGATATTGAGTTTCCTGGGTCTCTGTTTCCAGCGAGCTTTCTGTCAGGGTGTGTAAAAGCAGATATATTTATACAGTGCTGCAAAATCCCTGCAGGGCTGAGTGCGCTGTATGCTGTAGGTAGCTTTCCAAAGTTATCAGTTATGGCCAAATTATCAGAAATCCATATGCGTGAGGGCTGCTGCAGTATTGCTTTATATATCACAATGATGAATTATAGCCTGTAAGCTTTCCAACTGTTACTTTTGTTGCTCTGATATAAAAGCATTACAAAATAATACTCATTCACACAAAAGTGCACATTTACAGACCAAGTGCTAGTCACCAAGCAGTTTTTCATGAAGTCAATGACATTACTGCTTTTTAACAGATGAACTATTCTCAACTTTTGTAGGTTGACAGTTACACACAACGGTAGCAGCAATCAGGTAGTTAAAGGCATAGTAATGTTTAATTTTCTTTAATATTGTAGACATCAAAAATAAGAATTGCATCAATGTAAGTCTTATCTCTCTCAAACCTTTATGGTTTGAGAGACATAACTGGCTAAAGTTCCCCCCTCCAGGCTATTTCAGAGAAGTCTGCCCTCTAGCTGACAGCAGGAGATTCCAGACCTGGGTCCGGCTGACGGCTCTTCAGCAGAGCCAAAAGAAAGAAATACTTCACTGGAATGGTCTACAAAGTGTGCTTGCAAACCAGGCACACTTCCAATGAAGTATTTATTTCTAAATAGCGTTATTTCGGCTCTGCTGAAAAGCCGCCATCTGGTCAAATGACCGGAATCTGCTGCCGTCAGCTAGAGAGCAGACATCTGTGAAACAGCCTGGAGGGGGAACTTTAATCAGTTATATCTCTCAAACCATAAAGGTTTGAGAGATAAGACTTACATCGATGTAATTCTTTTTTTAATGTCTACAATATTAAATAAACTTAAAATTAAACATTACTATCCCTTTAAATGGATAGTAATGATTCATAATAAAAGCAGCTCTAATTAATCATCATAGTATTTGGACTTTGTAGAGTGTTATTTCAGTACTGTCAGTTGTAGTTCAAGAGTAATTCAATGACAAAGTATCCCCCTCCCGCCCCTTTTATTGATATAACACTGTTCAGCCAGATCAGAAGGGAGGTGCCCAGGTAGACTGCAGAGAGGGACAATCTTCAATTAAGATAAGGGAAAAACCTGAAAAACTTGTCAAGGGGGGCAGGGCTTTAATTGTTCTCACAGTAAGAAGATTGTTCCCTTCTGTTATCTGTCTGGTCTATGGACTGCATTCCACATCTGAGAAGAGATGGCTTACACTAGGTAAAAGGGGCGGGAGGGGAAACTTTGCTTGTGAATATCTCTCAAACCATAAAGGTTTGAGAGATAAGACTTATATCGTTCTTCTTGCTTTTTTAATGCCTACAAAATAAAATAAAGATAAAATGAAGTATTACTATCCCTTTAAGCTCTATTGACATACTTACTAGTTCATGTGTGCTAGCTAACTAGTTTTAAAAAAACATTTTTTCATAGTGTACGGTTTTTAAACACTTGAAGAGAGTAAAGTTCAAGCTCGTTGATAGCTCTAAATCAATACACTATTGGCCAAAATAAATAGTAAAAATCATAAAGTATAACCATAGATGTACACGTGTATCTTTTCTTACATATCTTGTTTCACAGTCCCCAAAAAGCTTTCTGGAAGTAAATTCAGAGATCTCCCTGTCAGGCACATAAAAATAAAAACATAGGTGAAGATGGGAAAAAAAGGAATAGGCAATTTTATTTTACATAATCTGCAGTTGAAGAATATATAAAATCACGAATTAAGTTGCCAGTCAGTTTAATTTAAAGTGATGTTTCATAATAAAAGCAGTTCTAATTAATCATCATAGTATTTGGACTTTGGAGAGTGTTATTTCAATTCTGTCAGAGTTGTAAATCAAGAGTAACTGAATGATAAAGTATCCCGTCCAGCCCCTTTTACTAATGTAACACTGTTCAGCCAGATCAGAAGGGAGGTGCCCAGGTAGACTGCAGAGAGGGACAATGTCAATTAAGATAAGGGAAAAACCTGAAAAACTTGTCAAGTGGGGCAGGGCTTTCATTGTTCTCATAGGAAGAAGATTGTCCCCTGCTGTTATCTGTCTGGTCTATGGACTGCATTCCACATCTGAGAACAGATGACTTACACTAGGTAAAAGGGGCGGGAGGGGAAACTTTGCTTGTGCATATCTCTCAAACCATAACGGTTTGAGATATAAGACTTATATCATTCTTCATGTTTTTTTAATGCCTACAAAATAAAATAAATTTAAAACAAAGTATTACTATCCCTTTAAAGCTCCCAAGAATTCCTTGCTGAGAACTTATGCATTGTTCTAGACAGACTCTTTCCCAACTCGTCATTCTCTTCTTTTTATACAGTACATTTTTACGGTATCAGCTTTGATAAAAGGGCCAAAAATAGAATAAACAGAATTTCTGGAATTGTTATTTTTACTGTATAGGTTATTTTATTTTTGATAAAAGAAACTAAGAATTGTCTGGAATGTTTTAGAATAAACATGTTTCAGTTCAGTCTCATACAAGGAAAGCTGTATGACTGGGTTATGGGTCTTATTTGCTGGTAGAATTGTTAACCCTTTGAGGTTTGCGATTGCTTTGCACACAAGTTTGGCAGATTCATACCTCCTAAAGAGGAAGTCCTTCTATGAGACCCAAATCTGTCTGTCCATCTTTCCCACCCTGGTGTCACTGTGTTTAGGAGATCACACTGTGTGGTGTGTATATAAGTGTATCACCCTGGTGTCCCTGTGTTTAGGAGATCAGACTGTGTGGTGTGTATATAAGTGTATCACCCTGGTGTCACTGTGTTTAGGAGATCAGACTGTGTGGTGTGTATATACGTGTATCACCCTGGTGTCCCTGTGTTTAGGAGATCAGACTGTGTGGTGTGTATATACGTGTATCACCCTGGTGTCCCTGTGTTTAGGAGATCAGACTGTGTGGTGTGTATAGAAGTGTATCACCCTGGTGTCCCTGTTTTTAGGAGATCAGACTGTGTGGTGTGTATATAAGTGTATCACTCTGGTGTCCCTGTGTTTAGGAGATCAGACTGTGTGGTCTGTATATAAGTGTATCACCCTGGTGTCCTTGTGTTTAGGAGATCACACTGCGTGGTGTGTATAGATGTGTATCACGCTGGTGTCCCTGTGTTTAGGAGATCACACTGCGTGGTGTGTATAGAAGTGTATCACCCTGGTGTCCCTGTGTTTAGGAGATCAGACTGTGTGGTGTGTATAGAAGTGTATCACCCTGGTGTCCCTGTTTTTAGGAGATCAGACTGTGTGGTGTGTATATAAGTGTATCACTCTGGTGTCCCTGTGTTTAGGAGATCAGACTGTGTGGTCTGTATATAAGTGTATCACCCTGGTGTCCCTGTGTTTAGGAGATCACACTGCGTGGTGTGTATAGATGTGTATCACGCTGGTGTCCCTGTGTTTAGGAGATCACACTGCGTGGTGTGTATAGAAGTGTATCACCCTGGTGTCCCTGTGTTTAGGAGATCAGACTGTGTGGTGTGTATAGAAGTGTATTACCCTGATGTCCCTGTGTTTAGGAGATCAGATTGTGTGGTGTGTGCATAAGTGTATCACCCTGGTGTCCCTGTGTTTAGGAGATCAGACTGTGTGGTGTGTATATAAGTGTATCACCCTGGTGTCCCTGTGTTTAGGAGATCAGACTGTGTGGTGTGTATATAAGTGTATCACCCTGGTGTCCCTGTGTTTAGGAGATCAGACTGTGTGGTGTGTATAGAAGTGTATCGCTCTGGTGCCCCTGTGTTTAGGAGATCAGACTGTGTGGTGTGTGTATAAATGTATCACCCTGGTGTCCCTGTGTTTAGGAGATCAGACTGTGTGGTGTGTATAGAAGTGTATTACCCCGGTGTCCCTGTGTTTAGGAGATCAGACTGTGTGGTGTGTATATAAGTGTATCACCCTGGTGTCCCTGTGTTTAGGAGATCAGACTGTGTGGTGTGTATATAAGTGTATCACCCTGGTGTCCCTGTGTTTAGGAGATCAGACTGTGTGGTGTGTATAGAAGTGTATCACTCTGGTGTCCCTGTGTTTAGGAGATCAGACCATGTGGTGTGTATATAAGTGTATCACCCTGGTGTCCCTGTGTTTAGGAGATCAGACTGTGTGGTGTGTATAGAAATGTATCACCCTGGTGTCCCTGTGTTTAGGAGATCAGACTGTGTGGTGTGTATATAAATGTATCACCCTGGTGTCCCTGTGTTTAGGAGATCAGACTGTGTGGTGTGTATAGAAGTGTATCACTCTGGTGTCCCTGTGTTTAGGAGATCAGACCATGTGGTGTGTATATAAATGTATCACCCTGGTGTCCCTGTGTTTAGGAGATCAGACTGTGTGGTGTGTATAGAAATGTATCACCCTGGTGTCCCTGTGTTTAGGAGATCAGACTGTGTGGTGTGTATAGAAGTGTATCACCCTGGTGTCCCTGTGTTTAGGAGATCAGACTGCGTGGTGTGTATATAAGAGTATCACCCTGGTGTCCCTGTGTTTAGGAGATCAGACTGTGTGGTGTGTATAGAAGTGTATCACCCTGGTGTCCCTGTGTTTAGGAGATCAGACTGTGTGGTGTGTATAGAAGTGTATCACCCTGGTGTCCCTGTGTTTAGGAGATCAGACTGTGTGGTGTGTATATAAGAGTATCACCCTGGTGTCCCTGTGTTTAGGAGATCAGACTGTGTGGTGTGTGTATATAAGAGTATCATGCTGCCCCACAGCAATAAAACTCACATTAATGTTTTTATAAACTTCACTATATGTGTTTATTAATAAGTCTGTGTAAATAAAATAATTTGATCTTGTTTTAAATAATTTATTCATTTACACAAAGAAGTGTCAAAAGTCTTGAAATAATCTATACATTTTCGGTAATGCCCCAACCCCCAGCCACGCCTCCAGCAACACCATCTAAACAAAATTGTCCCTCTTTGGCCATTTGAAATGTTGGGAGGTATGCAGACTTCAAGTGGTTAAACTCTTGAGTCAAAATTCTAGATCAAGTATAGGCAAAGCCTCTCCAGCTGTTGGAGATTACAACTGACAAAATCTCCAACTACTCGACGACAGGTTGTGGATGATGGTAGTTGTAGTACAAAACAAACAGGAAGTCACAAGTTGCCAATCCCTTTCCTAAATTCCTGGAGAAGCTGGCAGCTTTACAGCTATGTGAAAATCCCTCTTAACCATTTGAGTGCCAGAGGGGTATGCAACACGTTGCAAAGCAATGCGTTGCGTACCCCTCTGGCACTCAAAGGGTTAATGGCCCATTTTGCTCTCTGAATTCCACCCTATTTAACATGTTGAAGCACCTATGTGCTCACTTGTTAACAGACAACAGCTGCTTACCCCTCTTGGGGATAGTTTTGCCACATCCTATGTAATAAAAGGCCAGAAAGTTTGTCACCATGCAGTCATGCTCAGTAGAGACTGCCCGCGTTCGGCCAGTCTCTACTGCGCATGATTGCGTCGCGTGAGTGAGGCGGCGCAATCATTTGAAGCAGTGAGGTAACGGCAGTATGCAGAGCAGGTACGTGTAATGTTAAGAGGCCGGTCCTGCTCTCCGTACTGCCGTTACCTCACTGCTCCATGGCCCGTGCACACGGGCTTTTACACTAGTTTTTATATATATATATATATATATATATATATATATATATATATGTGTATCACCCTGATGTCCCTGTGTTTAGGAGATCAGATTGTGTGGTGTGTGCATAAGTGTATTACCCTGGTGTCCCTGTGTTTAGGAGATCAGACTGTGTGATGTGTATATAAGTGTATCACCCTGGTGTCCCTGTGTTTAGGAGATCAGACTGTGTGTTGTGTATATAAGTGTATCACCCTAGTGTGCTGAAGGTATTGCTTTTGCATCCTTTCAGTGCTGGACAGTATTAGCAATACCTTCTGCACATCCCAATACCTTTGAACTGACTCAGTAAGGTGCATGTAGTTATCTTAGGATTAATATACTAATAGGGAAGAAGAAGGAACTTAAGGCTTTCTATTTAGTGAATTTAATTGACATATAGCTGCATGGCTGTATTTTGTTCAATAACACCTTTTAGTACTAGAGTACATTGTTATAATTATTTACGAGCTCAGAGGAAGTATATAGCCGCGCTGTGTTTTTATAAAGGCACACCAATTCAATTAGTGCCTTTATGTATTTTGTTTTGTCTTCTATGTTTTTAATCTCCAATTAATAAAGATTATTGATTTTAATCACGGTTCATATCTCCTTCAAGCATTGAACGGGCCTCTATACAGGTTTTTGAGGGTTGATGAGGCATGGGCACATTGTTTCAGTGACCCAGCATCATCACATCTCATGTGCCTGATGTCTCTTTGGTTCCCTATTTAATGATTGAGACCTGCGGTGCATTTGACACTGAATAACTATTAAAAATAATCCGCTTTATTTACTACATTATATTCTGATGGGAGGCAGCGTGACATAAGGAAAAGGGGCGGGAGGGGGAGACTTTAAAATAAAATAAATGAAAACAACAACTTTATGGACTGTTAGAAAGGTACACTTTGTTATAAAAAAGTATGTTGAAGAATCGTCCTTGACTTAATATCTAACATTACTATCCCTCTAACCCTAAACAATAATACCTAGCCCTAAATACCAATGACCCTAACACCTAGCCCATAACCCTAATTCTAAAACCTAACTGCTAGTGTTAAAATCTAACTATAAACCTCTATCTATCTATCTATCTATCTATCTATCTATCTATCTATCTATTTCTATGTCTGTGTGTGTGTGTGTGTGTATATATATATATATATATATATATATATATATACACACACAAATGTGGTTGTGTGGATGATACAACATTCTGTATTATTTGATATACAGTTGTTTTCAACAATAGCTTTCCTTTACATTTGAGTAAGCAGAGTAGTGACTGGCAGCTTTGTTTCTTAAGAGGTTTTGCTGCAGCTATAAGCTTTAGTGCAGTGGTCTCAATGATGGACAGCTGACCTGTGTGGTAGCAAAGATCATGATTACATCAAACCAGCCAATGGATCATTTCCCGACTGATTCCAAGCCATCTGGTCCATGATCCATGCAAGTCATTCAACAGCAGTTATCCAGTACTATGCAGTCTCATTTTTGATGAGCCGACTGATCTCATTCCATTTACATGGAGTCTTGTGTTGCACCTAAGCTTCTCCTTCAATTTCTTTTATGGGCAGATAATAACAGTGCCAGAGTGTCCAGATCACTGCAAAGCAGTGCATCGGATATCCAGACCCAGATTTCCCATAATGCATTGTAAGCAGTTGCCTATAAAGCTAGATTCTCTGGGGCACCTCATCCAGCTGGAGAGATGTTAGTTTATCACACTGCAGACATTATCTTTACTTTATTACCTTAGGGTTTAACCACCTGGTTATGGTGGTCATTTCCTATACCCCTTGAATGGCTATTAGTTAACTCTTTAGATGCTCGACAGGCCTGCAATGCATTGCAAAACAATAGAGACCTTTTTGGGGCTTGTATAATACAGTCTGTTGGTATTTTCTGTATGGAAACAATATATGGGGCTAGGGGTAAAGATATGAAGACTAGAGTGTATAAGAGGGTTAAGGACATTTAAGCTGCCCTTGCAGACGAGCTCCTAAGATATAAATCTGGCCCTGTGAACAACCCATTGGAACACAAAGGGTTATGTCCCTTGAATCATATGAACCATTGCTACTGAGTTTTTTCTTAGAAATAAAATGCATTATAATGATTGCACCGTTAATCTTAACCATAAAACTGTGACATTTATAGGCCTCTATATGTAATACACTAAAGTATTACTAGTTTCCATTCATAACAGTTATATAACAGGGATCATTTTGATGGGGGAATTAGCCCTCTAAGCTCCAGATAGGGGTGCCTTTAATAAGCCAATTATAAGCCAATTATAACATAGGAATCCATATGTGTAAAATAAAAGTTGAGCAGCGTTGAAAAAGGCATCCTATGTGCTATATCCACAAAAGAAATGAGGAGTAATGCTGGAACAAACCAACTGCAATATAGGGGAGAATAAAAATTCCCCATACTCTCTCTGAGCTAAATGGGGGGTTTAGCAGCCTGAATACTAGTAAGGTTTCTAACGCACTGCAAAGCAATGCACTGGAGACCTTTCTAGCATTCAAGGGGTTAAAACAGATGTTTAATTGCTCCATTGGGTGCAGCTGGCTTGCCCCAGATTGTTCCATTGCTTGTATAAAGTCCTACGAGCTACATGTATAAAAGCTAGGTGCAACAGTTCAGGTGCATACCAGCTTCACTGCAGGGAACCAATAATATCTCCCTTTTTTTTCAAATAGAACTTTTAACTCTTTAATTGAAGAGCAATGCGTTGTGTATCCCTCTGGCTTTCAAAGGATTAACACCTTGAATACAAGCATTCCAGTATCTTGCCCAGAACTGGTCCACTTTTGACCAGGGAGGTAACTAGGACCTGCTGGGTATAGGGGCTGGGCCTCGCAGTTATGGAGCAAGTTTGAATCACATGTTGACACAGAGCCAAGATGCTTTGCAATGCCCTGGACAATGCTGTGTTGCTCAAAGGGTGAATGAAGGGAAGGTGTTCACCAACACTGTTCTTGTTTTACTGGCTGACAGTGACCATTTGTGATGATGTCAGTTGCCACCAGCCAAGAAAGGGAAACTGGTCTGACTCAGATTGTGGGTGTGGCCTGCACACCTGAAGCACCGCCCCCAGAACTTGGCTCTCTAGGCAGTTGCCTACTTTGCCTAATGGGAAATCCTGCCCTGGTCACAGGTTACTGCAGAACAAAGGTACAACCTTGGATGTTGGGCCCTGTCTCATGTGCACCCTCTGCACACCAGTGATTCTGCTGCTGCTCTTGACTTTATACATATGACCTTATGTTTCCAAGTTAAAGTGATAGCAATGTCTATTTAAAATTAGTTGTCCGAGTCTTCTGTATATGAAAAGGAATAGATTGTGCTATGGCTAAGCGCTTACTTCTTTATAGTTCAAAAGTTAAGATGTACTGAAGATCCACCACCTACCACTTTCTGGCCGCCTCCCATGGAATGTGAGATCGGGTCGTGCAATTCGATGGCTGCAGCGAGGGACAAACTTCAGTAAGTGTAAGGGAAATCCTGCCCCCCTTGATAAAGGAGAGCAGGATTTCCCTTTGTTTACTCAAGTTTGTCCTTCCCTGCAGCCATCCTCACCAGACTGCAGATTCATAGTGATGTGGGGAGAAGTGGCTGGTGGTGGATCTTCAGTGCTTCACAATGTCTGCACTACAAAGAAGTAAGCGCTTAGACATAGCACATTCTGTTCCTTATCTTATACAGAAGACTCGGACAACTAATTTTAAATAGACATTACTATCACTTTAAGACAAGGCTAAGCCACGCTCCCAGTTCCTGTGACCCTTATTTCCTGGCATCTACATACTGTATTTTACACTTCTATCCTTTTACAGTTCACCCATGTCCACTGAATGACAACTCCAAGTCAGCACGCTGGCATGCGTATGTTTGAGTTCAGGGACATGTGTAAGCGCTACACACAAAACTATACGTCCAGTTTGTCTTACTAACAACTTTCTATGAGATAAAAATGAGCAATTGAACCAGGAACTTCTTTATATAACCCTTCAATTAACTCTGGCACCAACAATGCTATATTAACCCTTCGAGGACTAAAGGGAGTGTGCAATAAATTGGGAAGCAATATGTTGCATGCCTTCTGGTCCTAAAAGTTAAACAACAGTTATACTACAGAAAGAGACTTAGGGCCAAAGTATTTTATTTACACAAACTAATGTATAAACATTTATAAATGAAGTTTATACAAACATTAATATGAGTTTTATTGATGTGGGGCAATGTGATACACTTATATACACACCACACAGTCTGATCTCCTAAAAAGAGGGATGTGGGAAAAAGGGATTCGGGTCTCAAAGAGGGACTGTGCCTCCTAATGAGAGTCACTTGAGAGGTATGCATGCCCTAATATCTCCAAAAGGGAAATAACTGGGTGGTATGATTTCCCATTGTCTTTGAAGACATGTTTACCTTACCGTGACGATAATAAGTGTTGCAAACTAAGACTCTCCAGCTGGAGAGCCACATGATCTGCATCCTTTCTATACGGACTAGTGTACTAAACATGTATACAAAAACAGATATCGATTTTACTTATGGATAACTGAAAATTACATCTGCATGTAACACACTTAAAAAAATAACCCTGTAAGGCTCTCTGGTCCTTAACCCTTTGCGTGCCAGAGGCGTACGGAACGCATTGCAAAGACCCATCTGGCACTCAAAGGGTTAATAAGCCTAATATTGCATAGGGAGCAAGATTTCTTGCAATATCTATTGCCACTTCTGAAAAAAAAAATGAACATGTCCTTTCGAATAAAAAATGTGATCCAATACTTTCGAACATTTAAACGAAACAGGGATTGCAACGTAGCGTGTTGTACGTTTGAAATATCGAAATTTGTTTTCCTGTAACTTCAAATTTCAGTCAGACAACATTAATTTAGACATCTCACACAACGTGATAAGACCAGCTACCGCCACTTTAAACGTCAGTTTCCACGAGCGCAGTTACCAACGTTGAATACCTGCGCTGTTGCGCATGCGCAAATGTAGCGGTTAGGAGGCGTTCCCATACGCAGATCCTCGGGGGTGGTAAAAAGAACCCCGCGCAGTGTTGATCGTTGCAGGTAACCACTTCGTGCTTTCCAGTCAGTTAGTGGGGAAGTGTGTGACGCAGTTTAGGCAGTCATGGGAGAGGAGCACAGTGGGAGGACTGTAAGGGCGATCTTAGAGGAGGAGGTGGGGCCGGACTATGTAATATACAGGATACCATTTGCTGTAGGAAAGAAGAGCCACTTTCCACAGGGCGCTGAGGAAGAAGTTAGAAGTAATTTTGGAGGTGAGACACTGTGCCTTCCAGCTTATGCATTGATGAATGGACACCTAAATGTGGAGGAGAGGGGTTGGTCCCTATTTTCCAACATTGTAAACAAACATTTCTAAGGCTGCTGCCCCATGTGCTGTAACACCAATATTTCAGATGGACAAAGAGGGACACTTGAGTTTCAGGTGGAGAGGATGGGGCATTGCTGTGATGTTTTAGGTTATTTCATGACCAATTGACACCTCATTGTGTAAATGAATAAATTATTTAGAGAAAGGCCTAAGTATTATTTTATTTACACAGACTAATTTACCCACACGTATACTGAAGTTTATACAGACGTTCATGTGAGTTTTATTGCTGTGAAGCAATGTGATACATTTATATACACATCACATTGTCTGAATTCCTGAAAAAAAGATGGACACCAGGGTGGGACAGAGGGATTTGGGTCTGGAACAGGGGCTGTCCCTCTTTGAATGGGACACTTGGATGGTATGAGACATTAATGGTCCATAGTACTGAGCAGTCAATGGAATATCATGCGCAACAATTAAAACACCACTTGTAAAGCAAAATATCACCAATAACTAAATACCACATTAAAGGGACAGTAATGTCCCAGAAAAAATCATTATAGTTTTGTAGTGCTTAAAAATTTAATCTATATGCGCTGTGCTTCATTGGAAAGGTCTGCAAAGTGTTCCTGGTTTGCAAGCACACTTTGTAGACCATTCCAATTAAGTAATTTGTTTTAAATAACACGATTTCGGCTCTGCTGAAGAGCCTCCTTGTGTTGGCCAACTCGGATCTCCTGCTATCAGCTTTACAGGGAGGGGGGAACGTTGAGTACGAATATCTCTCAAACCATAGTGGTTTGAGATATAGAATTTGTTGCATATAGGCTCATTTTTTAAGCACTACAAAACTACAGGTTTTTTTTTCTGGGACATTACTCTCCCTTTAAATAATTTAAAAACACAATATTAACCCTTTAAGCATCAGAGGGGTGTGCAGTCTGTGATTGCATACCCCTCTGGTCCTTAAAGGGTTAATCTGGGAAGTGTAAAACCTGTGCAGTTTTTAATGATATGCACATTGAGTATGGAATTGAAACCAGAAATAACAGGATCCAACAACAGGGAGGAAGAACCAAGTAGTGGCCCTGACAATCAGGTATGGATGGTGTGCTCGTTCTGGGGTTGGGGTGGTGGTGAGCAGGATGCGTTAGCTGCTGATGGTGTTAACTACCTGAGTTCCAGGGGAAATCACCCCACCTATTGAGGAGGTGGGTGATAGTGAGCAATACTGTGAGTGCTAGGGGGGGTGTTGCATACATTGAGGGGGTGGGTGAGAAGGTGTGTGTGTGTGGTGATGATGGTTTTAACATCATTGAGGGGGGTGGATGATGGTCAGCAGGAAGTGTGGTGCCGATGCTGTGTCAGGGGGTGCCATGCATTGTGAGTAGTGGGGTCTGGGAGTGGGGTTAGGGTGAGAAGAGGGTGCCATGCATTGTGAGTAGTGGGGTGGTAGGTCTGGGAGTGGGGTGATGGTGTGTTAGGGGGTGCCATGCATTGTGAGTAGTGGGGTAGTAGGTCTGGGAGTGGGGTGATGGTGAGCAGGGGGTGTGGTGCAGATGTTGTTAACCTTTTCAGTGCCAGGGGAGGTTTACCTCCTCTACTACTCAAAGGGCAAAGTATAGATTATAATCATGAGAGATAATGTGGTGGTAAGAAGGATTATTATAGGGGATTTTGATGAAGCAGGAAGTCTGGAGGGCAAGGGGTTAATTAAGGTGGAACTGTCAACTCTTTCTTTAATGCTCCAGTACTAAAAAGGAAGCAAAACAATGATAAGCTGTGATTTTTTTTTCTTAAATCGCTCTGTTTCTTAATAAAATTACTTACAAAATTCAGTTGTGACGTCAATGTGAAGCTGGCCTGTGGTACAAGTTGTACTGCAGGCATGTAATTGCAATGCTGGCCGCCCCCTGTGGTGTTGTATGCCTGCGCACCACCTTCCCATATTTCCATGGTGTGTCTAAAGACTGGGTGTACAGGACAGGGACATGAAGGAACAAGCCAGACAACGAATACACAGTTAAAAGCAATGTCCTCTACTGATGTTACTTTTTACTGTGTATTTGTTGTCCGGCTTGTTCCTTCATTCACGTTGCTTTTGCTTTCAGGCAGGTCTTTAGGCACACTGACAGGCCTGTTAAGGATCCGAAGGAGGAGTGAGCATGTTGAGCGCCAGCCTCAGAGAAAAGGAGCAGGAGCTTAATCACTGAATGACAGAGAGAGCGCTGCTAATCATGTTCTACGTTGTCAAGATGGCCACTCCCTTGCCTATGAGCTCCACACAATGTATAGTATATTAAAGGGATAGTAATGTTTCGTTATTAAAGGGATAGTAATACTTTGTTTTATCTTTATTTTATTTTGTAGGCATTAAAAAAACATGAAGAACGATATATGTCTTATCTTTCAAACCTTTATGGTTTGACAGATATTCACAAGCAAAGTTCCCCCTCCCCGCCCCTTTTACCTAGTGTAAGCCATCTCTTCTTAGATGTGGAATGCAGTCCATAGACCAGACAGACAACAGCAGGGGACAATCTTCTTCCTATGAGAACAATGAAAGCCCTGCCCCCCTTGACAAGTTTTTCAGGTTTTTCCCTTATCTTAATTGAAGATTGGCCCTCTCTGCAATCTACCTGGGCACCTCCCTTCTGCTCTGACTGAGCAGTGTTACATCAGTAAAAGGGGCGGCAAGGGGATACTTTGTCATTGAATTACTCTTGTACTACAACTCTGACAGAATTGAAATAACACTCTCCAAAGTTCAAATACTAGAGCTGCTTTTATTATGAAACATTACTATCCCTTTAAAGTACAATCGAGTCTGCTTCCTACGTTTTAATAACGATATGTAGCAGAAAGAACGTATAAAACATTGCCGTTTTACATTTATTCTCTAATAAAGTTTTCCACTCCAGCCGCTTTTACTTACCTTGGGATAAACCAACTGCACCATAACAGACAAATCAATATTCCCCATATCTCCATGAATTTAAACAGGGCTTTTAGTCATTGATTGAAATGGGGCTTTTGACCGATTGAATGCTGTGAAAGTCTCCAATGCATTGCAGACATTTGTAGCCTGAATTAAAGCCCTGCTGTAAAGCTGTGGCAATTTATATTTGTTCCCCTATGGTACAGTTGGTTTGAGCCAGAAAGCTATTTGTTTTGCGTAGAGCCCATAGATAAAGGTCTTCACTGACTTATACATATTCAGACTTGCTCCTAAATTTGCTCTTTTAATGTAATACCAGTTACCCTATGACATTTAGGTTCCACAGATAAGCACTGCAGCAGAGTTTGGTAAATCTTGCCCTTTGCACTTTTACATGTAGCATTTTCCTTTCAGATTCAGTTGACTCAGAGATTAAGAGCTCAGACTGTTGAAGGATGATATGGGGATTTACCAACCATCCTGGTTTGAATCCCGAGCGTCACCACTTTTTGACATTGAACAAGTAACTGGCCCATATGTATAAATGAAAAAGTGGAGTGATTATCGGGCAGACTAAATGTACATAAGGGGACAAATAAATATGTATCAGATTTAAATGTTGTCTTTAACCCCTTGAATGTTAAAGGGATAGTAATGTTTCATAATAAAAGCAGCTCTAATTAAGCATCATAGTATTTGGACTTTGGAGAGGGTTATTTCAATTCTGTTAGAGTTGTAGTGCAAGAGTAATTCAATGACAAAGTGTCCCCCTCCCACCCCTTTTACTGATGTCACACTGTTCAGCCAGATCAGAAGGGAGGTGCCCAAGTAGACTGCAGAGAGGGACAATCTTCAATTAAGATAAGGGAAAGACCTGAAAAACTTGTCAAGGGGGACAGGGCTTTCATTGTTCTCATAGGAAGAAGATTGTCCCCTTCTGTTATCTGTCTGGTCTAGCAACCAGATTCCACATCTGAGAAGAGATGGCTTACACTAGGTAAAAGGGGCAGGAGGGGAAACTTTGCTCGTGCATATCTCTCAAACCATAAAGGTTTGAGAGATAAGACTTATATCGTTCTTCATGTTTTTTTAATGCCTACAAAATAAAATAAAGATAAAACGAAGTATTACTATCCCTTTAAAAGGCCTCCAGTGTTTTGCTGTGGTAGAGTTGATTTTCAGTAGAATTGTTCCACTTTTTCCAGTAATTATATTCCTGTGTCAAAGACAAAAAAAAAATAGGATGAAAGAATTAGACAAGGGTGGGCAACCAGTTGCCTTTCATCTGATTTTTGGACTACAGTTCCGATAATCTTCATCTAACTTCTGGCTGAGATTGGTCAAAGTTGTAGTCCAGTAACATCTGAATGGTAGCAGGTTGCCCACCCTTTCCCTGTGGCTCTTGGCTTACTGGGTATGGCATTGATGGCTGCCTCAACTTCTGTTTGATATTAATGAGGAAGTAACATTTTATAAGAATTTAGGAGATTTGGAAAGCTTGTTCAAATAAACCTGTTATGTTACCCATTTTTTATTGTTTTATCAGATATTTAGATTTATTTATGTGTCAGTTAATGCAAGTTAGACAGCCCTGTCTGGTACAGTTGTATGTCATTGCAGTCCTGTATTTCGGTTGGGTGTCCCTTGTTCTGGGAACTCACAGAACAATACAAGGTAGCAGAGCATAGAGTTCTAACCCCTAGAACGGAGACTATATTTTGACTATTATTATTTTGTGACCAGATGTCCCCGTTATTCAGGGACAGTCCCTAGACTAAGACCTCTGTTCCAGACTAAGTGTGTCCTTATAAATGGCCCTAAATGCTTTCAGCACCGGCACTACTCCTATACTATATAATAATTCGCCAAGTTGTGTGTAACGCCCGACATGCTCAGTAGACACTGCTGCGCGTGCGGCAGTCACGCGCAGTAGAGACTGCCCGCGCCGCGGCTGATACAGAGCTGGGCGCTCCAAAGGAGCTTTCCAAATCTCCTGCGTGTGACTGCCCCGCGACCGGCTGCCAGAGGCTCTGTATCAGCCGAGGCGCGGGCAGTCTCCACTGCGTGTGACTGCCCCGCGACCGGCTGCCAGAGGCACTGTGGCCCGTGTAACGGGCTGTTCAACTAGTAGTTTATATTTCGGCATGGGGCAGAGAACCTGGAAGCGTTGCAGTGCAGTGTTAGGTGGAGTTGATGGTGGTGGAAAGGGGGCAGTATCAAGATATAATTCTGGTCAGGCCTCAGCCAGGTTAGCCATTCAGACTGGCTGAACTGGACCTGACTGGGGGGGGCTGTTGATTCCAGTCTATTTTTTTCATACTGAAGGGAACAGACACTGTGCACTTCAGTTCTTGTGTAGTAGGAATCGCTCACAGACCATCACCACCTCGGACTGAGGGAGGATTCGGACAAACAGCTCAGTAGCTGTAAAGAATTATCAGAGTGGAGCAGTTTTTATCAAGGGTTTCTCAGGCAGATACATATTGTAAGTTAACCCCTTCAACAATTCTATACAGATCTCAGACTAAATATTACTTAATGTGTTGAAGACATCTCTAGCATTCAAGGGATTAACTTTGATAATTGAATATATTTAATGGAATTGGGGCTTATTTATATAGGTACAATGAATAAATGGGTTCATTTGTAGGGTTTGTGTTACCCCATTGAGTGCCAGATGGGTGTTAACCCACATACTATTTTATTGATTGTTTCTATATAAATATGGCAGAAAATGAATTTATGCAATTTAAATAACCTTCATATTAATCCCTTGAATGTTAGAGAGACTTGTATCACATGGTGTTGCAATGTTTTGGAGACTTCAAACTTCTAAGGGGTTAATTTTGTGTTACCTCAATATGATTTTAATTCTTTTAAAGCAAAACTACCACATTAACGAAAGTCGCCCTGCAATACTTAGGCAGGTGGCGACTAGCTTAATAATCGTTATTTTACCTCTCAAAAGTGCCCACGAATAAAGTCATCCTTACGCTTCCGATACCAGAAGCCAGGCATCTTCTCTGCACTCCTACTCTGTCAGTCGCCGTCACCCTTCAGAGGCGTTGCACTGGCCCGAATGGGTCCGGAAGAGACTGACGGCACAGGCATGCAGGCTGCACTAACCTAATGATTATTAAGCTAGTCGCCACCTGCCTAAGTATTGCAGGGCGACTTTAGTTGATGTGGTAATTCTGCTTTAAATAAAATTAGCTAACATAATATGTAGGTTCTTTCAAATGGATCTAAATTGTCATAAAGTTTTACTTCCATATTAAAGTGCTTACAGTGCCCTGTGATTACAGATGCTATACCTTATTGACACCTCCATAATTGTGCATATTTTTGTTTACAGAGAAGGGCAAGTCATATAGAGTGATAGCTGGGACTCTGTGCCACAGGGGTATGCAGTGCTTTACTTTGCAATAAGTTGCATACCCCTCTAGCACTCAAAGGGTTATTCTAGGTGTGGCTAGCAGGATCACTGAGTGGTAATAGATTGCTACTGGTTCCTCTGTCCTGTTTATAGATGGGGTTGTTACTGAATATGTCAGTGGACATCTACTGTACAACTAATCTTATCACTCATATTATCTGCATAATTATCCTGTATTATAATTTGTTAAGGATGTTTGTCAGAAGCCGTCATGTGCAGTAGAGATGGCTGCGTGCGCTGCAGTCAAGCACAGTGAGGTGCGCAGAGAGGACTATGGTCTGAATTTGGAGCTCTCCACTCCGAATCAGCAGCGGCGCAGGCAGTCAGTACAGCGCATGACTGCAGCACTGCCAGTGTTGGCCCGTGTACACAGACTTTAAAACTAGTATTTCATAATTCAGACCTTTATTTAGAACATGTGATCAGTGTTTTAAATTTCCACTAATTCAATCATCTCTGACTATTGCAAAAAAAAAAAAAAAAAAAAAAAAAAAAGCTAATGCTTAGCTGGGGATATTGGTGGTTGTAGTCCGTGAAAGCTGGAGGACCTCTTATTTCCCATCCCTGTGTGTGTGACCATCCCTGTAAGGCAGGGTATCACATCATACTCAAAACCATTTCCATTCTCTCAATGTTCACACTGTCTCTTGCTATCTGATTATCCTCTTTTTATAGCCTGGTATAGCCATGTGACACTGTCCCTGATGGGGTGATCATTTACTTGGATTAGGGGGGTATAGTGGAATACCAGCCCAGGGATTTTTTTTTAACTAGCATAATATTTTGATTCCTATTAACCCCCTCTTCCTACCTACAGGCCCCTTGGCTGCTTTCTGTTCCCCTTTCTCCTGCAGCCTATTGTATCCAGTCTGTTTTCCTGTCTCTGTTTCCTCCTCTCTCTCCCCATTGCCCCCCCTTTTCTAAGATTTATTCTTCAGTCCCAGTCGTAGTCCACTGCCTCCCTTCAAGCCCTCTCCTGTTCTCTAGTCTTTTTTGCCCCCTTCTTTTTTTACCTGCTTCACCACATATCTGCTCTTCCACTCATTCTTTCCCCCTCTATCCTGCATTGCACACAGGTGGTCTTTTTCCTTGCTGGACCAGTGTGTGGAAGCGAGAACTCTGTGCTGCTGCCTGCACAGATCTCTATATTGGCTCTCCCTTGTGGTCTCCATGTGGGCTGAGAGTTCTGGGTGCCAGGATATGACATCATATTCAGGCACCCAGCATTAGCAGATGAGGAATTCATGGTAGCACTGATCTAAAGGTCTGTGTCAGAGACTGTACAGACCGCTCACTCCCTTGTGTAGAACACATTGTGGGCTGGGCAGGGGAGATCCTCTGATCTCTCTACGGGGTACTCCATTCAACCAGTAGTACTGTACCTTTAAAAACTGTCCATGCAGTGTGATAATTTCAGAGGAAGCCTAAACTTGAAGAGTCAGCAATTTGCCTAATGTTTTGTGTCTGAATGCAGTGGACACAATTTTGGTAATAAAAAGGTTAAGTATATAAATATATACAGTACTCTGCAAAAATTGTAGTCAGGTGTGAAAAAATGCTTTGAAAAATAGACATATTAATAGGTTATTTTTATCAATTAACAAAATGCAAAGTTAGTGAACTGTAGAAAAATCTAAATCAAATCAATATTTGGTGTGACCATCCTTGGACTAGTACAATTTTTAGGTATGTGAGATACATTCTATTGGTATAGTTCAGGATGTTTTATTTGTGATAGATATATGGATGCATGAAACTTTTGGATATAGTATATGCTATATCTACATTATATATATACATTGTTGCCACTTACAAATTATATACATAGCATAAGAATATGTTGATTGACTGTTTGCGTAACCACATTCACCATTTAGTATGGTCATTTTGTGTCCGTATTTCCATGCCATTTTGTGGGCTCGTTAACACTGGGTATACAGTGTGGGCAAGCAGACTGTAGTCTGAATTGTGATCTCTGGATATACCAGGAATGAATTCTGACCGTTGTTTGAATGTGCTCTCTGGGTCACAGAGAATGTCTAAATAAAGGGAAGGTGCGGGGAGAACATAGACCATATAGATTGGTGAATGGTGAGGACGCGGCTAGACCTCATTATGTGATTCTGATATGAGATAGTGTTCAATTTTTTACAACTGTATAGCAAGATACTGAATCACTGGATATGAGGTTATGATTATGTGCTTTTAACATCAGATGCTGTATAATTTTTAAGTATTACATAGCATTATACTGGATTATTGTCTGTGACATTAAAGTTTCTTTTTTGAAATTTGTGGTAAGACTAATATCTTAATTAACATATAAATTCCCTTGTCTCTGATTCTGTATTACACATATTAGCACTTAGAGGTTTTTCTCTGGTGTTTTGTAAGCTTTTGGGATCCTTGTGGTGGGATTTGTTTCCTTAGGCAGCTTTGCGTGTAATTTTTCCTTTCCCTCTACCATTTACTGATCATTCTTTTTCTTTGTAGAATTTTTTGTACACCACTTTGATATGGTTTAAATGGATGAGGTGAAGGCAAATAATAGCCTCCGAGACTTAAGGGAACAGTGGAAATTTAGGGTGTATCAGCTATTGAATAATCCTAAAATAAATAAGGTACAAGATCTTACCAGTATATTCAAGAAAGCAGAAAAAGCTGCAATAAAAGAGACCAAACATTATTGGGACTACACCATTTTACAGAAATACTTTGAGAATGGAATAATACCAAAGGGTCTAATGCCTCACAAGAGTCCAGCTTATGATATAACAGATAACAAATATGTAAACAAGTGGAAATAATTGTTGCATGGGTGCTCTTTACATCTAGAGAGACTGATTGTAAAGGTGAGAAAAGAAGGTTTCTCAAAAGCAGAAGAAGAGGTAAATATATATTACAGGAATTAGAACAATATAAAAAGACAGAACAGTATGGTTCTCTAGAGGAAAGAACTTATAAAACAGTGGGGAAAGATGAAAACAACATAATATATAGAAAACAGACTAAACTTAATTGGGATCTTTCTACAGAAAGAGAGTCAATGCCAGAGATGAATAATGAAGGTGCATCCACTGAAAAGGAGGAATGGATAAAGGTTAAAGCTGGCAAAAGATCACAAAAAAGAAAACATATCTCAGGTGAGGAACCTAGTGATGACATTATAGATAACAGGTCTAAAAGGGATTCATAGAATTAGAAATTGAGGAAGATTTTGATAATTCATTGGAAGGGAATATACATACCTGGGAACTTATCATTGTTGTCTCCCCAGAGGGGAGTCCTCTGCTACCATGAGTGGTGTGAAGAATGACGTGTATCGCGTCAAAAAGGGACGGGGCTTAAGGTGAGTGCCGGGTGGAGGGCTTAAAAGAAGGCTGGGGGGAAGGAGCAACACAGGGAGAAAGAGTGGAAGTGGGTAGAGTTTCAATAGAAACTCCCCATATCCGGAAGACTCAGCCTCTGCCCCGGAGACCCGGTAAAGCAGTGTCAAAACCGGAGTCTCCGGGGCAAATCCGTAGAGTTCCCAAGTATGGGAATATGTCAGTTAATAGTTTAAACAAAACTACAAAAGGTGATAAACAAGATGGTTTAGCAAAGGAGGAACAACCGATTGCCTCAAAAACAGTCCTCAAGGGGAGGAACAAGAAGTCTCTAGCAACTATTTTTTTGAGTTGGAGAGGAGGGAAAATCTTTTACAAATTCAAAAAATCAATAAATCTCAGACCAATTCATTACTGGAAATGGAAAAAACGATGTACTGGTATGGCCAATATCAACAGAGAAACTGGCAATGGCAAAGACCGGTAATGAACAGACATTCCAAATCAAATGTAAGACCGAGAGATGAAGAAGGGCTGTAAAAAACAAATGTAAGATAACAAATAAGGAGATAAGCAGTAAAGGTATTTTTACCGTAAATGGCCATCTGTGGAAACAAGTATTATCTAAAGGATTGAAATATGCTCTTACTAAGGAATTTAATACATTTGAAACGTATATTAGCCTACAGAAATTTATGAAACAACAATTCTTTGCAAAAAAAATCCTCCAAAAGATAGAACACAGACTTCACAATATTTACATACAAATGTAAGACCTAAATCTAAATTCTTTCCCAAATCAGAAATGAGCGAAAGTATGGCTACCCTCAAAAATCTCGTGGAAAAATAAATAAGAGATGTCCCTCAAAGAGACACAAAATTTAACCAAAGAAGTGATAAATATCATTAAAAAACTACATAAAAATGACATTTCCATATGCCCAGCTCACAAAGGCGGTGGGTTAGTTATTATGTCCACAGAACAATCTAACAATGAAGTCATTAGGTTGTTAACAGACAGTGAAGTGTACAAACAATGATCCATTAAAATAATTTAAAAGGATAGTAATGTTTGACAAAACCAGCAGTTCCAATTAATATTCATAGTATTTGAGCCATGGAGAGTGTTATTTCAATACTGTCAGAGTTGTAGATCAAGAGTAATTGCATGATAAAGTATCCCCCTCCCGCCCCTTTTACCTAATGTAACACTGCTCACCTCAGATGTGGGATCTGGTTGCTTGACCAGACAGCTCACAGCAAGGGACAGTCTTCTTCCTGTGAGAACAATGAAAAGCCTGCCCCCATTGACAAGTTTTTCAGCTTTTTCCCTTATCTTAATTGAAGATTGTCCCTCTGTGCAATCTACCTGGACACTCCCTGCTGCTCTGAGGTGAGCAGTGTTACATCAGTAAAAGGGACGGGAGGAAGATACTTTATCATTCAATTAATCTTGAACTACAACTCTGACAGAACTGATATAACACTCTCCAAGAGCCAAATACTATGAAGATTAATCAGAGCTGCTTTTATTATGAAACATAACTCTCACCTTAGTTAAACTTGCCTTCCTATTACAGTTCAATCTTGTTAAAGCTGTAATTCTTTTCTAATTTTCATTTTAAATCAGTAGTTGCAGATATATTAGCTTGTAAAGTTGGGATTGTGATGTCAGTTTCTTTCAGGCTGTGGGTACAGCTCTGTCCCGCAGCCTGTCAATCCTGCTCAGTTCCCCCACACATGTAGTGGCTCCTCTCCTCCCATGACGGAGGATTCCTGCATATAACCTGGCACTCTCTCTAGCGAAAGTGCATCCAGGCCATTGTTCATGCACAGTCTGAGTGCGTTCATGCACTCCATCCTTCGTAATCAGTGCCAGTCTGCTTGCCTCTGTGGTTATTTTTAGTTACGCAAACGGACTGCCACTGATTATAAAGGATGGAGGGCTGTACCCGCAGCCTTAAAGAACCGCAGCCTGAAAGAAACTGACGTCAGGATCCCAACTTTACAAGCTAATATCTCTGTAACTACTGATCTATATATATAAAAGAAGACTTTGTGCCTAGGAAAACACACCCAGGGGTAGCAGTAAGGAGGAGTTACTGCTTCCATTGGGTGATTCAATGGGGGCCTGAAAATCATGCAGGGAGTTGGCCCACACCCACTATCCAGCCCATTCACCACTATCCAGCTGAGGAAAAAAAATGTCTGCCACTCACGCCTACACCACAGACACAAACACAAGCCACACACACACACACAAGCCACACACATTTGCTCATACACCACAGACACACACACACACACAAGCCACACACACACACACCGCCTCAACTGAGAAAAAAATGCCTGCCACTCGCTCCTACACCACAGACACACACACACAACCACAGCAGCGAGGGAAGACTCTGAAGTGTGTGAGTGTCATAGTGAAGCGGATGCGGGTCTCCAGCACGTCCAGTAGCATCTTACTCATATTTGTCTGTGTGACACTCACCTCCACTATGAGTGTCACACAGAAAAATATGAGTAACATGCTGCGGGATGTGCTGGAGACCCGCATCCTCTCCACTATGACTCTCACACACTTCCGACGCGTCCCTCGCTGCTGTGGTTGTCCACTTCCCTTCCACAGTGTTCCTCTGTGTAGCCTCCTTTGCCCTCTATGGAGCACACCTCTACATCCAGTCAGCCTGAGGATATGTGTACAGGAGCGCGCCTTCACCTACAGCCGGGGTTCGTGAGCCTACCCTTCTGGCACTCAAATGGTTCAACAATTTTAGATGGCTCAATTACACATGCATACACACTCAAATAAGCAATGACCCATTGCCTAATGCATACCTTCCGTCTGTGCCTTAACCCTTTGAGTGGCAGAGACGTCCGCAACACATTTTCGGATACCTCTGGCACTCAAAGGGTTAACATGCCCTCTTCCTCTCACAAGCCCACATTACAATGTCGCCGCATCACACTAATTACTGAGATGCGGTTGACATTCCTATGCGTGCTTCCATTAGACCACTCATTGTGAGAACAGTTCTGAGCTCCAGGGTCATCTACAGCTGCTACCAGGACACTGGGGGCGCTGCTGTGGACACACTGCCCCTCTGGCAGTCAAAGGGTTAACTATTATATAGCGGTGCAAATTGTCGGATACCTCTATGGCAATCAAAGGGTTAAATTAATTAAAATGTGGGTAATCTTTATATATCCCCTGTTCTGCAATAGGTAGAATTATTTTAGTCCTACTTAGTTTTTCCCCAGGGAACGATGAGAAGAGAATGTCCTACAGACAGTGAGGATGATGTACTAAGCAGGGCTGGAATAACTATGGGGCAAACCAACTGCCCCACAGGGGACAAACTTTCCCATTGATTTAAGTGGCACTTTAACCCCCTGAATTCTAGAGAGATCTCCAATTCGTTGAAAAGCAATACAATGGAGACCTCTCTAGTATTGTGGGGTATACAATCTCATTTTAATTCATCATGGTTTGGGCAGTATTTATTAGTCCCCTATGTTCAGTTGGTAAGCTCCAGAACAATTCTAGTTCTTCTTAGTATATCATCCTCAGAGAGTATCCATTGTGTACTGCTGTGTGTGCATACACATTGCTGTAGTGGTTAGATGAGTGTATCCAGATATCAGAGCAGCACATGGAGCAGAATGGATTTGCGCTTCCTTCCTGCTTGCTGCAGGTTGGGATATTTAGAGGCGACTTCAGTTTCCTTGAGAACAGACAGGGTCGGCATTAGTCACCAGGAACAGGAGTTTTCCGCTGCAGAGGCTTTCAGGTGTCAGTGGTCTGTTATGAATCCGGCAGCAGACTCATTGCATGTTTTATCATGCCTTTTTCCCACAGAAAAGGATGGAACAGGTCTTTTCTAATGAATTATTCTGTGAACAAAGCAGAAATAACGTAAAACAATGTCTTAAAGTACCCTGTCCTACATGTATGTTCAGGTCTCCCCTCCCTTTATGACTGTGTTGTCTTTCACAGCTTTATAAAACGTTTCTTTGTTGTAAAGAACTTTTGAAATGGCCCTGTTTTTCATGCTCTTTCCTTTCTTGGAGCTCTCAGAAGATTTGCACGCAATTACAGGATAGAAATCAACAATGAAAATCACTTTTTGAGTGTTTTACTCTGATCTCGTAAATGATCTTACAAGTAAGAAGCTTAAAGGGATAGTAATTCTTAAAATGTAAAAAAGATATGTTGTAGGGCTTATCCCCCTGAGTAAAACAAGAGTACTCCCACTGCTGAATGGTGTTTCATTCAAAAGTTATTCATTTTCAAAGTTGAATTTTTTAAGTGCAATATCACAGTGGCCTGAAATTGTACAGTGGCGCTGTTGCTACACCATCCTATGGAGATTTATGGTCCCGGGACCAGAGCTGTCCATAGAATCGTGTAGCAACAGTGCCACTCTACAATTTCAGGCCACTGTGATATTGCACCTAAAAAATTCAACTTTGAAAATTAATATCTTTTGAATGAAACACCTTTCAGCAGTGGGAGTACTTTTGTTTTACTTAGGGGGATAAACCCTACAACATATTTTTTTTTACATTTTAAGTATTACTATCCCTTTAAAAAGACAGTCAACCTCATTTTTGAATTTGCATAAGTGAATCATAAAAAGTAGAACTGCCTATTTCATATTCACCTTTTTTTAACCCTTTGAGTGCCAGAGGGGTATGCAACACATTGCAATGCGTTGCGTACCCCTCTTTCACTCAAATGGTTAAAACTTTTATGTCCCTGATATTTGAGATTTATGTTCTCTATTGCCAGAGAGTTTTCTGTTGAACACTGTGAAAAGAAGGCATGGTGATACCATGTAACACTCTCTCTGCAGCAGTGAGTCCCCTTTATGCTGTACGGGCTGCTTTTCTACATTGTATCACTATCTTGTCTTAGATCTCTTTTACATTGTTACTTTCTCAGCTTTCACAGTTCCAGACAGAAAGCTTTGTAGAAAAAATAAGAGAGCTACTGTAACTGTCAGGTACATAAAAGTGTAAATAAATAAGTGAAGATGAACAAAAATAATAAGTGGTGTGGGCAATGTGACTCGTATTATTGTGCACTTGCAGACTATGTAAAGGCATAAAAGAGGCTGTCACTTTAAAGGGATAGTAATGTTTCAAAATAAAAACAGCTCCAATTAATCTTCATAGTATTTGGGCCATGGAGAGTGTTATTTCAATACTGTCAGAGTTGTAGTACAAGAGTAATTCAATGATAAAGTATTCCCCTCCCGCCCCTTTTACCTAGTGTAAGCCACCTCCCCTCAGATGTGGAATCTTGTCTACAGATCAGACAGATCACAGCAAGGGACAATCTTCTTACTGTTATCATAAGAAAAACCCTGCCCCCTTGATGGGTTTTTCAGGTTTTTCCTTATGGAGATTGTCCCTCTCTGCGATCCATCCAGACAGTATTGCTGCTCTGAGGTGAGTAGTGTTACATCAGTAAAAGGGGCGGGAGGGGGATACTTTATCATTCAATTACTCTTGAACTACAACTCTGACAGTACTGAAATAACACTCTCCATGGCCCAAATACTATGAAGATTAATTGGAGGTGCTGTTTTTGTGAAACATTTCTATTCCTTTAATGCTTACAGTGTACGAAGGAGATTGAACTGGAAATCCCCTATACAAATGTTAACAAATATCATCCAAGGAGCCACATTATGGTTTATTACAATTATTTATACATGTATATAAAGCAGTGGAGCAATTCTAGGGCAAAAAAACTGCATAATATTTATCAGATTAATCCCTTGGATGATAAAGAGGTGTTCAACACATTGATTTTTTAATGCCTTGGAGAGCTCTCTCGCTTCCACAATGTGAACATCACCAGTTTAACCAATTAACCCTTCGAGTGGCACTGGGGTGTACATCGCATTGCATCTCAATGTGCTGTATATACCACTGGTCTTCAAAGGGTCAAGGACCAGCAGAGAGTGCAGTGCATTCCTTCACAATGTGTTGTGCACCCTTTGATTCTTAAAAGATAGTAATGTCTGTATTCAATTGCAGCTCCAAATCTTCTTTAAGCTTTATATAACACACAGTGGCATGTTTAAAGGGACAGTAATGTCCCTTAAAAAAAGCTTAGAGTTTTGTAGAGGTTAAAATAAATAAACAATATGACACAAATCCTATCACTCAGACTTCTATGGTTTTAGAGATATCCTCTGTTAAAGTTCCCCTCTCCCTCCCCTTCTCCTGACGTCAGCTGTAAGCTAACAGCAGGAATTCCTGGCCTGGGGACCGACATGCGGCTTTTCAGCAGAGCCGCAACAGCGAGATTTAAAAAGAAATAGTTCTTTGGAACGGTCTACAAAGTGTGACAGGTTTGCAAGCACACTTTTTAGACTGTTCCAAAGAAGGATTTCTTTTTAAATCTCTCTATTGCGGCTCTGCTGAAGAGCCTCCTCATGTCAGCGGACATGGATCTCCTTCTGTACACTTTACAGCTGACTTGAGGAGGGGAACTTTAGCTGAGGATATCTCTCAAACCATAGCGGTTTGAGTGATAGGATTTGAGTCATATTGTTTATTTTTTTAACCTCTACAAAACTCTAAGCATTTTTTATGGGACATTACTGTCCCTTTAATTACTTACAGTTATGTAGTTCAAAAGATATTCAAACTGAAAGAATTCTCCTCCTGCCCCTTTCCCTGAGTCACGCTGCCTGTACACCTGGTCCGGATGGAGCGCGGGGAGGGACAATCTTCCACGACCGGACTGGAGATCTATTACTATCACGTCAAATGATTAATTAATAGGAATATTTATTAGTTATGTGTATTGCAATTTTTTTGCCTAAGAATTGCTCTACTGTTTATTTTATACATATCCCCAATGCTTCAAAAATGAATTTACAGGTTCCAGTATAATCCAGGACAGGCTTCATATTTTAGCAAATGGGAATGAAAAACAGGACTGGATTAGTATCAAGTTCCGCGCAGCAGAAAGCAGCCCTTGTGGTGTCATGAGTGAAGATAGTGGCGCAGGTAGAGGGTGGGGATTTACATGCTGGAGTGTGGAGAATTATGAGGGGTGGGTAAGCTTAGCTGGTCACGCAGCCAGTCAGGTGAACCAGGTAACGTTTATAAGAGGCAATGGAAGGAAACTTCTTCCTTCCTTGTCTTGTCCTTCCTGTGGGACTTGCATTCTCTCTTTGTCCAACCCCCCTATTTATTTTATTCTATGACTAAAAACATAAAACAGTTCCACTGTTAACCCTTAAAGGACCTGAGGGGTGTGCAACACATTTCCATTAAAGGGTACAATGATAATTTAAAAATAAATACATGCAAACTATGTCTATAAGAACACTTAAATGTTATATGGTTAAAGGAGTTAACATATCATAGAGCTTTTCATGCTAAATAAAACAAAGCTACTCCCACTCTGGGAGATGCTTCTTTCCAAAGTTGTTACAGTTTAATTTATTTATTTATTTTGCAACAACAGTGCTATTTGGTGTCCTCAGGGTTTACCTACACATAGTTCAGCTATCATACAGAGATCTGTTTTATTGTGTTTTGTGCATTCTTTGAGAGAGGTGAGACACTGGCTATAATTCTCCATAGTAAAAGCTTCTTCACCTTGTGACAGTTTGAACTGTGGTAACTTTTGAATAAAACGGCTGCCAGTAGTAGGAGTACCCTTGTTTTACTTAGTAGGTAAAGATCTACAATTTTTCATGTTCAGACTTTATTAATCCACTAACTGTTTGAGTCCCAGATGTATGCACAAAGCATTGCTAAGCACTGCGTTTCACACCCCTCTGGCACTCAGATGGTTAACAGAATAACTTTGCAAAGGTCTTTCCTATTACAGTCAGTTATAAACGTACTTTTTTGTATGTGAACTCTGTTGGAGTATAAAGTAGGAAGCATACATTTTATAAACTGAAAATACCTTCATGGCTCTAAACAACCATGCATGGGACTTTTCTCTATAGGATTTCTCATACAAACTGTTAAAGGGATTGTAATACTTCATTTTAACTTTATTTTATTTTGTAGGCATTAAAAAACATGAAGAACGATATAAGTCTTATCTCTCAAACCTTTATGGTTTATGAGATATTCACAAGCAAAGTTTCCCCTTCACGCCCCTTTTACCTAGTGTAAGCCATCTCTTCTCAGATGTGGAATGCAGTCCATAGACCAGACAGATAACAGAAGGGGACAATCTTCTTCCTATGAGAACAATGAAGGCCCTGCCCCCCTTGACAAGCTTTTCAGGTTTTTCCCTTATCTTAATTGAAGGTTGTCCCTCTCTGCAGTCTACCTGGGCACCTCCCTTCTGATCTGGCTGAGCAGTGTTACATCAGTAAAAGGGGCGGGAGGGGGATACTTTGTCATTTAATTACTCTTGAACTACAACTCTGACAGAATTGAAATAACACTCTCCAAAGTCCAAATACTATGATGACTAATTAGAGCTGCTTTTATTATGAAACATTACTATCCCTTTAAAGCCTATTGTCTGTTGTAAGCAAGAGTGAAAAAGAGGCAGACTAAAACGTCAACCAGTAAAGAAAGCCAACTGTTCATAAAAATGCAAAAGATTTATAAATAGATAAACATGATTGCTGTATAAAGAACACCTACGTAGGTACGTTTTCCTGTATGTACAGTTCCTCTTTATTGTTAACATTCTGGAGTACAATTTGAACCCTTTGAGGGCCAGAGGGGTGCACAAGGAGTTAAGGTAGGCAATGTGTTGTAGCTGCAATTGTGTGTTTTTTTGGGGGGAGTTGGGGAATATCTCTGGGCACAGTGGTATCTGCTGGACTAAAAGTGTAACTCCATGTCTGGGTCCTTAGAACCCAGGATTGTCCACATCCAGTATAGTTCACCCTTATCTCTAGGACCTTAGCACTACTAAGCTACAGATGAACGAGTGGCATTTCTGTTGAGGTCTGGAGAGATGTCTCTGGATTGGTTAGAGATGATGAGTGTGTTTTTAATGGGATAGTAATACTTAAAATTTACTAATCCTCATATTGTAGGCATTAAAAAAGAAATTAATTGCCCCCAGTGCAATCACTCAAACCTTTGTGGTTTGAGAGATAATTGCTCACAAAGTCACCCCCCTCCCCTTTCCCTAAAGTCAGCGTTCTAGCTGACTGCAGGGGAATCCTGTCATAGTTCCATCAGGCGGCTCTGCAGCAGAACCGAGAACATGTTAATAAAAAATAAATCCTTCACTGAAACGGTCTTCTATGTGTGCTTGCAAACCGAGCAAATGTAGAAGACCATTTCAGTGAAGGATTTCTTTTTCATTAACGCGATCTCGTCTCTGCTACTGAGCCGCCTGATCCACATAAGACTGGATTCCCCTTCAGTCAGCTAGAACGCTGACTTCAGGGAAAGGAAAGGGAGGGGGAACTTTGCGAACGATTAAGTATTATTATCTCTTTAAGTTAGGATTGATGTTATGGGCAGGGCTTATAAATTTAAGTCATTTGCTGCTAGCCAGACCTGAAAAGTTACTCGCCACTGCAAGACATAACATACCCACCAGGGCTGAATTTCTACTTGCCAGGGCTAAATTTTCAATCATCATTGGCTAGTGGCAAGTAGAAATTTTGAGCCCTGTTATGGGCATACCTGGGAACTTTTGAAACAGGGCTACCCGGAGGGTAACCCTGTCAGTGCCCAGGGGGAGGAAAATGACGCGAATCGCATAATAAAAGGGGCGGGGCTTAGTCACAGGGGGGCGAGACAAAAAAAACCCCTGCAAAATGAATGTAAGAGGGTGGGGAGTGGGAGGAACCGGGCGGGATGGAGCACAAGTAGGCAGAGTTTCTACTTAAACTCTGCCCACACCGTGATTCACAGATTGAAATCTGGAGTCTCCAGGGCAAAACCGGAGAGTTCCCAGGTATGGTTATGGGGACACTGCTACTACTCAAAAACTCTGGTGTAATCAAAGTGCTTGGGGAACTCACACAGACACATAGAATGATGGCCCCATCTGGTTACCCTAGGACAAACCAACTGCACTATAGGGATACAGTGACAGACCAATGCATAGATTGTGCCACCACTGTGGTATCATGAAAAAGGACTAAATCAGGCTGAAATGTGCTGCTTTGCTAGTTTATTGCAGAAGAATTTCTTTGGCTGTTGAAACACATCCTGAATTTGTGCCCGCCTCGTGCTGACATAAACAACATACACAGTACAACCACAATATGCCAGAATAACTTCTCTTATGTGCCCCTACTCTCCTGGAGCTCTAAGCTGCCTACTGGCACCAGCTTCCTCTACCTATCCTCCTATAGTATGCCAATGCACAGGTTGCGGGCAAGGTCCCAGATTCAGAATTACCCAGTACTTGCCATACCAGCCATTCTATTGTGCTCAGCCTAATCCCATCTCACGTTCCCCATTGTTTGTCCCAGACAATACCCATTTGGACTTAACTACCCCCTGCAGGGCAGCCTCTGTTCCAAGGGCTAGTGCACTTTCTTCAGGACGCACTTATCTTGAAGTACATGCAGATGGCTTGGTGCCTCAGTAATCTGTACATGCTCAGCTAGCTCTAGGGTTGCCACCCAGCCGGTATTTTACCTGCAGGCTGGTAAATAATTGGCTTCTGTCCAATGTTAAGTCTATGGAGGGAATGCCATGGCCGGTATTTTTTGAAGAAAAGGTGGCAACCCTAGCTAGCTCCACTCTAATGATCTCCAGAGTGCTGAATCAGGAGCGCCTGAGCCTGCAGGCCTTGGGACAAAACTCACTTACCCAGGCGTCTGTGGAGGCAGGGACAGAGCTTTCGGCTTGACTTTTAGTGACTGGCACCCTGCCTCCGGGGAACTTTGGGAGTGTTATTTGTTTGGCTCCAAAATTGCTCCAACTCTTCCTAGTGTATCATCGTCATACCTGGGAACTCTCTGGTTTTGCCCCGGAGACTCCGGGTTTGACAGTGAATTACCAGGTCTCCGGGGCACAGTCAGATTCTCCGGATGTGAGGAAACCCTGCCCACTTGTGCTCAATCCCACCTTGTTCCTCCCACTCCACGCCCTCTTCTACCCCTTCACTAGTGCATTCCATATGTTTTTTTATGTTTAGTAGTCCCGCCCCTCCGCACGATTAAGCCTCGCCCCTTTTTAATGACGCAAATCACGTCATTTTTCTACCCTTGTCTGCACTAGAGCCCCAAGTAAGAAGTTCCCAGGTATGATCAGGTTTCTATTACCATACATGAGGGATACAGACTTGGTTGTGTTGAGCTAGTCATTTATCTGAGCTGTATTTGGCAGCTGGAGGGTTAATGGAACATTGCTTTGCAATGTGATGCACACCCGTCTGGTCCTTAATGCACTGCACTAGATACCTCTCTGGCAGTCAAAGGGTTAATACAATAGCCTTGATTAACTAAGAACTTGTCATTGTTGCTGATGAGAATCTGCATCTAAAACCATGTGACCCTGCCATCAAAAAGTGAAACAAACTTTAACTGCGTCCTAAGGGACATTGATTTATATGGGTATTTCAGTCTCTTGAATGCTCTTTTGATTGTGTTACTCAAGTGATATACAGTGGTGGAGCAATAGATGTAGGTTATTTGGACTTTTCTCCTATGGTGCAGTTGGTTTTACTGCAGAATCTTGATGAATATACAACCCATTCAGTGTTGTGTGTACAAGAAATGGATGTAGGACATACAGGCATTTACTACCAACAGGATATTGTATTTTCATTTCCATGGAAGAGCTTTCATGCGACTACTGCCTCAAGTGACTCATTTTAAGTGATTCACATTCCGCTAATGTTCTTGGACATTGTATGAACATGATATTCCATTATTGTACTGCTGCCTCCCTTCCTATGTTCTGTTTGGCGGACAGATAGAAGAATAGTACTTGGTGCTTTGGGAGGGGGTTAGACCTGAATTCACCTCTTTTGACATGCGTATTCTGTCCTCATACCGATGACTAGTTAGGTAGGACCTGCTGACACAGATGGGCCAAGTTATACCTCATAACTTTATAAATGGACAATTAAAGGGATAGTAATACTTAAAATGTAAAAAAAAAAATGTTGTAATGTTTATCCCCCTGAGTAAAACAAGAGCACCCCCACTGCTGAAAGGTGTTTCATTCAAAAGTTATTAATTTTCAAAGTTTTAGGTGCAAGTGCAAGTTTTAGGTGCAATATCACAGTGGCCTGAAAGTGTATAGTGGCGCTGTTGCTACACCATCCTATGGAGATTTATGGTCAATGACCAGAGCTGTCCATAGGATCGTGTAGCAACAGCGCCACTGTACAATTTCAGGCCACTGTGATATTGCACCTAAAAAATTCAACTTTGAAAATTAATAACTTTTGAATGAAACACCTTTCAGCAGTGGGAGTACTCTTGTTTTACTCAGGGGATAAACCCTACAACATATTTTTTTTTACATTTTAAGTATTACTATCCCTTTACTTGTCTGCAGTGTCAGTAATGAGTGATGTGAAACCAACAACTTAATAACAAATGTGTCACGAATTATATGTTCCACTTCTCCAGGGATAGAAACTGCACGTGATAAAGTAGCTCTAACCCCTGATAATAATAACCCCCCCCACACACTTAAGATACTATGGTCAGAAAATCCTAATGACTCTTCTGAATGTTGTCTTTTGTTGAAGTGATAACATTTTCATTCAGTCCTAGATGTCAAGTCCATGGGTGCAGTTATGACAAGTGCTACCAGAACCACAGGACTCAGCAATCTTATCCCTTTAAGGACTAGAGTGGTGTGGTTATAGGTGGTGTTATTTGTCCTTTAAACAGAGAATCCTTCCTATGACATTAATGTATTCATGTGCACTTTAGTACAAATGTACACATCAATAATCCCAATGATGGCTTCAGTCCATAATCTGTTGTTACACATGATAATGTATGGCACTGACAGCTGGTACTACAGTTGACTGTTCTGTCACTTAGGGTCCTATGTTCATAAGAACATTGGAGTAATTCTGGGGTAATCCAGATGCACCACAGGGACCAGTACAAATTTCCATTGATGTAGATGGGGCGTTTAAAGGGATAGTAAAACTTAACACGTAAAAAATATATGTTGTAGAGTTTATCCCCCTGAGTAAAACAAGAGTACTCCCACTGCTGAAAGGTGTTTCATTCAAAAGTTATTAATTTTAAAAGTTGAATTTTTTATGTGCAATATAACAGTGGCCTGAAATTGTACAGTGGTGCTGTTGCTACACCGTCCTATGGAGATTTATGGTCCCGGGACCAGAGCTGTCCATAGAATCGTGTAGCAACAGCGCCACCGTACAATTTCAGGCCACTGTGATATTGCACCTAAAAAATTCAACTTTTAAAATTAATAACTATTGAATGAAACACCTTTCAGCAGTGGGAGTACTCTTGTTTTACTCAGGGGGATAAACCCTACAACATATATTTTTTTACATTTTAAGTATTACTATCCCTTTAATCTCTTATATACTGGAGAGGTCTCCGGTGCATTACTTAGCAATGTATTTGAGAGTTCTGTAACTTTCAGATAAGTGGGAATTTTTATTTACTGCCTTCTCCCATGGTAAAGTTGGTTTGCTCTTGAAATGCTTTGGTTCTCTTCTAAATGGAACACTAGAGGTTTAACTGCACAACAGAACTAAAATATGAGCACTCCAAGAAATAGGAGAAAATAGAAAGTATTGCCTCATGTTTGTAACTTGTTCACTCATATTAAATGTATAACAAACACTAATGTTCTAGGGCTTTCCCAGATGAGTAAAAAGGGCACTCTTACTGCTTGGAGATGCTTCCTTCAAAAGTAATTACAGAGCTGACATGCATATTTTATTTTACAGTCTGAGGGTTGGATTTAAAGTTAGTTATTAACACCACTGTTAATGGCAAAAGGCACATCACGCGCAAATAATACATGATTTACGGCGGATTCGACAGATAGTCTACAAGAACAGCTAACGGGTGTAGGCACAACAAAAACACGTAACACAAAAACCTGCGTTGCCCCTTTTTTCACATCACAGTGCGTCCCAATCACGCGTTAAAACACAGCTTAACTCAAAATGTAACATAACGGCTGGCGTTGGCTAGCAACCCTGATTGATGCACCAACAAATTCAAACCCACAGCCAATCCCAAGACCCCAAAGTATCCAAAAAGTTCAAATACACCTATATATACCGCAAAATAACGGTCACACCCTGTCTGTGTTTCGAGTTTTACTGAGTTAGAGCACAGGACCCAGGATCAGAGGATAGAGTTTAGAGCGAGGGGGAGCGGAGCTGACATTGGAGGTAGAAGGAGTTTTTGGAGTGGAGAGAGTTTTGGAGTTGTACCTAAATATACACATAGCACACTTTTGCACATATTACATAATCCCATACAAACACAAACATAGTCCTTTTTTAATAACACCTAACACATTTTTAAAACTTTATTTTTTCAGTGTGAATCTGTGAGTGACAGAGTCTGACAGAGAGTGAGTGGGATTGAGTGTGTATGTGAGGGCCTGTGTGAGTGCCTGGGTGTGAGTGGTTGAATGATATCGAGGAGAGGAGGACAGGTGTATATATACTGAGATCATGTGACAGATCATGTGACACTTAGATTGCACACAGGTGGACTTTATTTAACTAATTATGTGATTTCTGAAGGTAATTGGTTGCACCAGATCTTACAGTATTTAGGGGCTTCGTAGCAAAGGGGGTGAATACATAGGCACGCACCACTTTTTCATTTTTTAGAATTTTTTTAAAACAAGTTATTTTCTTCATTTCACTTCACCAATTTGCACTATTTTGTGTATTTCCATTACATGAAATACAAATTAAAATCCATTTTAATTCCAGATTGTAATGCAACACAATAGGAAAAATGCCAAGGGGGGGGTGAATACTTTTGCAAGGCACTGTAGTGCTGTCTTGGTCCGAGTCATCAGTAGTGACACCTGCACTACTGGACTCCAGGGCCATGGGGTTCTTCATTGATGCAGACTTTGTGGCCAAGCACTCTATTCCTCTGCTACCTCGCTCCACTCTGTTGGCTATTGAAGCCATTGACGGCAGACCCCTACAGCCATCACATGTTACTCATGAGACTCACCCCTTGTCTCTAAGAAAAGGGGCACTCCATGTAGAGACACAACAGTTCCATGTAATACATTCTCCCCATCATGTTATCATTCTGGATTTTCCCTGGTTGCAGACTCACAACCCAAGAATTGATTGGCAGACTTGTGATATTCTGTCATGGTCCTCCCAGTGTACGAATTCTTGCCTCCAGCAGCCTACTAGAATATTGTGTACCTCTACCTCCGTACCTGCTGAGTACCAGTCCTACAAAGAGGTATTTAATAAGGTAGAGGCCAGTATGTTACTGCCACACAGGCCGTACGATTGCACTGTTGATCTGATACCAGGGGCCAGACCTCCTAGGGGCCGAGTATACCCCTTGTCAGTGGAGGAGAACAAGGCCATGGAGGATTATGTGGCTGATGCATTATCCGGGGCATCATCCGGACATCTTCCTCACCTGCGGGTGCAGGCTTCTTTTTTGTAAAGAAAAAAGATGGGGAACTAAGACCATGCATCAATTTCAGGGGTCTGAATAAACTGATGGTAAAGAACGCCTGTCCGATTCTGTTGATCACGGGCTATTTGATTGAATCAAAGGCTCTACTGTATTCACGAAACTTGACTTGAGGGCCGCGTACAATCTGGCATGAATATAAGAGGGCCACAAATGGAAGACAGCATTTAACACCCGGAGTGGGCACTATGAATACTTGGTGATGCCTTACGGATTGTGAAACACTCCCGCTGTCTTCCAGGAACGTATTAATGATGTATTAAGAGATCTACTGCAGAGTTGTGTTGTGGTCTATTTGGACGATATACTCATCCATTCTTCTACTTTGGAGGCACATAGAGCAGGCGTAGCCCGGGTCCTACAACTGCTAAGGGGGGAGTTGTTCTGCAAGCTGGAGAAATGTGAATTCCATAAATCCCAGGTGACATTCTTAGGGTACGTTATCTCATCCTCTGGACTAGCCATAGACCCGCAAAAACTGTCTGCTGTCTTGCAGTGGCCACTTCAAGTGGGGTTAAGATCCATACAGAGGTTCCTGGGCTTCACTAACTACTACAGGAAGTTCATACACAACTTTTCCACAGTAGTCAAACCTCTCACAGACATGACTCAGAAGGGAGCTAATCCTTCAGACTGGACACCAGAAGCCCTGCAGGCATTTGAGGACTTGAAGTCTGCTTTTGCGAAAGCCCAGATACTGTCCCACCCGAATCCCACCCTACCATTCACCCTGGAGGTGGATGCTTTGAAGTCAGGAGTAGGCGCTTTGCTGTCACAGTGCGCGGGCCCTGGGAAATCATTAACCTCATGTGGATTCTTCTCCAAGAAATTATCTAAGACTGAGAGTTTATATTATGTGGGCGATCGTGAATTACTCGCCATCATCCTTGCTCTGAAAGAATGGCGATACCTGTTGGAGGGGACGACCGTTCTGATCCTGATACTGACAGATCACAAGAACCTCACAAATCTGGCAGAGGCCAAGAGGTTGTCTCCATGTCAGGCCAGATGGGCTTTATTTCTCTCTAGGTTTAATTTTGGGGTTTTCTACCTCCCTGGTACAAAGAATATTATATTTGGTTACGATACTATCACAGTATCCCTAGGCAGCCTAGCACTCATGTGCTTCCTACCTTTGTATGGCCACAGGCCGGCATGGCCTCCGGCCACTTCCTCATTGCTGACATCACGTAACAGGCACTAGCATGGACGTCTGTTTATGGGCCTATTCTGGGTGGCGTTATTGGGTCCCGCCTCCTTCTGCTCCTTTATAATACTCCTTGGGGATAGGAGTCATTGCCCTTACGTGGTGTTTCTGCTCAGTACTCTTTGCACTCTTGAGTCATTGCCCTTACGTGGTGTTATGGCTAGCAGAACATGGCCATATCTTTTTTTAAAGGGGAACTACCACCCCGCAAAAACTTAATCTTATTTAAGTCTTCATCTGGCGACTAGCTGCTTAATAGCGCTAGTCGCCAGGAATATTACCCGGCCGGCTCCAAAAGGGACTGCCAGCACAGGCACACGTAAGTCACTATGGCAAGATGTCCGTGCTTCCTGCTACTGTCCGCCTCAGAGTAAGTAGAAAATCTTGTAATCCGGGTAATACTTCTGGCGACTAGCTGCTCAGTAGACTTAAATAAGATTAAGTTTTTGCGGGGTGGTAGCAAAAAAAGACAGAGAAACAGACTTGCACACAAAAGGGGAAAATCTCTAATAAAAAAAATAAATAAATAAATAAAAAAGTAATAAAATTAATTTGATGAAAAACTGTATTAGAACAAACAGCGAACAAGAGTAAGTACCTTATGTTCGGAAGAAAAACATAACCTGGGGCAAACCAACTGCCCCATAAGGCAAAAACATAAAGTGCCATTGATTTAAATAGGACTGTTAACCGCTAGAATGCCGGAGGTGCTCCAAATGCATTGTGAAGCAATTTGTTTGAGACATCTCTAGCATTCAAGGAGTTTAAAATTCATTTTAAATTGATTCACACCCTGTGAGCTTTTTTGCCACTTATGATGCAGTTGGTTTGCCTCAAGGTGATGTGTATTTTTAACACAGGGCTCCAAATATTGCTCACAATCCAGAGAGGGTAACCTGGTCTAACACTGAACCTGGGGTGGGCATCTTGAGGCCCTCCGGCTGAAACCAGACTACAACTGCCATCACCCCCCACCAGCTGTGTCCTGTATGTGAAATCACATGTTAATATTCAGGGCTGGACTCCTATCTCAAGACCCCTAGACAGGGATTCTTAAGTGCTCTTAGCCCTGCCCATGACCACATCCTATAGTCTCATATGACATCACCCCTTGTTTTTTACCTGAGATATCCCTAAACAAAAAAAACACAAAGGAGCCAGCGATGTAGTTCAAGGCATTATGAAACAATACAGATGGAGACCTCTCAAGTATTCAAAGGGTTAAATAATCATGCCAGGAACCATGTCTACAAACTGGGATTTTATCTGGCCAACATAAACTAGGAGAACATGCCTGGTTAAAGAAGAGGGTTGGAATAGTCAGTATTGTGGGCGTGGCCAGGACAGCTTAGGTGACCCTTATAATTCTGTGTCGAAGACAGATGCCTGCACTGACCTAATTGGAAATCTGGCTGTGTTACTATTCAAATATGAGTCCATACCTGGAAATCTTCTTTGCTCTGCCCCCAGAGTATTGAAAAGGACTGGTGTGGGACTTTCCAAATTACTGACATGTTTTGCTGCCAGGGCTACCAGGGAACTCACCAAGCCTGAAAAATATCTTCTATCTCCAGAGACCAGATAATTAACAGTGAAAACCTGAGTCTCCTAGGCAGATCCATAGAGTTTCCAAGCATGTGCATATGTGTATGTACACTACAGCAGTGGTAGGCAACCTTTGGCTTTCCATCTGTGAGAAACTACAATCCCACCATCACCACCTTGTCACCTTCTACCTGGGGATGATTGAAACTGTAGTGCCCCAACAGCTTGAGAGCCAGAAGTTTCATACCTGTAGGCTATTGCCTCTAAAAACATGGTATGCACTTGCGTAAACACATGCATGAACATACCTGTAATATAAATATATATGCATGTGCACATTCAAGGTTGTGTGTGAATGTACTGCATGTACAAATGTTAAAAGCGGAACTACCACCTGAACACAACTTTAGCTTAACCCCTTAACGACCAGGGAATCCGGACGCGACTGAATGACAACGGAGCATTTTTTTTTTATTGCTCCGTTGCATTCCGGACTCCCCGAACGGCGCGCAACCGCGGGGGGAGCCCGGAATTCGATGACGGTCATAGTACATCATCGGTCGTTCAGTCAAATCGACCCTTGACGTACTATGACCGTCAAGGGTCGTTAAGGGGTTAAATAACTCCCCATCTGGTGACTAGCTGCTCAGTAGCGCTAGTCGCCAGAATTATTACCTTGACAAATAGATTTAGCCTTTCTTCCTGGGCTGACAACATCACAGAAAACGGACGTCTTGCCATAATGACGTCTGCGCGCCTGCGCTGTCAGTCTCTTTTGGAGCCTAGCAACGCCTCCTAGACCCGGCTGGGACTGACAGTGCAGGTGCGCAGACGTCATTATGGCAAGATGTCCACATTCTGTGATGCTGTCAGCCCAGGAAGAAAGGCTAAATCTATTTGTTAAGGTAATAATTCTGGCGACTAGCGCTACTGAGCAGCTAGTCACCAGATGGGGAGTTATTTAAGCCAAAGTTGTGTTCAGGTGGTAGTTCCGCTTTAAACAAGTATAAGCATGCAAGTATGAGCCGTGTGTGATAGATAGAATGATAAACATGCTGTAGTGACCTTTAAATATTAGATCTCCCTACTAGTTCAGCATCTCAGCTGCTCCTGTCTATCAACAGTCTCTACACTCCCCCAAGGTCATCTCTTGGGGAAGCTCTTAGTGTAACCCCTTGGATGCTGGAGAGATGTGTTGGAGACCTCATTAGCATCCAAGAGGTTAAGGCAGAACCACTCAAGGATTTATTACGTTTATCTTATTTACAGAGAAGCGTCACAGATTGCGTTTAATGGTATACACACAGGCGCCTTGTTCTGTGGGTTTATAAGCTAGACAGGCTGCCTGAGCTTCCAGACAATGCAGCAAGGCATGTGTAGCTGATTGACGTACATGAAACATCAGGACTATTCAACAAGTGCACCCTCCCGTTCATCCTCCCTACTGTACACAGATAATTCACATAGAAGTAATTGATATATCGATTTATATGTACACATTGTAATTTCTAGGTATTCTGCCAGTCATATTTCACACTTTTTTTTTTTTTTTTTTTTATTTGAGAAGAGACTGTATTCTACATTGTGTAAGAATAAAAGTACAGCACATTTAACCCTTTAAGGATCAGTGGGTCGTGCAATGCATTGCACAGTTCTCTGGTCCTGGAAGGGTTAAATGCAGAACATACCTACAAGATCTGCTAGTTTATACAAACTAGCATAAATAACCTGACATTGCATGGGCTGTGTAATGTATACAGTGTTACACACAGACACCCCGCAGCACTGGTCTCACTGACCGTCTTGTTTTCTCACTTTGGGCTGGATTCTATTACAGGTGCTAATTTTATCACTGTTTTTATCTCCAGTTTTCCCCCATAGACTTCAATAGGAATATGTCTGATTAAACTGGTGTTAAAGAGGAACTTTCAGTTCATACTTATTCTCCATGCATTCATTAAACGCATGGCGACTAGCTTTGAAATAGATGCTTTACCTTGAAAAAATAGCCCAGTGTAAAGAAATCGTTCCCATTTGGGGAATGATGGGCAGTCAGTTCCTTCCGGTATTCATATGGTGCACTGCAGTCTACTCAAAGGAGACCGGGACTGACAGCGTAGGTGCACAGACAAGATGTCTGCTCTGTAGCCTGGGTTCCAGTCTCCAAATGGGAACGATTCCTTTACACTGGGCTGTTCTCTCAAGGTAAAACATCTATAGAAAATCTAGTTGCCATGCGTTTAATGAATGCATGGTGACTAAGTATGTACTGAAAGTTCCGCTTTAACATTTAGCACCTGCAATAGAATCTAGCCCTTTGTCTGATATCTTAATTTCTCTATCTGTTTGTATCTTTCCCATAATATTTATCTCACTATCTGTAGGGGGATGCACTAATACAATTCAGCATTATAGTATGCCCTGAACCTGATTTCTTGCTACACCTGCCTACCACCAGTTTACTAAGCTCCTGTGCATGCTATAGGGCAGTGGTTCTCAACCTGTGGGTCGCAACCCCTTCAGGGGTCGAATGACGATTTGCCAGGGGTCGCCTAAAACCAATAGAAATTTTAATCTGTAAAACTTGTAATTGTCCGGGAGACTGGGACTGACAGTGCAGACACGCAGACAAGATATCTGCGCTGGTGCCTGGCTTCCGGCCTCGGAACAGTAAGGATTTCTTTATAACGGAGTAATTCAGTAATTACAGCAATGAAGGAGCAACGAAAATAATTTTACTGTTAGGGGTCGCCACAACGTGGGAAATTTTATCAAAGGGTCGCGGCACTAGAAAGGTTGAGAACCGCTGCTATAGGGGAGGTGATCAGGGCTTCCTCCCAATAAAGTTTGAACAAAGTGTGAACCGAGTGTTAACGTTGGTATGTACTACACTGATCAGGTGCTCTAGCACATACCCTGAAGCACAGCTGTATAACTTAGATGCCATTGGCAGCTGGCAGTCATACATCCCCCTCTGTGTCTCCTCCTGTGTGTGTGTGTCTCTCTCTATCTCTCTCTCTGTCTGTCTCACTGAGGCTGATGTGCCATCAGGAATTGGAGCAATTCTGAAGCAATCCAGCAGCACCACGGGGGACAAATAAGCATTCCCCAAATTTGATTGATTTAAAGGGATAGTAATGTTTGATTTTAACATTGTTTAATATTGAAGCTTTTAAAAAAAGAAATCAATTGCTATAAGTCCAATCTCTCAAACCTTTATAGTTTGAGAGCTATAAGTGGCTAACGTTCCCCCTCCTGGGTGTTTCACAGGTGTCAGCTCTCTAGCTGACAGCAGGGGATTCTAGTCATTTGACCGCCCTGCAGCTCTTCAGCAGAGCCGAATAGCACTGTCTAGAAATAAATAATTCACCGGAACGGTCTACAAATTGTGCTTGCAAACCAGGCGCACTTTGTAGACCGTTCCAATAACCAGAATCGCCTGCTGTCAGCTAGAGTGCTGATTTCCATGATACAGCCAGGAGGGGGGACTTTAGCCGGTTATATCTCTCAAACTATAAAGGTTTAAAAGATGAGACTTACAGCAACTGATTTCTTATTTAATATCTTCAATATTAAACAATGTTAAAATCAAACATTACTATCCCTTTAAATATAGCCTTTAATCCCTTCAGTGCTAGAGAGGCATCTCAGTGCCTGTTTTGCAATGCTCGGAGACCTTACTCTATTTACATTAATGGTGATTTGGGGAAGTCTTATTTGTCCTTTATGGTGCAGTTTGTTTGTCCTGGGGTAATTCCATTTCACTGTCGTCCAATACAGGTCACTGGTATTCTGGGAGGCGATTCGCCACTTTAATAGGCAGGAACAATTATGCAAATGATTGCAGGGGGCGGAGCCTCCCCTCCTACTTAAGCCACCTTCAGGCCAGAGCCACTAGATTGATTTGTTCCTGGGTGCTGTGCACACCAGGTAGAGAACATCTATGCATTCAACTTAGTATTTTGTTATTTTTTTATTCAAATATGGAATACCACCATTAGGAGGGTGACCATGGCTGTGAATTGCCCTCTTTAAAGTGGCAGGTACAGGGGGCTCTCCAGGTCTGGCAGACCCCCTCTACAATCAGGACCTCCCTGCCTAAGCCACAGGGTGCTCCTGATGTGTCTGATTCTTCTGAGGAAGAACTCTTGCAGGATTCTGATGCTGAGGAACGCACTGTTATTGAGTCTAACAGGTCCATTGGGGACCCTTATGAATGTGACCCTGAAGTCTCGGCTGAGGGTCTGATTAGAGCTGTACTGAATACGCTCAACCTTCCTCTGACTCAGGAATCCACTTATGATCCTACTGACGTTTTTCAAAAGAAACCATCTAAGCCTGTTGTTTGTTTTCCAACTAACCCTACCCTTGCCCGTCTAGTCTCTGAGGCGTGGAAGAATCCTGATAGATCCTCCTCTGTCTCCAAAAAGTTTGCTAAACTGTACCCTTTTCCTGAGACTGAGCTGGCAAAATGGGTTCATCCCCCCAAGGTGGATGCTCCTGTTTCCAGGCTATCCAAGTCTACCGCCTTGGCTGTCTCTGATGCCTCTGCCCTGCAGGATTGGACGGATAAAAAGCTAGAGCTTTCTCTTAAGTCTATTTTTGCCTCCATTGGCACTGCCATGCGTCCAACCTTTGCAGTGGCGTGGGTTAATAGAGCCATTGCGGCCTGGACTGAACGACTGACTGACGCAGTTCGCCAGGATGCACCAGTATCTGAACAGTTGCAGCTTCTTGCTAATATCACTGAAGCTCAGAATTATGTTGCTGACGCTGCCTTTGATGCTGTGCGCATGATGGCGAGGGCCTCCACTGCTTCTGTGGTGGCTAGACGTGCCCTTTGGCTGAAAATTTGGTCTGCTGATACAGCCTCTAAGAAAGTCTTGCTTTCCTTGCCCTTTCAGGGGAATTTGCTATTTGGGTCTGAACTCAAAGAAATGATCAGTGAGGCTACTGGCGGTAAAAGTACTCTTCTACCCTTAGTCTTTAAGAAAAAGTTTCCAGCCAAACATAATCGGTCCTTTCGTTCCTTTCAGACTGAGACACGCTCCTCGGCCCAAACGGGTCCTCCCGCTACGCGCTCCTCCTCCAAGCCCAAACAGTCCTGGAAGCCCAAAGTGGCCCCCAAGGCCAAGACCTCAAAGACTGCTTCGGCATGACTCGCCGAACCCGGGTCCGCATCCGGCTGTAGGTGGACGTCTCCGCATCTTTCGCCGGACTTGGGAGGAGTCAGTGGCGGACCCATGGGTTCTTCAGGTGGTGTCAGAGGGATACAGGATCCCTTTCTCCTCCCTTCCTCCTTTTCGGTTCCATTTTACTCGTCCTTCTCAGGAACCCACAAAAAGACGTCTGTTCGACGACACTATTCAGGATCTCTTGGACAAAGAGGTCCTGGAAGTGGTTCCTCCGGAGGACACAGGTTCAGGATTTTATTCCAACCTGTTTGTGGTGGCCAAAAAGGACGGAGGGGCTCGTCCTATTTTGGATCTCAAAGATCTCAATGCCTATGTGGTGACTTCCCACTTCCGCCAGGAGTCCCTGCGCTCTGTGATTGCCGCTATGTCTCCAGGGGGATTTCTGGCTTCCCTGGACCTTCAGGATGCATATCTTCACATCCCTATCCATCCAGAGAGCAGACGGTATCTCCGGATTGCCTGCCACAGGGGACACTTTCAGTTTTCAGCTCTTCCCTTTGGGCTGACTTCAGCTCCTCAGGTCTTCCAGAGGGTGTTGGGTTCCATGATAGCTGTGCTTCATCAGGACGGGGTCAGGGTGACCCCCTACATGGACGATCTCCTCCTCAAAGCTTCCTCGGCGGAGCTTCTTCACCAGCAACTGCAGAGGTGTATACACACTCTGACCCGCCATGGCTGGATCCTGAATCTGGACAAGTCGGACTTGGTCCCATCTCAGAGGCTTCTGTTCCTGGGTCTCCTGTTCGACACTCGCCAATGCTTGGTGTTTCTGCCGGAGGATGTGGCTCATCAGATAGCCATCCGAGTGGCGGGGATTCTGGAACTGGACTTAGTGCCGGTAACGAAGTTGACGTCTCTGGTGGGGAAGTTCATTTCCACGATCGAAGCGGTACCATTTGCCATGGCCCACTCCAGGGAACTTCAGAGATTTGTGATACAGACGTGCAAGAATCATCCAGATCATCAGCATCTGTCAGTCTCTCTACCTCCTCATGTGGAATCGAGTCTGCACTGGTGGTTGGATCTCTCACATCTCCTGAAAGGGAGATCCTTTCAAGTTCCTTGTTGGACCACGATCACAACGGATGCCAGCCTTCGGGGCTGGGGTGCTGTGTTGGGTCGCTTCAGTGCTCAGGGGAAATGGGGTCTGGAGGAATCTCTTCTCTCCATCAATGTTCTGGAACTACGTGCCATCCGGCTTGCCCTGAGACACTGGGAATCTCAACTGACCGGTCGTCCGATCAGAGTGGAATCCGACAACGCCACTGCGGTGGCTTACATCAACAGGCAAGGCGGCACAAGAAGCGGCACCGCCTGGTTGGAGGTCAAGGATATTTTGTCTTGGGCAGAAGATCACGTGCCTGTCATCTCTGCAGTTCATATTCCAGGCGTGGACAACGTCATGGCGGACTTCCTCAGTCGTCATACCGTCGACAGCGGAGAATGGGCTCTTCATCCAGAGGTGTTTCACTTGCTCACCCAGAGGTGGGGGATGCCGGAGGTGGACCTGATGGCCTCCAGACACAACAGGAAGGTTCCGGTGTTTTGCTCCCGGCGGAGGGACTCCCTTGCTCTGGCAGTGGATGCCTTATCGATTCCTTGGGATTTTTCTCTGGCTTACATCTTTCCTCCTGTTCCTCTATTGATCAGAGTCATCCAGAAACTGAAGCAGGAGCGTTGTCCTGTTATCCTGATCGCTCCAAACTGGCCTCACCAGTCCTGGTATCCGGAGTTGATTGCCATGTCAGTGGCGGATCCGTTCCCACTTCCTGCCCGTCTGGACCTACTTCTTCAGGGATATCTGTGGAAGGAGGATGTTCACTCTCTCCATTTGATGGCATGGCGGTTGAATCCTCGATTCTAGCAAAGAAAGGATTTTCTCCTTCTGTGGTGTCGACTATGCTCAGTGCTCGTAAGCCTGTGTCCTCCAAGATCTATCATCGCATATGGTCAACCTTCGTTGCATGGTGCTCTGATAAGAAATTATCCCTTGATTTTCATCTTCCCACTGTCCTGGCCTTCTTGCAGGACGGTGTTGATAAGGGGCTCAGTCTGAGTTCCCTCAAAGTTCAGACTTCTGCCTTGTCTGTGTTTTTCCAGGAAAGGATTGCTATCCTTCCTGATGTGAAAGTTTTCTTCCAAGGTGTGACTCATGTTCGGCCTGCCTTCAAGAGTCCTGCTCCCCAGTGGGACCTCAATTTGGTGCTGGGAGTTCTCCAGCAACCCCCGTTTGAATCCTTGGCTTCCATTCCATTACGTCTCTTGACTTGGAAGATGGCCTTCCTTTTGGCTATTGTTTCAGTTCGCCGGGTAGAAGAGTTACAAGCTCTGTCTTGTAAACCTCCTTACCTGGTGTTCCACAAGGATAAGGCTGTGCTTCGCACTACCAAGGAATTCTTACCCAAGGTTGTGTCCGAGTTTCACATCAATCAGGAGATTGTGGTTCCCTCTTTCTGCCCTAATCCTTCATCTGACAAGGAACGAGATCTCCATTTGTTGGATGTGGTGCGTTGCCTCAAGTTTTATGTTCATCGCACCGAGTCTATCAGGAAGTCTGACGCTCTATTCGTCATTCCTGAGGGGCCTAGGGCAGGGAGACCGGCTTCCAAAGTTACCATTGCCTCTTGGATTAAGGCTACTATCCGTGAAGCCTAAAAGTTGCGGAATAAGCACGTTCCCTTCCGGGTGACTGCCCATTCCACCAGATCTATTGGGGCCTCTTGGGCCTACAAGAATCAGGCTTCTGCTGATCAACTGTGCAGAGCGGCCACTTGGTCCTCTGTGCACACTTTTTCTAAGCACTATCGAGTTGATGTACTGGCTTCGGCTGATGCCAGTTTTGGAAGGAAGGTCCTGGAGGCAGTTTTGCCTGTGTAGGTCTTCCGCTCTGTGATCCTTAGTGCTTCCTTACTGTTGAGCCCTGTTGGCTCTACTTCCGTGTGCTGTGGTAGTTCAGGGGTTGTTCCCTTGGTTGGTGTCCGTTGACACTTACAGTTTGGGCTATGTAATTAACTGGTTCATAGCAGTTTTAGTGACTTGGGCCTTGTTCTGGTCCTTGCCTTATTTCCCGCCTCTGGATCAGCTCAATGTTTGTACATCCCAGAGTACCAGTGACCTGTATTGGACGACAGTGAAAATAGGATTTTAGTCTTACCTGTTAAATCCTTTTCACTTAGTCCATACAGGTCACTGGTCTCCCACCCTGTCAAGGGACCAGACCTGGCTCTCCTGTGGCATTCAGTGGGAGACCTTTGGGGCATGCTCACAGGAGTCTTTCTTCTTGCTTACCTGGGGTCAGTTTTAGGGTCTCAAATCAATCTAGTGGCTCTGGCCTGAAGGTGGCTTAAGTAGGAGGGGAGGCTCCGCCCCCTGCAATCATTTGCATAATTGTTCCTGCCTATTAAAGGGGCGAATCGCCTCCCAGAGTACCAGTGACCTGTATGGACTAAGTGAAAAGGATTTAACAGGTAAGACTAAAATCCTATTTTCCTGGTACATCAGCTGTAATTTCTCTGTTTGTAGTTGTACATCTCTCTTGTTAGTCTACAACTCCTGTCATTATCTTGTGATTATTGACTGTGTGGGGATGATGGGAGCTGAAGTCCAGTACTAGCTAGAGAGCCACATGTTACCCACACTTGTTTTATTCTGTACACACAGAACCATATTTCCCTCCCAGGTGACCCTACAAGGCACTCTAGGTGCCCTTAGATCCATCCATGGTCACACCTCCACTGTTCTCCAGCACAGGAAATACCCTTAGTCTATTACATCCAAGCATGAAAAATTATTTTTTAACTCTTTGGTTGCTGGAGAGATCTTCAACTGAGATCCCTCTGGCATCCAGTAAGCAAAATAGCTATAAAAGGGGGTGGATAAACTGGTTCCATGGACATAGTGCACAGGCTCCCCAATTCAAAATATGGGTGTGGCCAGCACAGCTGAGGCTCTTCCCCTCAAAATACGGAATTCTACTCTGCCTAATGGGAAATCCAGGCCTATGTGTACATTCCGGCTGTAGGTGTTCTAATAACAGTCAGAGAAATCTTCAAAGTCGAAACTGTAACTGAAACTATCAGCTATGTAAACTATAACTTTATAAGAAGATCTTTTACAACTATATGTTTTTGTAACAACTCCGTTCTTGCTCTGTTTTAGAGATAAATTGGGCATCCTTGCTAGTATATATATATATATATATATATATATTCCACCATATGGAAGCACTCACGAATATTATGCAAATGCCTGGGTGCCAGATAATTAATCTAAATAATATTTGAAAATCAGCACTCTCAGGAAACTTCTCAATCGTGCAAAAACAGCTTTTATCAGTCATCTTGACAAAGATCCCTGTAGGGATCGAAACGTTGATCCTCAATAAAAGCTGTTTTTGCACGATTGAGAAGTTTCCTGAGAGTGCTGATTTTCAAATATTATATATATATATATATATATATATATATATTGGATTATGGTGCGTTTGGGGCATTTTCCCACTCCCCCATTACTATGATGTCGTTTTTTTGGGCTGTATTCCTTTAGTTTTAATTTTAGATCGATTTCTATGCAAAGGCTCCTTTAAGAACTGGAGCCGGACCTTGGCCATCTTTGCTCCATTGACTTCTATGGGAGAAACATGTTTGGGCCAAGTCTCTTCAACCGTGTGGGCTACAATGATCATAGAGGGCTCCATCTTCTTGTCTCTTCATGCTTTATCACTGGGTTGATTTTCTGAATGTCCACAGAGCATGCGGCGGTCTGTGACCAGAGTAACAGACATTGCTAGGCAACAAGCAAGGGACAATACTACCGTTCCTATAATGACCAGTTTTCTGGGCTTTTTTCTGACTGACTGGCACACTTACTGGTGGTCATCTTACTTTTACCTTGCTTATCCTACACGTAGGCTGATTCTCCTTGCCCTCTTCTCTAGTTTAACCATTTGCATACCAGATAAGTACTTTTTAGGTCTTCCTGGGGACTTTGCTTTAAACTGGGGTATTTACTCTGGTTCAACTAGTTTTAGCCACTCTGTCCTGGAAATGTCTGACTCTAAGGGGCATATGGGGAAATCCAAGGCTGAGGATTTAGGGCTTCCCTTACTCCCCTTATCCACTGTTCCTCATGCCATACTGGGCTTCCTTATATGGGTCCTTATATCCTTTTTGTGCTGTGGCCTCTACCATCTCGTCCAGCACCAAACAAGAGCCTGCTTGGGTTAAAACACTGCTATCTTCAGCAGCAGCTATCCATTCTTCAGTTCAGTGGTTCTCCATTCCTGGTAACCTTTGTCCAACTTTAAATAGGTGAAATTCAGGGGTCACACTCAGTTTATTGGGGTGTCCTCTGAGGAGGAAATGGATGCAGGGAATATGGGCTCTCCTATGGAGATTTCTATGAGGCTGATCCAGTCCCCATTTTTGAGGGGCTAATCAAGGCGGTGTTGGGGACACCTCAGGTTTCTGAGTCCGCAGGTGGCGGTCTACCTCTCCGGATATTTTCCAGAGGCATAAGAATGATTCCCCTATCTTTCCCCCAATAACACCCTTGATCAGATCCTTATGGATGAGTGGAAATCACCAGATAAGAGACTTTTCCTTAACAAACAAACATTTTTTATTTAAAACAATAGTATTTGAGATATTTAACTTAGTGTATTTATCAGTTTATGCACATTAAACATTGCTGACATGCCAACCAGATACTAACATTCCACACAGCTCACAATCCCAACTACTAATCCCTGGTACCTAATTTGCATAGACTGACAAAGAAAGCCAAATCTCTCATAAACTATTGTTTAACATAAATGAAATTCTAACATAATTGTAGGTGATTGTGACAGTTATTTCTGTATTATCTGTTACAAAGTGACAGTTCCACTTTGTCTCCTTTGCTCAAATATAGAAGCCCCAAAATATGGCCAGCTATCAGTCTTTGAGAGCACATGTTTAACCCTTTGAGTGGCAGAGGGGTGTGCATTGCTTTGCTTTGGAACACTGCACACTTCTCTGGCACTCAAAGGGTTAAAACCATTGCTTAGATAAGAAGCTGTGTTTTCATGTAAGGTCCCTTTTATGTGTGTTGGTGATGTTTCCGGTCTTACGATCATCAGGCGGCTCTGCAGCAGAGCCAAGATTGTGTTAATTTAAAAAATATATATATTTCACTAAAACGGTCTTCTACGTGTGCTTGCACACGTAGAAGACCATTTCAGTGAAAGATTTCTTTTTTATTAACGTGATCTTGGCCGTGCTGCAGAGCCGCCTGATGATCTCTACAACGCTGACTTTGGGGGAGGGAGGGGAAACTTTAGGAGAGATTGTCTCTTAAACCATAAAGGTTTGAGAGATGACACTGGGGATAATACATTTCTTTTTAATACGACTTCAATACAGGGGTAGTAATTATTAAGTAATACTATCCCTTTAAAGGAGCAAAGATTAAAGCCTCATTATAACACTGCAAACTATTCTCACCCATTACAAATAAGGATAAAGCTTCATTATACACTGCAGTTCATTCACACTCATTACAGATAAATATTAAAGTGGATCTATCACCCATATAAAAGTTTGCCTAAAAAGTAAGTTTATACAGCAACCAGCTAGTATATTATTGACATTTTTTTAAAATTCTTTGGACGAAATTAAACCTGTAACAATGATCCTGTGTCTTCCTTCCAGACACAGCTCTGTACCGCAGTCTGTCACTCTTCCTCTGCTCTCCTCCCTCGATCCAGCCTCCTCCAATGAATGAGGATTTCTGCATGTAAGCTGGAGTGCTCTCATTGGCCAAAAAGCTAAAAATACAACAATGGTTTAAAACTGCATACTCTTATATCACCGTGCAACCACACAAGCGTTGTGGTGTGATATAGATTTATGTGGCACATCGCTTGTGTGGTTGCACGGTGAGACCTGTCAGGCACAGTGAAGGAGTACGTGGATCTCGGTGTATGATATATGTGTATGCCGTGAGTATGATATGATATGGGCCTATTCCTTGTAGGGAATCTTTTATATTCTAGGTACATATTGTATGGACAATGAGATCCGCAATTATTTGAGAATAAACTGGTTATCTGCGGAGATATAAGAGTATGCAGTTTTAAACCATTGTTTTATTTTTTATATTTTAATAAAATATTTTTCATCTATTTTCAACATTTGGGTTATCTTGGTCATTGTAGTATATTATATATGTATATATAATTCTGGTGCTTCACACACATATAAATATATAAAACAACTTTATGCACCATTTTAAACAGTTATTGCACCATTTTAAACAGTTATTAACTGAAGTCTGAAAGCTCTCCATTACTTTTGTATTTACTCAGCCATTTAGTTTAAGTAAGGATGTTTAAACCCCTTGCTGCCTCTTTGCACTTATGAGCTTTAACCTATGAATACTTAGTTGTTCATAACAATTATCACCTTTTTAAAACATCATCTTCCTCCTAAAATAAGAGTTTAGATCTCTGTATAACTCTCACACCACTTTGTAACACTTTATTGTCTCATTTACGGCTCTTCGCACGGGCGACAGAACTGTACACCCCCCTGCTACAGTGCTAACACCAGCGTGTATTCCAGCCCACATGAGTGCCAGCTAGTATTATTGGCTGGCACCCATGTGAGTCAGCCATTCAGTGAAGGTTGCGATGGTCATCGAAACATCCAAGAAAGCTCATGTGAAATTTCTGCCGGTGGTTCCATAGGCCCCCATGCAACCCTTTCTTACTGCACTTAACTGCTTTCCTGGTGAATTATAGTGTAGATGCATTATGCTGGACTTTGCTGTGTTGCACCCATGTGAAAGCCCAGCATCAACAGTGCAGCACCATGAGAGAGACCTCTGTAGCATTCAAAAAAGTCCCATTTAAATCATTAGGAATTTTAATTTCTCTGTCATCCAGTATAACTCACAGATACCGTGGGGAGGTAACAGCTTCTCCCAGTGGGATGGAATAATTCTAGAAGTATTGCAGGAGTGGAACCTCCCCCTCCTCCATATCAGGCTACCTTAGCCACTCCCCACCAGATAGATTTGTTCTAACAACCTGGTAAGAAGGGTGAGAACAGTTCTGCTTAGTTGTTAGAGTTTATTATTTTTTATTAGATATTGGGTGTCCAAATTCCCCCATTAGGTGGATTACCATTACTGGCTTCCCCTGGAGGATTGCCCAGTTACAGGTGCTGTTGCGGACCCTTTGCAGGCCTGGGAGAGAATCATGCAACCCATGTCTCTCTCCAGAAGGAGTCTCTCTGAGGCTTCTTTCTTCCCAATGGTAATCTGAAGAAAGAAGACCTGCAAAAAGGTGAGCAATCCTTTGAGTGCCATGGTCCACTTGTCCAAAAGTTCCCCTCCACAGAGGGGTCTTTCTGGAGTTGGATTCCTTTACACTCCTCCTCAGGTTAACTCTTCACCTTCCAGATAAGTACATTTTAGGCTTTCTGGGTTGATTTTATTAATCTCGGTGACAGTACTTGGGTTCCCTACTGTAAGACACTGTAAGGATGGCGGATCAAAAGGGGCATGGGGCTAGGACTAAGGGTAAGGACTCAGGGCCATCTTTTATCCACCTTGCTTACTGTTCCTTATGCCAAATGGGGCTTCCCAGAGAGTACTCAGATCACTTATGCCCCTCGTGCTTCTGCTTCTCCGCCAGGGCCCTGCAGCCATGAACTAGAGCCACATTGGGTCAAGCACTTAAAGCCCTCTATGGCACAGTTTCCTTTTTTACTTCAGGGGATCCTCCAATCTTGGAAACCCCCCCACCTCGTTCAGGTTTGTGGCCTCTAAGGCCCCTGGAATTCCTGATCTGTCTGGTTACTCTGAGGAGGATTCTTTTGAAGAGTCTGAGGATGGGGACTGTGCAGAAGGGGCTATTTCCCATATCACCCTTTTGAGGCTGACCCTGAACCCTCTGGTCAGGGTCTCATCAAGGCGGTTTTGACTATCCTTAACATTCCTGTTAACCCTATAGAGCAGTGATTCTCAACCAGGGTGCCGTGGCACTTTGGTGTGCCACGAACATCAGCTCAGGGTGCCCCATTTTTTCTATGAAGACTGACAAAAATGGACTTTTAAATAAAGATTTATAGAAATTGTTGTGCACAATATGTTTAGTTTTGTTATTATGATTATAAGACCTAATAATAACTGTATATTTATGTATTGTACCCATCTTATGCCGTTGATCAAGTACAATAAATATGTTTGGGGTGCCTCGAATGTTCTAGATTATGTGTTGGGGTGCCCCGAACAAAAAAAGATTGAGAACCACTGCTATAGAGTCACAGTCTACTTCTGATGTCTTTCAAAGGCACGTAAAGTCCAGTACTATGTTTCTGCCTAATCCCACTCTAGATCAGGTTATCCTGGACGAGTGGAAGACTCCAGACAAGTGTCTTGCTCTCTCCAAGAGATTCTCTAAGCTGCAGCCTTGGCTCAGTGGGCTACACCTCCTCAGGTGGATCACCCTTTTTGCAGACTGTCTAAATCCACTGCTTTGCCCTTGGCGGATGCCACGGAGCTTAAGGATTTAACTGATAGGAAGCTTCAAGCTATCTTGAAGTCTACCTTCACTGCCATAGGTGCCTTCTTGAGGCCTACCTTGGCTTCTGTGTGGGTTAGCAGAGCCATTGCTGTTTGGACTCAACAACTTACTGACGATGTCCGCAAAGGTGCCCCTAAGGAGGACCTCTTGGCCATTTTAGCCAAAATGACTGAGGCTCAGAATTACATGACTGATTCCCTCTTTGACACTGTCAGGCTTGAGGCTAAGGCCCCTGCCTTTTCTGTGCCTGCCAGATGCACTCTGTGGCTTAAGATTTGGTCTACTGACTTATCTTCTAAGAAGTCACTCATTTATTTCCCTTTTCAGGGTACGTCTCTTTTTGGCCCTGATCTGAAGAATATCATCAATGGGGGTAAGAGCACTTTGTTGCCTCAGGTTCCTGAATGCCCTAATCTGGCTAGGAAGCAGCATCCTTTTCGTCCTCGCCAAAGTGAAGAGCAAAGGATGAATCCAGGTGGGTCTCAGGCCAGCACCCAGTTCTCCCCACCAATCCCAGGCAGCAGTGGAGGTCCAAACTCTCCTCCACCAAACCCAAATCCACCAAACCTTCTTCAGCATGACTCACCAAACCCTGGTCTGCATCTCCCTGTGGGTGGTCGCCTGCAGCATTTTTCAAACATTTAGGATCTGTTGCGGATCAGTCGGTATTATGGGTGGTTTCAGGAGGCTACAGGATTCCCTTTGTATCCCTACCTCTCTTCAGAGTCTTCCTTTCTCGTTCCCCTCACAGGCAAGAAAAGTTAAGTCTTTTCAAAGGTATCGTGCATGCTCTCTTGGACAAGGCAGTCCTGACTCCGGTACCTCTGCAAGAGAGAGGTTTAGGTTTCTATTCAAATCTCTTTGTGGTTTCCAAGAAGGATGGAGGCAGTCGCCCTATCCTGGACCTCAAAGACCTCAACTCTTTTGTGGTTCATACTCACTACAAGATGGAGTATTTGCACTTTGTAATTGCAGCAATGCGTCCAGGGGAATTTCTGGCCTCTCTTGATCTGCAGGATACTTACCTGCATATTCCAATTCATCCGGACAGTCAGAAGCATCTATGGTTTGTTTGCACTCTGCAACACTTCCAATTCACCACTCTCCCCTTCAGGCTCACCATTGCTCCTCAGGTGTTTGCACATGTCTCGGGTGCCTTGATTGCCTTCCTGCACACCAAGGGGATCCAGGTGACTCCGTACATGGACGACCTTTTGCTGAAGGCTGCTTCCAAGGATTTCCTGGACCAGCAGGTCCAGGAATATGCTCAGATCCTCCTACAGCATGGATGGATTCTGAACATGGACAAGTCTGCTCCAGTTTGTCCTCAGAATCTGGTTTTCCTGAGTCTCCAGTTCGACACCTGTCAGGGCATGGTCTATCTGACAGAGGAATCTGTTCAGCTATTCACGAACAAGGTGTCTCGTGCTCTGGAGTGGACCTCAGCCCCGGTACGCAAGTTCTCATCCCTTGTGGGCAAGATGATACTGCATGATGCACACCAGGGAGACTAAAATCCTCTTTTCTCCCTTGTGGTGCATTCAGTTTGCTTCAGTATTAGACCACTTTAGCTTACTGAATTGCAACTTATAGTTGCAATTCCATAAGATGAAGAGGTATAACTCTGGAACAAACCAACAGCACCACAGGGAACAAATACAATTTCCCTAAATTCCCCTTTAATTCAAATGAGTTTTTTAACTCCTTGAATTCCAGAGGGGTCGCCAACATTCATGGAGTTAAAGTGGAACTATCATCATAGTACCATTGCCCCCAAATCGATTACTAACATAGAGATATGCAGACATACTGTCATTAAACTGAATAAGTCCGCATTATTGAAGAAAAACAACTTCTTCGACAGGAACCAGCAGACAACAGAGCAGACATCTTGGAGGAAATGTACCATTACATTACATTACATTATGTACCATAATACCATTGCCCCGTTCACTGCCAACATTGGGGAGTGACGTTTGTTGGTTACCTTAGGATAACAGACGTTACTGACAGCCCTGGCGCATGGAGTGTCTCTTGTAAGCTCTGTGCAGTGGATGCCTGGCAATGAAGTTGTTTTTCTTCAATAACATGGACTTATTCAGCGTAATGACCATATGGCTTTCCATATCACTATATTCGTAATGGATTGAGGGGGGCAATGGTATTATGATGATAGTTCCTCTTTAAATGTCCCATTTATAACAATAGGAATTTTGCATTTCTTCCCTATGGGACAGTTGGATTGTTGCAAAATTGAATCTGAGATTTTTCTTATTGAATTGCACAGCTTGTTCTTTTTTCTTAGCATTAAAGAGGAACTTTCGTGCTACAATTAGTTATTCCCAATTAATTGCTAGTAGCTTCTTATTCATGGAAATAGCGTAATAACATTGCTTAAGTGCCAGTATGAGTTGGAATCATAACATCGTATGCAGCTTACATCAGTGGGACAGTGCAAAAATCTTGCCAAAGAGTGATCTGTGCGCCAGCAAAATCAGTCCCTGTTTGTACCTTAAGGTAAAATGCTGCTCCCCCGCATCTGGCACTTAAAGGGATAGTAATACTTAATTATTATTAATCCCTATATTAAAGACATATTAAAAATAAATGTATTGCCCCCTTTATGTTTGAGAGATAATCGCTCCTAAAGTTGCCCTCTCCCTTCCCAGTAGTCAGTGTTCTAGCTGACTGCAGGGAAGCCAGTCGTACGACTTTCAGGCGGCTCTGCAGTTGAGCCAAGATCATGTTAATAAAAAAGAAATATTTCACTGAAATGGTCTTCTACGTGTGCTTGCAAACCAAGCACACGTAGACCGTTTTAGTGAAATGTTTTTTTTTATTAATGCGATCACGGCTCTGCTGCAGAGCCGCCCGATGATCATAAGACCGGATCGTAAGCTGTACCGCATGGCTTCTAATTACTTCCCCCCTGGGTTTTAAATCCCACCCTTAGCCCTTCATCATTGTCATGAGTATAAAACCAGCGATTAAGCTTACTCAGAGGGGGGATCGCTGCCAATAAAATATCACGTCATGAAAATGGCAGCGCTCTCCCTATACTTCTGTGGACATAAGAATGGGCCAAACAGGAAAACAGTAATCAAAATGTGAGTTTTATTTATGACATTTGAAGTGAATTAGAGTGATACAGCTCCATGGAGGGTAATTGATATATGTGAAAGTTCCACTTTAAGTATTGATTGCCACTTTAACCTTCTGAGTGCCAGAGGGGTGCACAACACATTGCAAACCAGGTTAAGAAATCACAAAGGGTTAAGAAATCATTTAGAAATGCTGCCAACTTCTAACCCCTCCAAGTGTAGGAATATTCCCAGTGCAATGCAAAGCAGTGTCTTGGAGACATCTTTAGCACCAAAGGAGTTAAAAATTGGAAGTGCTTGGCATTCTGAATAAAATTCCCCTTAAACATGCCAAGAGGCTACACATTTATACACTAAACATCATACAGTATCCTGTGATATAAAAGGCCAGATGTATGTTTGTCCAATGCAGTCATGCGCAGTAGAGACTGCACGAATGCAGGTGCAGTAGATGCTGCCCGAACGCAGACGTAGTAGAGACTGCCCGAATGCAGGCGTAGTAGAGACTGCACGAACGCAGGCGTAGTAGAGACTGCCCAAATGCAGGTGTAGTAGAGACTGCCCGAACGCAGGCGTAGTAGAGACTGCCCGAATGCAGGCGTAGTAGAGACTGCCCGAATGCAGGCGTAGTAGAGACTGCCGAATGCAGGAGTAGTAGAGACTGCACGAACGCAGGCGTAGTAGAGACTGCCCAAATGCAGGTGTAGTAGAGACTGCCCAAATGCAGGTGTAGTAGAGACTGCCCGAACCGAGGCGTAGTAGAGACTGCCCAAATGCAGGCATAGTAGAGACTGCCTGAACGTAGGCGTAGTAGAGACTTCCCGAATACAGGCGTAGTAGAGACTTCCTGAATACAGGCCAGATGTATGTCCGATGCAGTCATGAGCAGTAGAGTCTGCCCGAACGCACAGAATGCTGGTAGGTGTAGTTCTGCTGTAGTACACCGGTGTACACGGATGTTTACACTGGTACATATATATAACCCACATTATGCAATACTATGCCTTTAGAAGCCCCCTTTAAATCAATGGGCATTTGTGGAATTGTCATTTCCTCCCTATGGTGCAGTTGGTTTGCTCCAGAATTGCACATCTTCAGCTTAATGAATAAGTCCTATTGAACATGAGGTAATCAAATGCCAGAATAGCTGAGAATTAGGTAGGATAAATGACAGTTCTTCAAGCATGAATATTATACTCCATTTATGTGGAAGACAAAGAGCAGAGCTTTGCAGAATCCTTTGTCACTCAGAGAGTTAATCCCCAAAATGTTAGACAGTTAGCAGGTCATTAGTGTCGCTGAAATGTTTCAAGAGTTTTACAAGAAGAGTTTTACAAGGAGTCCTGAAAAAAATCTGATAAAATATAACCCTTTGAGTGCCAGAGGGGTACGCAACGCATTGCAGGGCAATGCGTTGCTTTCCCCTCTGGCACTCAAAGGGTTAACAAAGTAGTTTTTACCTTTAACACTGTAAGGACCTGGGGCAATGTGTTGCACACCACTCTGGTGTACAAATGGTTAAATAAGTAGAACGTCTGCACCACCTGAGAGTTTTGCCCATTGTAGGGGGCAGGCAGGGAGCTTGTAACATGGCAAACTAAGAGACTAATGTTTGGAACAGATCCTCCCGCTGGGGTCCTGTCTAAATATTTATCAGAGTAGTGGCAGTGAAGGCTGTGTATCCTATTGCCTCTGATACATGGAGTCTCATTCTCCCCCTCCCAGCCATAAAGATTCTGCTGAGTACTTTGTAAAGTGAACAGAGTGTGGGAACGCAGAGAAGAGAGCGAGGGAGAGTGAGAGGGTACGTAGAAGACTGAGATAAATGTTACAGCATACATATAACATATAAATAATCTAGAGGAGAACTGGTGCAATTAACTGAAGCAAGAAGGGCTGCTAAAGTGCCAGGAGATGGACGGAAAAAAGAGAAAGCTTCAGTGATTGACTCAGCACTGCTGGTACACGAAGGATCCACTTTCCTTGGACTCAGTGTCTGTATTAGTCACAGGCTGGAGAGCAGCTGTCCTCTTGACCAAGGTATTGTTACTGTGTCCCAACAAGACACAGCTCTGTCACCTGCTGGGTAGTACCCTGTCACTGCTACTATCTTACTTGACTTGCAGCCTTCAAGGGACACTGATCACCCAGGAACTCTCCCCATTGCCACTAAGCTGCCCATATTTTCTGTGTGTGGGTGGTGTCTAAACTTGGAATGTGGACACGTGAAAGGTGACAGTTGTTTACTTTTCATAAAAGCCCTAAAAAAAAGGAAACTTGCTGATTCCTGGAATTGACTCAATCTGTGTGTATCTGAGGATGAATGAGGAGCTTGCTTTGCAGAAGAACAGCCCTACTGTGGAGATGGGCTCTGCTGCAGGTCAGTGCAATGAGAGAGAGAAAGGACAAGTAGGGTAAAGGGATGGACTTAGATTCCAAAAATGTATTTCAGTCATCGGAATATGCTGAGCAGCTGTGAAGCGGGTTTATCACATGAGTCAATGGATGATAGAGACCTGTGGCAAATTAAGTTCACGAGGAACACCAGATGGGGGTATCACAGGCTTCAGTAATGAGACACTGCATGTACTTAAGACATAAAAGGACGCGAGCTATCAGTACATTCCAATAAGTCAGCATTTATTATAATAAGTTGGCAGAACTGGGTTTATTACATCAAGTTAATGTAGAACTGTGTCTTCTTCCAGGCAGATTCATGAAGCTACATGACTACAGTGTTACTTTTGAGTCAGATCTTGATATAGAGACATAGGCCCATATGTATAAATGCAAACTGGAGTTATTCTGGACTAAACCAACTGCACCACAGGGGACGCATTAAGATTCCTGTTAAATTAAATCAGGCGTTTAACCCCTTGAATGCTACAGACGTCTCCTCTCTGGCATTCAAGGAGTTAAAAAGCTCTATTCAGGTACACGGGAATTTTGGAATTTTCATGTGTACCCCTATGGTGTAGCTGTTTTTTTTTTTTTTTGTTTGTTTTTTTTTAATAAATATGATGGGCCATAGGACCTTATGTATAAAAGCTAAATGGTTCAGACCAAGTGCACGATAAGAGGCATATACAAATTACACTTGAATTAAATGGGGCCTTTAACCCCTTGAATGTTAGAGAGGTCTCTAACACCACACAATGTGACAGAGACGGCTCTTGCATTCACAGGGTTAAAAAAAGTTTTATTTAACTCAGTGGAAATTTGGACAATTTTTATTTATTCCATATGGCTCCCATGGCTTGTCCTAGAATTGCTCCAATGTGTCGTTATACATATGGCCATTAAAGGAAAGAGAGCAGAATATCAGGAGCCAGCTGAATATACTCAGGCTTTGGAGCAAACCAAATGTACAATAAGGGTAGGGTTGCCAGATCACCCATTTGTGTTTCAATCTTCTGCATGTCAGCTGGCAGTCCGCCATTACTTAAAGCAACAGTCAACCTTCTTTTATACTTTACATATTCTATAAGTGCCTAATATGTAAAGTCAAGTTGCCTATACTATGTATTGTTTTGTTTTGTTTTTTTCATAAAGCATTTTTTACAGTTTTATGTCCCTCACAGAGAGCTGATTTAATTTCTGTTTCCAGAGAGCTTTCTGTCAGGGACTATGAAAGCAATAGAGTGTTGCACTATACCGAGTGATCTGTATTGTCTAAAGACAGACTTTTTTTTACATTGTATCACTGGCTTTTTTAAATTGTTACACTCTCCGCTTTCATGGTCCCACATGCAAAGCTCTAGGGAAACAAATTCACTGTTAGGGAAGTGAAAACAAAGTGTGAAGATGAGAAGAAAATAATACAAAGTATAGGTAGTTTGACTTACATAATATGCACTTTTAGAATATGAAAAGTCAAACAAGGAAGCTGACTTCCACTTTAAAACATTTTCTGTGGAACAGCTGATCATCTTCAAGGAATCCTGTCTGAGAACATCTAAGTGGTGAGAGCCGTCCAGGTGTTGGGCTGTATGGGATAAGGTACCGTGTGTCTGTGATGATAACTGATTATATGAAGTCAGAACTCTGGTTCAGATATCTGTGTAATATATATCACCATAGAAAGATAATATGATAAAATATTCTAGTACTAGTTGAACAGCCCGTTACACGGGCCTCAGTGCCTCTGGCAGCCGGTCGCGGGGCAGTCACGCGCGGTAGAGACTGGCCGCGCCACTTCTGATACAGAGATGGACGCTCCTTCGGAGCACCCAGCTCTGTATCAGGCGCGGGCAGTCTGTATTGCGCATGACTGCCGCACGCGCAGCAGTGTCTACTGCGCATGTCCAGCGTTACACACAACTTAGCAAATTATTATATAGGATATATAATATGGATAGGTAATCATGTAGAATTGTATTTATTTGTAGTCTTGCTTTTCTTCATTTCATATCTGTGTGAAAAGCAGCCTCATTTATGTTCTGTGCACCCAGGGCAGCCTCACTTCTCCTGATCACAGGAATAAACTGGGAACCCAAGGTGAGGCCCCCTGAAAGAGGAGGTGCCTAGCGAACGGCGGTACACCTTTGTGTTAAAATGCCCAGATTCCTACAGGTTAACAGTTTTCTTAGAAAAGCAGTATTTGGTAATGTAGGTAACTTGATTCTAAAATGTTATGTTTCAGAATTGGGAGCCAACAAGAGTTGTTTGTAGCTTCTGTTTAGGAAACCCAGGAGTCACAGTGAGTAAGTGATTCCTGCTGGTAATCCTGCATGTTCTGTCTCTGAATTCTCAGTAGCTGAACAAGAACAGCTCAGTGCATCACAGCTAAAACAGGTGACCCTAACCGATCAGCTTATCCCTAACCTGAAGTAATGAGAACTTGCTGGGATAGCAAAACATGAATTTTGTGCATTGTTATAATAGTAATTACAAGCTTTCTCTATCACACAGATGCCATGTGCATGAGTGCAAAGCTCTTAAAGGAGAAGTATGTTTTTATTAAAAACATAACATATTGCTGGGGTTTTCCTGCTAAGTAAAACAAGGGTACTTACACTGCTAGTTGATACTCTGTTCGAAAGATATTACAGCTCAAACTGCTTTTTTTATATTAAAGTGTTAGCAACAGTGCCACCTGGTGTCCAAGCAGTTTTTGTATTGTATTATGTATAAGAGGTGATATGTTGCCTCTAATGTATGGACATGTGAACGACCCAGCCCTGTAAGCATTAACTCTTGAGTGCTAGAGGGGTATGCAATGCATTGGTTCGCAATGCATTGTGTACCCTTCTGGCACTCAAAGGGTTAAGGAGAAGTGTTTCTGCAAGCTAGCTACTCATTTAACTGTTGGAGTGCTGGGTTGCTCACTCCTGCTTGCCTTAAAGGGAACACTGCTCATAAGTATTGTCTTTTCATATGTAGAATGATTCCCCAACCCATAGGTCTCTTATAGGGTTTATTTTACTAAATGTTAAAGGAAAAGATGATAATGTCAGGGTTTAAAAGTTGAAGTCCTTTGCTACTAGCCAGACCTGAAAAGTTACTCGCCACTGCAAGCCATAACATACCCACCAGGGCTGAATTTCTACTCGCCAGGGCTAAATTTTCACTCGCCATTGGCTAGTGACAAGTGGAAATTTTGAGGCCTGATAATGTGATTATAAGTTTGTCAGTGCTTATATTTATAAATGAGTACAAGGATACATCTCTTCTTAAATATTCAACATTTCATAAGGCAGGACCAGGCTGGCATTACCCATGATAATCAGTGGGAGAGAACATAGACAGGACTTGTGAGAATCTGATGTACTTAAAAAGTGGAGAAATTCTGGGGCAAACCAACCACACAGTAGGAACACATAAATATTCCCAAATTCCTCTAGACTTAAGCATTCAAGGGGTTAAAGTGATAGTAATACTTCAATTTAATTTTATATTGTAGCCATTAAAAAACATTAAAAACGATATAAGTATTGGTTTGAGAGATATTTGCAAGTAAAGTTTCCCCCTACTGGCTGTGTCGGTGAAGTCTGTCATCTAGCTGACAGATTTGGAATCAGGTCCACAGACCAGTCGGCGGCTCTTCAGCAGAGCCGAGATCGCATGATATAAAAATAACTACTTCATTGGAATGGTCTAAAAGTGTGCCTGGTTTTCAAGCATACTTTGTAGATCGTTCCAATGAACATTGCATTACAATGTGTTGGATACCTCTCTGGCACTTAGTGGGTTAAGACTAGATTTTAGAAAGAGACCAAGTAGATAATTTTTTCAGACGCTAGTTTGGAGTACATAATATGTACAGCCCAATTTCAGTTTTAGGTGTTAGTGTTTCTTTAAAAAGACAAACATATTCTTCACCACCGTGTATCAAATGGGAACTAAAAAAAATGAACTATACTCTGAACAAGAGACATAGAAAGCTACGCTTCAGAGATCTTAAAGTGCATTTGGATTAGTCGCTCAAGTAAAACAAGATGTTTAGAAGGTGGGAGAGAAATCAGTGATTTCTGCTTCATTTAGATGCCTGTCATATTGCATTGTTTGGTAGCTGTCATCCGTAACATCATATAACCAGGAGATAGCAGGTGTGTCTGTGGTTTTATTATTATTATAGCTATCACAAAGAAATAACTTAAAGGGATAGTAATACTTGCAAATTACTAATCCCCATATTGTACCTTTGTTAAAAAGAAACGTATTGCCCCCAGTGTCATCTCTCATACCCTTACCGTTTGAGAGATGATAGCGCTCAAAGTACCCCCCTCCCTCTCCCTTGCCTGACTGAACTCTGAATGCTGACTGCAGGGATATCCGGTATTATTTGCATCAGGCGGCTCTGCAGCATTGCCAAGATCGCATTTATAAGAAAGAAATCTTTCACTAAAACGGTCGTCTACTTGTGCTTGCTTGCAAATACACGTAGAAGACCATTTCAGTGAAAGAATTCTTTTTTATAAAAGCGATATCGGCTCTGCTGCAGAGCCGCCTGATGCACAGAAGACTGTCGTACGACAGCTTCCCCTGCAATCAGCGTTCAGTCAGGGAGGGGGGAACTTTGAGCGCTATCATCTCTGAAACCATAAGGGTTTGAGAGATGACACTAGGGGCAATAAGTTTCTTTTTAAAAAAGCTATGATATGGGGATTAGTAATTTGCAAGTATTACTATCCCTTTAAGTTATTTCTTTGTGATAGCTATAATAATAATAAAACCACATGTAACCCTAATTGAGTCAAATTTACCTGGAAGGCTGGCTCTAGGCCCCACCAATCCGCCATGACAATGTTATTAACAAACCACATATTACAACTGAAAGAAATACCAAGTACATAGACAGTATTTACAACATAGTAATCAGATACCTGTCCACTAACAATGAATTCCACACTATCTATCCCTAGCACTAACACTCCTAACCTTACAACCATCAGAATCCATGAGCCCAAAACAGAATGGGTTAAAAGACACAAGGGAATAACCAATGCAATTGGGGAGGGATGGTGCTGCTTCCAAAGCTGGATCCCAAAAGGAATAACAATCATAACCAAAAATACACAGGCGGCCAATGCCGTCTCACACTGCTAGTGTTTTATATTTATAAGCCATTATTAGGAAAAACTATTGCATGTTTATTACTGATTTCATTAAGAAGAAGCCAACATTCTACCTATTTGTAAAGGTTCCTGCTGTATTTTCCCACCTCTTTATGCATGTCCACTGCACGTTTGAATTCCATTGTGTACGCAAATTCAAAAGCGGGATATCACAAACATGCATGTAGTCTGGGAGGACTGCTATGCAATGGAAAGTTACAGGTCTGTATGTTAAAATATACCCAAGTTTTCCCAGGAACAAAGGATTTCAGTCATGTTGGTTTCATGGAAGCATAGATGCTGGCTGAAGCTTGTTCCAGGCATACAAGCAACCCCTGTACCAGCTATCTCACTGGTCTTTTCATGCTGGCCATTAATGTCTTCTGTGACCTGCTGCCAGCTCCAAAGCGTAGTCAGGGAGGAAGAAGATGGAAGGATGGAGAAAAGGAATGAAGAGGAAGCATGAAGATGACAGATGGATGAATGGAGTAAGAAAATGTTGGGATGAAGATGGAAGGAGGGGACGATGGATTAGGAACACAGTGAATACATAGAACACCTCATATACACATGTTATGTTATATACACACACATTTCCTGTTCCACACTTACGTACCTGTCCTGTAATATATACAAACACGCCTGTCCTGTTACTTACACACCTAGTGCTTTTTTGTAAAGTTTATGTGTTGGTACTCATATTTTGATAAACAAGAAAATGCCACTGTCACCCATCCCTTCTTTCTGCACATTCCCTTAGTTGAATATGTACATGGCACCTTTACATGAGAACTGCAATCCATAACGTGTGTGAGTATGTACGTATGTATCTTTATATAACACCGTATGTGTACATAGTTCTTTACAGAAATAATAATAATACAGTACAAAAATACAGGACAGGGTTAAGAGTATCAGGGTAAATTTTGATTATTGCATTATTAGGAGGGCAAAAAATGCAGCAAAGGGAATCATACATTGGGAAGGGGATCCCACCTCAAAGAGCTTGCAATCTAATTAGTAATGTTGCAATAATCTATTCTAGAGAGAATGAAGAGCTAAGGGAGAGTATGTTTTAGGTATAGGTTTGACTGTTGCATGTTTGAATGAGGAAGGAAAGGTTCCGGTAGAAAGAGAAGAGTTAAATATATTAGTAATGTTGGGAACAAGAGTAGCTGCAAGAGTCTTGGTAAGGTAAGATTCATGGGATCCAGGGGGGCACACATAGTGAGCAACGAGGAAGATAGTAAAAGAGATACTTCCTCCTCTGTAACAGGGGAAAGCGAGCTGAGGGTGGCTCTAGGGGAGCTTGGAAACAGGAGGGCTGGAGGAGAAGATGTGGAGGGTGTGGTTTGGTGAATGGACAGTGTCTTATGTTTAAAAAAGTTAGCAAAGTCCTGTGGAGCACTGGAGAAGGAGGAACAGTTGAAGGATGGGGGTTCGAGGAGAGAGAGAGAATCAAAGATTTTAAAGAGGCAAGGTGACCTAGATTTGTGAGTGGGGATTAGGTTAGAAAATTAATGTCATGTAGAGTAGGTGAGAGCTGTGTTAAATGGGAACAGTCACATCTGAAAAACTTTGTACCACTTGTTTAATCAGATAAGAAGTATTAGGAAATGTGCTTTGTTTTTGTTTTGTTTTTAACTTTTTAAGACCTTTCGCTTCCAAGTTATTCACTTCCGCATAATGCGGCATGGTGTAGCTGCGGCACTGCTCTCAGGACTTCCCAGCACTATGTCATTCACATCCTTCCCAGCTGCCCCAGGGAGCGCATTCACTTCACTTCAGTGTGGTGTGAACGGCTCCTAGCATTACAGCAAGCTACGATCAGCATTATACTGAGGTTGCAACAGTGAATGTTCACCTTTAAAATAAGATAGGATGAATTTATCAAAATGGAAGTTAGCAACAAAATGAGAATTTTGCAGCTAAACAACAGGTGTATAGCTTACATCTTGATGCATTTAGCCAGGATCTGGTATTCCTGGGCCAGCAGTATCGAAGGTTGAGAGGAGCATTCTGATCCAAAGAAGAAGTTACTGAAGTGTTATATTCCTGGACAAGAGAGTTTAGGTTAGTAGTAAGGCAGAGTGATGAGAGGGAAGTTTTACAGTGGATTCTAAGTCTGATAGGTTGAGAGATTGTAGGTTCCTGATGAATAGAGTTGTTTTAGGGGGGGCAGGCGAAAGTGTGCGAGAGAGAGTGTGAAGAAGATAATACGATGATCAAAGAGAGGAAGGGGGGATTGTGAAGTCAGAAACTGAATAGTTTTTGGTGAATTCTTGGTCCAGATAGTGGCCTTCCCTGTGAGTACTGGCAGCAGTCCACTGTTGACAGCCATAGGACAAGGTCAGAGAAGGAAATGGGAAGCACTGGAGGAGGATCAATCATCAACATTTAAGTTGAAGTTGCCAATGTAGGAAAGTCTGAGGTTGGATAGACAGAAAACTAGACTTCAAAACTGGAGAGAAAGAAGGCATGGTTGGTTGATGGCCAGTAAATCGCAGCTACCTGGAGAGGCATTGGAAGAGTTGGACTGCATGAACTTTGATTGAGGTGAAGAAGACTGATGGTGGAAGAGACAGATGCCTGTAGGGATATAGCTGAGAGAAAAGCCCTCCTCCACCCCACCCCAGCCATCAGGGTGAGGTGTTTGTGATAAAGCTAAGCCACCATAAGAGACAGCAGCTTCAACAACAAAAAAAGGTCAGAATGTGAGAGCCAGGTTCTGTGATACTGAATAGATTGTTGGGGTCTGCGTGAGATGGCAATGGAAGGTTAAATACCAGTCAGAAAAATAAACATTGCTGAACATTGTTGTTTCCACCTACTGTATCCTGTGCTTGGAGTTTCAGATCAGCTGCATTCATTGGCAGATCACATGAAATGCTCATGACAGTTTTAGTGATGTTGAAGTATTAGTCTCTCAGAGAGAGATGTCAGCAGGTGTGTCCTCAGCCAATTACAGGCCAGACTTAGACTTAGAAACCAGGCAGTGCAAGCAGCTGGCACTGATTAGAGGACTGGTTTATAGAAAGTCTCGGACGTGATCAAAGCAAGTGGTCCCAATCAGGCAATTAGCACATGAAGAAACATGTCATGTGGTGGCAATAAAGCGTGATAAAGTCTGAGAGATGGAAATAACCCATTAAGGACTGACGTGCACACGCAGCTGGCACTTAAGGACCACAAAACTTTTTTTTTTTTTTCGGCATCAGATTCAGGGCTCCCCGAACAGCGTGCATCCTTGCGGGGAGCCCTGAAATCCATGACGTACAGGTACGTCATCGGTCCTTTAGGGACATTCACCCATGATGTACACATACATCCTTCGTCATTAAGGGATTAAGATAGATCTGTTACCTGTTGAAGGACTGGAAAAGATCAGGAAACATCCAGACTACTCCAGTGCATAATCCATGCAACTACGGTCTCTAATATAACTAAACTAATTCTATGACAGGTACAATTGTAAAGTAACAATATAATATTAAGAAAAGTCTCTGGCTAACTCTTCCCACTAGACTTAGAAGCCGATTACTGTAATGTTGCGTGGCACGTCCTATACTGACAAACATTGAAAAATTTAGACCTCAGTGTTTCTGGCTATAGATTTCTCAGTTCTGTAAAACATAACCCTTTGAGTGTCAGAGAGGAATGCAGTGCATTGCGAAGCATCTGCTATTTGCTATACCTTTGGTAGGCACTGAGCAACCATAGAGGTTACAATTCATAAGTACTAAACCATCCCAGAGTTTACAATCCATAGATACTGAACCATATCAAAGTTTACAGTTCATAGGAATGGAGCCACCACAGAGTTTACAATATATAGGCACTGAGCCACAATAGAGATTACAATCCATATGCACTGAGACACCACTGATTTCACAGTCCATGGGCACTGAGCCACCTCAGGGCTTACAGTATAAAGGCACTGAGCCATACAGAGCTTGTAGTCCATAGGCATTGAGACAGCATAGAGCATACAGTCTATAGCAAGGCTCAAAATTTCCACTCTCCACTAGCCAATGGCGAGTGAAAATTTAGTGCTGGTGAGTAGAAATTCAGCCCTGGTTGGTATGTTATTGCTTGCAGTGGCGAGTAACTTTTCAGGTTTGGCTAGTAGCAGAGGACTTCAAATTATAAGCCCTGGTCTATAGACACCAAACCATCACAGAGTTCACATACTGAGACATCCCTGAGTTTGCAGTGTATAGGCACTGAGCCACTAAAGAACTTACATTCCAGGGAGAGGGTAAAAAGGGTAACAGGGTAAAAGGCAGACAAGGAAAGGGAGAGAGACTGGACGGAAGAATGACAAGACTGAGCGGAACAAAAGCTAGAGTCTGGGGGAGAGAGATAGGGGAAGAGAAAAACCAGGGGGAAGGGGTGGTATCACCTTGCTTTGGGATATAATTTTCAGTCAACAGTCCTATGGATAGACTGAATGAGCATGCCTGCCTGTGGGTGACTATGCCTTTGGTAAAATAGGGAAATATGGCAAACCTACCCACATTGACCTCCCAGCTATACAGAGGAATAAAATTAATGACAAGACAACCTTTTCTATCCCCATCATGAACATCCCTATCTCAGACATGCCTGAGGCAAAACACTTCTTAACCTGTGAGGAAATAGCACTGCTTACTTTAAAATGTGACTGTCCATAGCCTTCATTCTACCAACATGGCCAGCTTGTGTGATAGAATTCTTACCTACCTTACTCCTGATTCCTCTTTCAGCCACACACATCACTGCAGAGGCAAGTATGTTCTGGGCCCACTAGCACTACACTGCCTTCTCCTTACAGGAAATACCAGACAGAGTGTACTGGCTCTACACTGCTTTCTTCTTACAGGAAATATCATATAGCGTCTACTAGTTCTACACTGCTTTCTCCTAACAGGAAATATCATATAGCGTCTACTGGTACTACACTGCTTTCTCCTAACAGGAAATATCATATAGCGTCTACTGGTACTACACTGCTTTCTCCTAACAGGAAATATCATATAGCGTCTACTGGTACTACACTGCTTTCTCCTAACAGGAAATATCATATAGCGTCTACTGGTACTACACTGCTTTCTCCTAACAGGAAATATCATATAGCGTCTACTGGTACTACACTGCTTTCTCCTAACAGGAAATATCATATAGCGTCTACTAGTTCTACACTGCTTTCTCCTAACAGGAAATATCATATAGCGTCTACTAGTTCTACACTGCTTTCTCCTAACAGGAAATATCATATAGCGTCTACTGGTACTACACTGCTTTCTCCTAACAGGAAATATCATATAGCGTCTACTGGTTCTACACTGCTTTTGCCTAACAGGAAATATCAAATAGCGTCTACTGGTTCTACACTGCCATCTCCTTACAGAAAATATCATATAGCGTCTACTGGTACTACACTGCTTTCTCCTAACAGGAAATATCATATAGCGTCTACTGGTTCTACACTGCTTTCGCCTAACAGGAAATATCAGATAGCATCTACTGGTTCTACACTGCCACCTCCTTACATAAAAAATCAGATATAGTCTACTGGCTCTAACTGCCTTCTCCTTACAGGAAATATAGCATCTATTGGTTCTACACTGCCATCTCCTTACAGGAAATATCAGATAGCGTCTACTGGCTCTAACTGCCTTCTGCTTACAGGAAATATCAGATAGAGACTATGGGTTCTACACTGCCTTCTCCTTACAGGAAATATCAGATAGGGTCTACTGGCTCTATACTGCCTTCTCCTTACAGGAAGTATCAGATAGAGACTACGGGCTCTACACTGCCTTCTCCTTCCAGCAAATATCAGATAGGGTCTACTACCTCTACACTGTCTTCTCCTTACAGGAAATGTCGTATAGAGTCTACGAGCTCTATATTCCCTTCTCCTTTATAGGAAATATCAGATAGGGTCTACTGGCTCTACACTGCCTTCTCCTTTCAGGAAATATCATACGTAGTCTACTGGCTCTACACCGCCTTCTCCTTACAGGAAATATCAGATAAAGTCTACTGACTCTACACTGCCTTCTTCTAACAGGAAATATCATACGTAGTCTACTGGCTTTACACTGCCTTCTACTTACAGGAAATATCAGATACAGTCTACTGGCTCTACACTGCCTTCTCCTTACAGGAAATATCAGATATAGTCTACTGGCTCTATACTGCCTTCTCCTTACAGGAAATATCATACGTAGTCTACTGGTTCTACACCGCCTTCTACTTACAGGAAATACCAGATATAGTCTACTGTATCTACACCGCCTTCTCCTTACAGGAAATATCAGATATAGTCTACTGACTCTACACCGCCTTCTCCTTACAGGAAATATCAGATAAAGTCTACTGACTCTACACTGCCTTCTCCTTACAGGAAATATCAGATATAGTCTACTGGCTCTACACCGCCTTCTCCTTACAGGAAATATCAGATATAGTCTACTGGCTCTACACTGCCTTCTCCTTACAGGAAATATCAGATAAAGTCTACTGACTCTACACTGCCTTCTCCTAACAGGAAATATCATACGTAGTCTACTGGCTCTACACTGCCTTCTACTTACAGGAAATACCAGGTATAGTCTACTGGCTCTACACTGCCTTCTCCTTACAGGAAATATCAGATACAGTCTGCTGGCTCTACACTGCCTTCTCCTTACAGGAAATATCAGATATAGTCTACTGGTTCTACACCGCCTTCTCCTTACAGGAAATATCAAATATAGTCTACTGGTTCTACACCGCCTTCTCCTTACAGGAAATATCAGATATAGTCTACTGGGTCTACACTGCCTTCTCCTTACAGGAAATATCAGATATAGTCTACTGGTTCTACACCGCCTTTTCCTTACCGGAAATATCAGATATAGTCTACTGGTTCTACACCGCCTTCTTCTTACAGGAAATATCAGATAGCGTCTACTGACTCTACACTGCCTTCTCCTTACAGGAAATATCAGATATAGTCTATTGACTCTACACTGCCTTCTCCTAACAGGAAATATCATATAGCGTCTACTGGTTCTACACTGCCTTCTCCTTACAGGAAATATCAGATATAGTCTACTGGCTGTACACTGCCTTCTCCTAACAGGAAATATCAAATATAGTCTACTGGTTCCACACCGCCTTCTCCTTACCGGAAATATCAGATATAGTCTACTGGCTCTACACTGCCTTCTTCTTACAGGAAATATCAGATACAGTCTACTGGCTCTATACTGCCTTCTCCTTACAGGAAATATCAGATATAGTCTACTGACTCTACACTGCCTTCTCCTAACAGGAAATATCATATAGCGTCTACTGGTTCTACACTGCCTTCTCCTTACAGGAAATATCAGATATAGTCTACTGGCTCTACACTGCCTTCTCCTTACAGGAAATGTCAGATATAGTCTACTGGCTCTACACTGCCTTCTCCTTACAGGAAATATCAGATATAGTCTACTGGCTCTACACTGCCTTCTCCTTACAGGAAACATCAGATAAAGTCTATTGGCTCTACACTGCCTTCTCCTTACAGGAAATATCAGATATAGTCTACTGGTTCTACACCGCCTTCTTCTTACAGGAAATATCAGATAAAGTCTACTGGCTCTACACCGCCTTCTTCTTACAGGAAATATCAGATAAAGTCTACTGGCTCTATACTGCCTTCTCTGGCAGTTCCAGTAAACATCAGTGGGGGAGATTCACCCCTCTAGTATTCAAGGGGTTAAAAGTCCCATTTAAATCAGTAGAAATTTGCTGCAGCTGATTTGCCTCAGAATTACATTGTGCATGTGGCCCACTTTCTGCCACTCTAGTCTTCTTGCCCTGTCTGCCATTATATATATATATATATATATATATATATATATATATATATATATATACTTATACTAGCTCTGTCTAAACCCTTTCATTAGTCATGGAATCTTAGCATTCCACTGAACCAAGTTTGAAAATCAGTGTTAAAAGGAAATTATGAAAACATGAAAAGGATATAAGGGAGAAAAAACAGTAAATGTTTTTAAAGAAATATTATGTTATAAGGCTTCTTCTGTTATGTAAAACAAGGTGACATCTGATTTTTTTTTTTTTTTTTTGCAACAGTGCCAACTGGTATCCAAAGTTTTTTTTTTTTTTTTTTTTTTTTTTTTAAATAATGAACTATGTGTTAGCACTTGAGTCATTGATTATGGATCTCTGCTGTAAGTGATGGTCACAGCATCACCTGGTGACCACAGCTGATAATTGCAGTTTATGGGGAGAGAAAACAAGTTTGAGCTGCAACAACGTTTGAAAGAAAAATCTCCCAGTAGCTGGGAGCAGGAAAAGTTCTATAGCATATATTTTGCAAAAATGTGTACTGCTTAACCCTTTGATTGCCATAGGGGTACGGAACTCATTACTTTGCAAAGCGTTCCGTACCCCTCTGGCACTCAAAGGGTTAAATATACCTGTAAGAAGGTAGGGAAATGGGCAGACTAGATGGGTCATTTTGTTCCTTTTTCCATGAAATTCTCTGTTATTATTCCTTTGGGTCAAATTCTTTGTCAGGGGTCTTCAGAGTCAGTTGTCTCTGAGTCTTGAGAGGTTCAGTCCCATTGCTCATGTTCTGTAATGCAGCTGCCTGGAATGTCTCTGTCTTCCTGTCACTTTGCTCTTTTCCCATTCTATGTGTTTACATGGTTTTTATTATGACTAAAGCTATCTATATTTGTGTTTTTGTGTAAATGATTGCAGAAAAAAGGGTTTTCTGTAAATTTGTTTTTTTTTTTGTATATATATTAAAATGTTTATACAATTAAATATGCAGAAGGACAAGCAACTTAATGGACAGTCCTTTGGCTCTGAAGTAAAGGAAGACTAGCAATTCATAATAATAATCTCCTGGCCACCATGAATCAATTATGTGTGTATTGGTTCTCCAAAATCAATATGTAATTAGTGTTGGATATTATGTCTGCAGAAGCAAATATGTTTTTCTTGGGTTTTTTTTTTGCAGAACTCCTGGTTGGTTATACACTATGGTAAGAGATCAGCTCTCCATATCCTATGTTATTCTATGGAGCATATGCACTAAATGGTGTCAGTTTGGAGAATGTGTGCACGCCCATAGAATAATATGGGAAATGGAGAATGTATCTCAGTGGACAAGTTATCAGGAATTGGAGAATGTATCTCAGTGGAGACGTTATCGGGAAATGGAGAATGTATCTCAGTGGACAAGTTATCAGGAATTGGAGAATGTAGCTCAGTGGAGAAGTTATCAGGAATTGGAGAATGTAGCTCAGTGGAGAAGTTATCAGGAATTGGAGAATGTAGCTCAGTGTAGACGTTATCAGGAATTGGAGAATGTATCTCAGTGGACAAGTTATCAGGAATTGGAGAATGTAGCTCAGTGTAGACGTTATCAGGAATTGGAGAATGTATCTCAGTGGACAAGTTATCAGGAATTGGAGAATGTATCTCAGTGGACAAGTTATCAGGAATTGGAGAATGTAGCTCAGTGGAGAAGTTATCAGGAATTGGAGAATGTATCTCAGTGGACAAGTTATCAGGAATTGGAGAATGTAGCTCAGTGGAGAAGTTATCAGGAATTGGAGAATGTAGCTCAGTGTAGACGTTATCAGGAATTGGAGAATGTATCTCAGTGGACAAGTTATCAGGAATTGGAGAATGTATCTCAGTGGACAAGTTATCAGGAATTGGAGAATGTATCTCAGTGGAGAAGTTACCTCTTTTTTTATCATCCTTTATCACACATTTCACCCTTTGAGTGCCAGGGAGGCTTTGCAAGCATTGGATACCTCCATGGCACTCAGAGGGTTAATATATAACCCCTTCTCTCAGCTCCTCCCACTGAAGCTTTCTTGAGCAATTCTAACCCCTTAAAGGGGAAGTCTCACTCCTATTGAAGTACTTTTCTTCTTAATGTACCATATCAGTAAATCTTCAATCTGGTTTTATTTTTTTTTTATTTAATGCAGTACAGCCCGAGATCTAAGCTTTTAAAAATAAGATTGTGACATCAGTTAAGGACAGGCTGTGGCATCTCTCTGTACCGCAGCCTGTCAATCTTCACCTCTTCCCCTCCCCAGCCAACTCTTAGTCTGATGGGGGAATCCAGTGTGTGAGCTGGAGTGCTCTAATTTATTACTGCATTTAATAAAAAAAAAAAAAAAAACGGATTGAAGATTTACTCACATTAAACATTAAGTGAGTACTTTAAAGCTGAATTACCACCCGTTGCTAACATGGCCCCAAACAATTACCCATATGGTGACTAGCTGCTCAATAGCGCTAGTCGCCAGAATTATTACCACTTTAATGAGAATGCTACACTGCTCCCGGACTGACAGGCAGGAAACAGCACAGACATCTATCCATAGTGACGTCTGTGCGCCTGCGCTGTCGGTCCCTTCTGGTACCATGCAGCTCCTAGCAACACCTCCTAGAGCAGTCTGGGACTGACAGTGCAGGCGCATAGACGTCACCATGGAAAGATGTCTGCGCTGTTTCCTGCCTGTCAGTCCAGGAGCGGTGTAGCATTCTCATTAATGCTATTGAGCAGCTAGTCACCAGATGGATAATTATTTGGGGTCATGTTCCACCTTAATGTCCGGTGGTCCTCTGGCTGGATAAAACGTAAGGACATATAGATGTCATCTGACAATCCGGCACACATGACTGATAATGTGTACTGGCTTGCCGAACGAGAGGCTCAAACTAACCGATCCGGTGTTTGAGCAGCCAGTTTCAGACTGCCATAGTGATCACAACATTCCTTCCCACAGGAGCGCTGTGAACAAAAAACCCATGACATGCCAGAACCATCACCAGTCCTTAAGTGGTTAAGGTGGAGGAGTTTGGCTTCCAGGAGTCCCACATCAAAGAATCATGTCTGCCTCCATGGACCTGAAATCCGGTAGCAATTAAAAATTAATGTTGGAGAACCATTCCACACAGAATTGATTCATAATGACCATTAGAAATTTCTGCCCAGATTAAATAAGTGACTATTTATTATTACAAGGGGTTAGTGTTTCTTAAAGGGTGGGAAGGTTATTAAAAAAAATCACATTTTTATTACAAAGTTTATATTTTTAGTTGAAATATTACTGGCTACTAGAGAGGTTTCCAATGCCATGCTTTATAGCCCAGGGTTTAAATGACAGTCATGTCAATTTGCTAATATCCATTACAACAGAATACATACAATGCATGAGAAATAGTTAAAATGTTTCTGTTCAGTGGCATTGTCATTCTGTGGAACTCATAAGAATGTGCCCCTTAGACTCTGGGCTTTGTGCCTAAATACAAAAATTGAGCAGTTCTGGGGAAACTGATTGCACCATAGAGGACACATAAAAATTTCTGAAATTCCAATTTAATTAAATGGCTCTTTAACCTATTGAATGCCAAAGAGTTTCCCAGTGCATTGCTTAGCAAAGCGTTGGAGACATCTCTAGCATTTTAAGATAGGATGACTGCATTTCATTTATGCCATTCAGGGACACTATCAAAAACAGTACAGAAGATTACTTCTCCTCAGCACTAGTGTGGCAGTGCAGGTTAGGTCACGGGACATCAGAGCACCTGTGATTTCTCCCAAGCATCACAGAGTTCGCAACACTAGAGAAGGAACTGCCCATTGACTGCTTTGATAGAAAGTGATGTCTGTGCTTGGCTACAAGAAAATGGATGTCAAGATCCTAACCTTATACTACAAGAAAACTTCACTGTTGCTTCTGTTTGGCATTAGAAAGCTGAGACTGCTTTTTCCTCTAGTATTTAGAACTCTGTGAGGAGGCCATTTTCCTGTAGCCCAGCACAGGTGTCAGTTTCAGTTACAGCAGTCAGTGGGCAATTGTCTAGTTCTGGATTTTCCTTGGAGAGGGCTGTTTGGAATGCAGGACAACCATTTAATATCAAATACTGTCCGGGCAGTTTAGGACATGTGGACATCCTAGTGTGATTAAAAGACCCATTTAAATCAATGGGGATGCTTATTTGTATCCTATGAAGCAGCTAATTTGGCCCACAATTGCTCTATTGTTTGCCAGTCTCCCTTATACTGGCTGTGTCTACAAACAAACTTCTGTTCACAGATGGATTTACAATACCTATGATACAGCAATAGAAACATTTTCTACCCAGTACATTGAAAGGCAACTGAATTAATCCTCAGATGTATAAAAAGGTCGTATTATGGTTGAACAAGATTGATTAATGACTCCAGAACAGAGAAGCTTTACAGATACACAGATTAAAATCATAAAAACTGAATGGTCTGAATAGTGATTTTAGATTAAAATGTTTCCTTTATTTTTCTGCCTTCCATAATGACCCCACTTAAAGGGATAGTAATGTTTCATAATAAAAGCAGCTCTAATTAATAATCATAGTATTTGGACTTTGGAGAGTGTTATTTCAACTCTGTCAGAGCTGTAGTTCAAGAGTAATTCAATGACAAAGTATCCCCCTCCCGCCCCTTTTACTGATGTAACACTGCTCAGCCAGAGCAGAAGGGAGGTGCCCAGGTAGACTGCAGAGAGGGACAATCTTCAATTAAGATAAGGGAAAAACCTGAAAAGCTTGTCAAGGGGGGAAGGGCTTTCATTGTTCTCATAGGAAAAAGATTGTCCCCTGCTGTTATCTGTCTGGTCTATGGACTTTATTCCACATCTGAGAAGAGATGGCTTACACTAGGTAAAAGGGGCGGGAGGGGAAACTTTGCTTGTGAATATCTCATAAACCATAAATGTTTGAGAGATAAGACTTATATCATTCTTCATGTTTTTTTAATGCCTACAAAATAAAATAAAGATAAAATGAAGTATTACTATCCCTTTAAGGTGTCTTTTCTCAACGATTAATTGGGTGATTCTTAGAACCTTTTCTTTGGTTGGTTTTAATTAATTCACGGTTTGGGGGATAGCTATTGCTGTTCTGGTGGCAGGAATTTGACTGTTGAGTGCACATTGATGGGAGCACCTGCATTTGGCTGAACAAGTAAATAGGGTGCGTTTTTTTTTTAACATTGATTTCGCTTTTCTTTGCACATTGAGATGAGCACTCACTATATGTATATATGCTATTATTAAGTGTACTCCTCTGGCATTCAAATGGTTAATATGACATCTCCTGGACAACAATGATCTTTATGCATCTGTACACAAGGCTCACAGAGTTACAGTGCATCAGATCAAGGAGCCTTTGTCTACTGATTATGATGTGCATGTTTAGGGAAAATACTCTTCAGGGGAAATATTTAATTAACTGACCATATTACAAAATAAGGAGGTTGAATTACAAATTCATGGGATCACACTAACAGTGTATTACAAAACTAATATGATTCATAGAGGTTTTCACATTAAAAACCAGCCAACTATTGTCAGGAATAATCCACAATTATGTAAACTCTATTGCAATATCCTTAATACATACTGTTCCCTGTCAGGAAGCAGGACAATTAATTAACAAAGGTGAATGAGAAAATTGATGTGATTGATAAGGATATGGATGAGATTAAATAAAACACACAGATCGGCTCAACAAACTTTAAAAAGTTGGCAATAGGTTCAAAGACTATTAAAGTAAAAAAAAAAAGTGAAGACAAACATGACCAATATCATGTGGACTTGGTTGTGCCTGTTTTTGAAGTGACAAAGAGAATCAGCGGATAATGTTTAGTGGAGACCTGATGCTGTCCAAGGTACTGTGTAGTGTTGGTTCTGGATTAGCTAGTGACACAGACACTGAGAAGGAAGACTGTGTTCAACAGATACAGATGGTAGCAGCAATGAATGTCCTTGCAACTCTTATTTGGCCAAAACCAAACAAGAAACAAAAGACCCAAGTAAAAGAAGAATTAAAAGGAGATGCCACAGCAGAAGATCCTGTGATAAGAAACTAGAGTAGAGACTTCCAGTTCTACCAATTACTATTGTATTGGTAATGTAATAATGTAATATCACTGTAATAAATCAGCAACAGAGGTACTAGGACTAGCTATGATGCTAGTTTCATCACCTGTCAGGGTCTTCAGTGTGGATCCAGTCAGACAATGCAACAGCAGTTGCTTACATCAACCATTAAGAAGGAACCAAAAGCATATAAACTTGGACTGAGGTTCGCAAGATCATCCAATGGGCCGAGTCTCATGTGCCGTCAGCATCTGGATCTCAGAAATTGGGAGCTCAACCAGAGTTTGTTCAACCTGATCATCCACAGTTGGGGATTATCATCCATGGATCTCATGGCCACTCTCATGAAATGCAATTCCACTGTCCTGTGCAGGTCGAGGGAGCCTCTGGCATTTGTGGTGGATGTGATGTCCATACCATAGAATTTTCCTCCAGCATATCTGTTTCTTCTGACCCCCCTGATTCCTAGAGTGCTAAGAAAGGTCACCCTGATTTCTCCATTCTGGCCTTGTTGAGTTTTTGGGTCTTCTCGAACTGTCCATAGTGGAACCTATTCACCTCCCCTTGAGACCAGAACTTCTGAGCCACAGTCCGGTATGCCACATTCAGATGGAATAGCTGGCTTTGACTGCTTGGCTCTTGTGGTTAGCACTGTGAAGAATAAGGGGGTTTCGTACATTTTTATTTCTACTATGCTTCAAGCTAGAAAACTGGTTTAATTCAAGGCTTATCATAAGTATGGTCCCTCTTCTACAAGTGATGTGCCAATCGTGTATCATGACCTCGGTGTTTCAGGCTTCTGCTTGTTTTGGACTTTCTTCAGGATGGTGTTCAGAAAGTGTTTCATCTTAATTTTACTAAGGTGAAGATCTCAGCTTTCTCTATTCTTTCCCAGTGGATCATTGCTTTGCTCCCTGTTTTGACGACCTTTGTTCAAGGGGTAGCTCATGGTTTCCCTGTCTTTCAGGATCTCACTCCGCAGGACTTCAGTTTGGTACTAGGTAAGCTTCAGAAGCCTCCTTTTGAGCCTCTTTCTGCTTTTTTCCTTGAGTCTGCTAACACTCAAGACAGCCTTTCTACTGGCCATTGTGTCCTTTTGGCGGGTGTCCAAACTCCAAGCCTTGTCCTCTAAATCTCCTTTTCTGGTTTACCAGGCTAGGGTGGCCTTATAAAATTCTCTGGATTTTTTGCACAAGGCTGTTTCAGAATTTCACATCAACCAGGAAATTGTTCTTCCTTCTTTCTGTCCAGCTGCTTGTAATAGACAGGAGCAGGAATTTAATCTGCTGGGTGTGGTACATTGCTTTTAAGTACTGTTTGAGAACTCTGACTCTTTTTTTGTCATCCCTGAGGGCCCATGTGTGGGCTAGGCTTCTTCTAAGGTTACTGTAACTTCCTGGATCAAGGAGTCCATCCTCCAGGCATATAGCCTCAGGAAGAAACCTGTTCCTTTTCTGGTCATGGCACACTTCCCCAGATTGGCCAAAAGCTTTTTCAGGCTATGGTGCTTGTATAAAGGGCTGTCTGGATTACTTTTTTCTTTTTGAAGCTCAGAGCCATGTTGGTTTCCTGTTTGCTTATTGTTGTTTGGTGTGTAAGTTTGGTGTTTGTAGATACCTGATATTCATGCTGTGCTAGTTTAGTCTTGTGGTAACAGGTGTCTAGTGGAGGTTTTTTCCTCTTTTTTCCTACCAGGAATCTTGGTGGATTGCTTTGGTATATCCCCATGGTTCCTGTGTTCTACATTGAATGACAAAGAAAAGGGGATTTTAGTGAACTTACCATTAGATCCCTTTCTCTTAGTCCTTGTGGAGTACAGGACCCCCACCAGGAGAAAAAAAAACAATGGTTTGAGTCTCTGGGCAGAAGGGATTTCCTTCTTTCCTCTCACTTCTTTATCTTTGGCTTTGATATACATTAACACTTTATGTAGGAGATGGGGTTAAAGTAGAGGGGAGAGGGGAGTCTCTGCCTCAGAGGCCTTACTTTTTTAAATTCCCTGAGTGGACTTCATTTACCCTATGGTTCCTGTGTTCCACCTGGACTAAGAAAAAGGATTTAATGGTAATTTCACTAAAATCTTCTTTTTGTCATGTTTTTGTAAACCTAATTTATAATACCTTTTTGATGTACCACTTTTTACAACTGGGATGTAGCAGTGGGAGGAATCTGACTTTTGAGCTCATTGATGGAAGCACCTATGTTCAGGGCCGGATTTACATCTCAGGAGCCTGTAAGCACAGAATTCTGAAGTGCCCCCCGCCCCCATTTTCCATCTCCACTGGACACCTCCACAACGTTCATCAGCTCCATATTGCCCCCCATCAGCTCTATATTGCCCTCACATTGCCCCCATCATCTCCATATTGCCCCCCATCAGATCCAACTTGCCCCATCTCCATATTGCCCCCATCATGTCCATATCCCCTCACATTGCTCCCATCATGTCTATATTGCCCCTCACATTGCCCCCATCATCTCAATATTGCCCCTCACATTTCCCCCATCATTTCAATATTACCCTAGTTTCCTACTTCGCTGGAGAGGAGAGGAATGTGCCACCTTTGGCACAGAGCTCTAGCTGCTGGAGTTCCCATGTGGTCTGTAATGCAGAGCGCTGGGAGATGATGTCATCTCCCCGCACTCTGCATTATTACTAAAGAGCCGACAGCGACAAGGGAGCTCAGTAGCTACAGGTCTTCTGAGCAGACCTCTCCTCTCCATGTTGTTGTGGGCGCCAAGCGGAGGTTGACTGTCGAGGCTAATAAAACATAAAAAACAGGAAGCCAAAAAACTATCCCAATGACAGGCGCCCCTCTGTGGGATGCGTCTATAGGTAGGTGCCTACTCTGCCTTACTGCAAATCCGGCCCTGCCTATGTTCGGCAGAACGAATGATCAGCACAGTGACCTCATTAGGCCTCCATGTAGATCTTCAGTACTTTCATAAATATCAGTTTTTATGAAAAATATATGTTGTATGTTGTAGGACTTTTTCTGCTGAGTAAAACAAGGGTACTACAAGTATATGAGAGGTCAGTACAAGAATCTCTGTGGTGAGCTATTCATTCCAAGACCTGATCAGGTGACCAGGGGACACCCCTTGAGATTAGGGGAAAGGAGGTTTAGACTTTAGCAGAGGAAGGGCTTTTTTACAGTAATGTATGTTAAATTGTGGAATTCCTTGCCCAAGGATGTGGCTATGGCAGATACAATGGATACATTTAAGAGAAGATTAGATTCATTTCTTTCAAAAGGGAACATACAGGGTTATACTGTATATTAGTAGGCAGATCAGGAAGGTCTGATAAAGACTAACTTATTTGGTAGCAGGAAAGCTATACAGTTCTCATGTCACTAGGGTATGAGGCAAAGGTTGAACTTGATGGACTTGTGTCTTTATTCAACCAAATTTACTATGTTACTCCCACTGCTGACAGTTTTTTTTCCCAAAGACTATAACTGTTAAAGCTTACAATGTGGTTTTACTCACAATTTCTGTGGAGAATTACAGTGGATGATTCACCTCTTCCATAGATTGTAACTGTGTGGCTAACACCAGGAGAATTCTAGGTGAGGTTCCTGGTTACCAGAGGGCACTGTTAATGTAAACAAAAATGAAACAGTTTAAACTGCTATAACTGGAATGATGAAATTCTCAGCAGTCGGAGTACCCTTGTTTTACTCACCAGGAAAAGTCCTACAATATATATTTTTTCATTAAAAAAAGGTTTACTCGTCCTTTAACCAGTGTGGCCCTACAAAATATATGTTCCAAACCTGTCTCAAAATTGCTGATTGAGAGCCCTACATGTATTCTGTGTTGAATGTGGGAACTTAAAGTGATAGTAATGTTTCACAAAAACAGCAGCTCCAATTAATCTTTATAGTCTTTGGGCCACGGAGAGTGTTATTCCAATACTGTCAGAGTTGTAGTTCAAGAGTAATTGAATGATAAAGTTTCCCCTCCCGCCCCTTTTACCTAGTGTAAGCCACCTCCCCTCAGATGTGTAATCAGATAACAGCAGGGGACAGTCTTCTTACTGTGAAAGCAGTGAAAGCCCTGCCCCCATTGACAGGTTTTTCAGGTTTTTCCCTTGTCTTAATTGAAGATTGTCCCTCTTTGCAATCCACATGGACACCACCCTGCTGCTCTGACGTGAGCAGTGTTACATCAGTAAAAGGGGCGGGAGGGGGATACTTTATCATTCAATTACTCTTGAACTACATCTCTGACATTATTGAAATAACACTCTCCACGGCCCAAATACTATGAAGATTAATTGGAGTTGCTTTTATTATGAAACATTACTATCCCTTTAATGATAGTTACCCTCGTAAGCAATCACATAGGAGGCCTACTGTTGTATTGTGGGTGAATTAGACCAGCAGGAACACTACCCTTGTGGACAAGTCCTAAGAGTGAGTGTGAGGGATGCTAAAACTGTTCTGGCCACACTCATTTTGCTAAGTTGTGGAAATAGCCACCGCTATCTCATTGTCCCTCCACCACACTCATGCTCCTTGTGTATGATGGTTGGTTTATTTAGTATTGTTCTAACGACCAGAGGTCAATTTATTTACCACTTTATTATCTGCACCCTGTCAGCCCCATAAGCCCTGTTCTACCCTTCCAGTGCTAACCCTTTAACCATTTGAATGCCAGAGAGGTACGCAACTCGTTGTGAAGCAGTGCACTGCAAACCCTTTGGCAATCAAAGATTTAATGACCAGAGGGGTGTACTGCGCATTGGATTTGCAAAACATTGTGTTGCATACCCCTCTGGTACGCAAAGGGTTAAAATGATGTAATTTGCATGAAAATATAGGTGCATTTCAGGCTAAAGTGGTGCAGTTCAAGAAAGAATTTAAAGCGGAACTTTCACCATAGTTAAAGTCGCCCTGCAATAATTAGGCAGATGGAGACTAGATTAATAATAGTTCTCTTACCTCTCAGAACAAGCCGAAGAAGAAATCCTTAATCTTCCGAGACTGATGGCCAAGTTAGTACGGTCTGCAATCCTGCGCAGTCAGTCCCTTCTGGTGCCTTTCGGCACAGTGCAATGCTTCTTAGAGGAGACCGGGACTGACAGCACAGGCGCACATACGTCTCTAAGACAAGATGTCTGCGCTGATGCCTGGATTCCGGTCTCTGAAGATTAAGGATCACTTTAGAATCTGGCACTTCTGAGAGGTGATAGAAGTATTATGACGCTAGTTGCCATATGTTTAATTATTGGAGGGCGACTTTATACTAAGTGAAAGTTCCTCTTTAAATGATATATCTCAGTGTTGGCTTTGTACATGACACTGAAATTATAGGTTAAGTCTTCAAATAATGTATATTAAAGCAGGGCCGGATTTACATCTCAGGAGCCTGTAGGCTTAGAAATCTGAAGCGCCCCCCCATTGGCCATCTCCACAGTGCTCCAAATCTCCACAATACCCCCCATCTCCATATTTCCCTCACATTGCCCCATCATCTCAACATTGCCCCCATCATCTCAACATTGCCCCATCAGGTCCATGCCCCTATCACCTCCACATTGCCCCCATCAGCTCCACATTACCCTCACATTGTCCCCATCATCTCAACATTGCCCCCCATCAGCTCCAACTTGCCCCCATCATCCCCATATTGCCCTCACATTTCCCCCATCATCACATTAAGCCTCACACACACACCCATCCCCCATCTGTTTCCTACCTCCCTGGCAGTCCAGCGGTAGGAGAGATCTGTGCTTCTGCACAGACCTGGAGCTCCCATGCGGTCTTCTCTTTAGTAATGCAGAGCGCTAGGAGATGATGTCATCTCCCAGCGCTCTGCATTACTAAAGAGCCGAGGGAGCTCAGTAGCTACAGGTCTGTGCCGAAGAAGGCACAGACCTTACCATGCGGCGGGTGGTGTGGCACACCACTTTAAAAAAAAAATTATATATATATTGATTTCCAATGGCAGGCGCCCCTCTGTAGGGTGCACCTGTAGATAGATGCCTACTCTGCCTTATGGAAAATCCGGCCCTGTATTAAAGGCAATCCAAAGCATCTGATGTTCAAAATCTCTGCCTGGCTCAGCCAGATTAGTGCTGGAGTGAATAAAAAAGGTAATTTCCCAGTTGATGTGACAGTGTGTTAGACATGCAGCTTCTTCTGTAAACCGCAATCTGGGATTCACAGACATGACCAGGAAACCGCAACAACCTGCCTACAACTAATCCAATGAGTCCATCTGTCTTCTAATATGAGGCAGTTTATTTAAACTGTGCATTGCTGGGAAGATTCATTGAACGATGGAAGTATTGTCCTTGGAAGAGTGATTGATCTGGATTTACTAAGCAGTGAGTGGGTTACATGCACTATGTAAGTGGAGCAAGTTTGTGCTAAACCAACTGCATCACTGGGGACAACTAATATTCTTCAAATTCCCATTTATTTCAATTTTTAATCAATTGCCATTATATCTGAATCCTATATCGTAGATGATCTCCTCCAACAGACTCCAGGAGGGTTATGTACTAAGGTGTGATAAAGAGGTGATAAAGTGGAGATGACTTCTCTAATGATATCACTTCTCCAGTTCCTACGTTTTTCTAAGGAGCCAATGTGTTAAGATTTCTCAAGTGGGAGAGATCTTATAGCATAGGCGCTGTAGCTGAGGTTCTCAACTCCTGCCCTCAGTGGCCACTAACAGGCCAGGACTTAGGAATTTCCCTGCTAGAACACAAGTGTGTTGATCAGAACCTCATTCATATTGATTAACCCACCTGTGCTCTAACAAGGGAATCCTCAAATCCTGGCCTGTTAGTAGCCACTGAGGGCACGGGTTGAGAACCACTGCTCTATAGAATAACATATGAACTTGGAGAATTGATATCACTGGAGAAGTCATCTCCCCTTTATCACCTCTTTATCACACCTTAGTGCATAACTCCTCAGTTCTTCTTAATCTAGGGCAAACCAAACGCATTATAGGCAACAAATAAATTGCTGTAGTCCTCACTGATTTATCCCAGTGTTTCTCAGCCCCAGTCCTCAGGCATACCAGGAAGTAAGGTTTTATGTGTGCCCCTCAATAAAGCAAACTTTGACTCAAATGAAAGTGCACCCCAAATAATCATGCACAGAGCGATACGCATATCAATACTAGTATTATTCTGATTAAGTCTGGTGTTATTGAGAAATCTATCTAGTTCCGAGATGCACAGACAGGCATCAGCGCAGACATCGTGTCAAAGAGTCATCTGTGCGCCTGTGCTGTCTGTCCTTTTCTCCTGTGGGATTGGTGAGGAGCAGTTGCATTGTCCCTTAAGGTGCAGGAAGGGACTGACGGTGCAGGTGCGCAGATCCCAGTACAGCAAGATGCCTGCCTGTGCATCTGGTAACGAGTTGGGTTTCTCAGTAACGCCGGACTTATTCAGGATAATACCCAGTATTGATATACATATCGCTATGTGCATAATTATTTGGGGGCACTTTAATTTGAGTGTAAGTTCCACTTTAAACACAAGTAGGTCAATCACGATGACTGACCTACTGATAACTCAGTTGTGATCAGACAAGGATATCCTGTAAACCTGACCTGTTCTCGTGCCATAATGTTGTGAAACACTGATTTAACCCCTTGTAGACCAGAGGAATGTGAACCTGACTGCAAAGCAATGTGTTTCATACACTTCTGGTCCTCAGGGATTTGAATAAGACTTTCAGCCCTGTGAATGCTAGAGGTGTCCCCAGTGCTTCACTTTATGCTGCACTGGAGATTCCGCTAGAACTCAAAGTGTTAAAATCCTATTTACATTAATGGTCATTTTCATTTGTTCCCTATGATGCAGTTGGTGTGCTCCAGAATTTCTCCAGTTCCTAGTACATCAGCCTCACTAATGCCGTATACACGAAGAGAAAAGTGGTGCAGTTTGTGGCAGACCAAGTGCAACATGATGAATACATTTCTCATTTATTTAAATGGGGCTTTTATCCACTTGGTAGGTCCGCAACACATCCTCCCTACCTTTCAAGAGGTTCAAAGTCCAGTTTATATTATTGGGGATTTGTATTTTTCCTCTGTGTTGCACACTTTAGTCCAGAATTGCTCCACTTGACTTAGTGCATATGGAGACTAGTCCTTATTGGGGATTGACAGGGATGCACATCAGCAGTGCCAGCCCAGCCCAGTAGCGGGCCCGTCACTCCAGGGGCCCAGCCGCACCCTGCGACCCCCTCGCCCACAGCAACTCCATCTGTAGCTTAGCTGATCTCCCACTACGGCCTCCGGCGCACCGTTCTAGTAATACAGAGCTCTGGGAGATGCATCATCTCCCAGCCTCTGCATTACTAGAGCAGCGCTGCGGGAGTTAAGTTCTAGAGATCTGTGCCGAAGGAGGCACAGATCTGTCAAACCACGCCGCTAGACCACCAGGGACTGGAGGTAGGGGTATTGTGGAAGGGGCAATGTGGAGATGAAAAGACAATGTGGAGATGGGGGCATTGTGGATGGGGAAATGTGGAGATGAAGGGGCAATGTGGAGTTGGGGGCATTGTGGTAGGGGAAATGTGGAGGTGAAGGGGGCATTGTGGAAGGGGAAATGTGGAGATGAAGGGGCAATGTGGAGATGAATGGGGCATTGTGGAAGGGGAAATGTGGAGATGAAGGGGGCATTGTGGAAGGGGAAATGTGGAGATGAAGGGGCAATGTGGAGATGAATGGGGCATTGTGGAAGGGGAAATGTGGAGATGAAGGGGTATTGTGGAGATGAATGGGGCATTGTGGAAGGGGCATTGTGGAGATGAAGGGGGCATTGTGGAAGGGGAAATGTGGAGATGAAGGGGCAATGTGGAGATGAAGGGGGCATTGTGGAAGGGGCATTGTGGAGATGAAGGGGGCATTGTGGAAGGGGAAATGTGGAGATGAAGGGGCAATGTGGAGTTGGGGGCATTGTGGAAGGAGAAATGTGGAGGTGAAGGGGGCATTGTGGAAGGGGAAATGTGGAGATGAAGGGGCAATGTGGAGATGAATGGGGCATTGTGGAAGGGGCAATGTGGAGATGAAGGGGCAATGTGGAGATGAAGGGGCAATGTGGAGATTGGGGAGAAAATGTAGAGGTGGCCATTGTGGACGGGGGAGGGCCCATGGCAATTCTTGCACCAGGGCCCGGTGGCTTCTAGTTATGCCTCTGGTCCAGCCTTACAGTGCCTTTGCTTGGTGCACCTCCTGCCCTGCTAATCTGGCACTGACACTTAAGGTTGAATGTTCAAAAGAAAAGTGGAGGAGGTCCAGGGCAAACCATTGCTTCGCAATGCATTGGAGACCTCTTTAGCATTCAAGGGGTTAAAATCTCCATTTAAATCAATGTTTGGAATTATTAATTCTCCCCTATAATGTAAATGGTTTGCCCTGGAGCTCCTCCACTTTTCTTTTGAAAATACCCTCTATGCGGTTTCTGTACAAGTCTTCTGTCCGTGTGATAGAAATAGGGTACGGGGGACTAAATCTTATGCAAGGCCCACTTATTAGCATTGTTTTGCAATATGTTGGGTACCTCTCTGTCATTAAAAGCCCCTTGTAAATCAGTGGAAATGTGTGGAATGTATATTTGTTCCCTATGGTGCTGTGGATTTAACCCATAATTGTTTCTGTTTAGATCTGTGCATATGCTCCCTGGAGTCCAGTCATCAGCTGACCTCTGGTTTACCAAGAAGCACGTAGGCCATCTTTCCTGTTTTATAGGGCAAGAGTGATCTCCAGCCATAAGCAGTGCTTACTGATTCACCACGTATATCTATCGCAGTATAGAACAGTGGTTCTCATAGTTTTTGATGCAGAACTTGAGATCAAATCCCATTGCATCAGTAAGAATCAATTCTTAACCCTTTAAGGGCTAGAGTGGCATGCAGTGTATTGCTCTGCAATGCATTGCACACCGCTCTAGCACTCAAATGGTTAAACTATGATTACTAGAGGGATCTCCAAAACATTGCATCACAATTTTTGCATCCAAGGAGTTAATATATATATATGTGGATGTAATAAGCAAGAAGTATATTTTCACAGAACCACATATACACTATCTGCCTTAAATTCCATTTGTTTAGTCGAATCTCTTTATAAGAACTTGGTGTTCCAGAGAACCCAGTTTGAGACTCACTTTAGTGCAGTGTGGAACACAGGAACCATGGGTAAAATATCCTCCTGCAGGAGGGCAGGGCATTTTCATTAAAAGGCATTCTGGAGGTGGAGACTCCTTCTCTCCTCTATTTTACCCCACCATTCCAGCTTGGTTTTAAACGTGACCTCAAACGAGATGGATCAGGGCAAATGTTCTCTTTAGTTTGCCTTTTTTCCTGTAGGAATGGAGCTATGTAATGTCTCATTACGAAGGCTCCTATCTCTGACCTTCATTGTAGGTTTGAACCAGAGTTCACACTGTACAGGACCTGCTAAAGAATGGCATGCACTATCAGATATTCTCCTCTCATTTCTACTTGCCTGAACAGGACATGTATATATGTCAACTTAGAAAAAAGAGGCCGGCAAGGACGCACAATCTCCCAAAACAATTCTCTGCCTGTTTAGAAGAAATTTTCTGCAAACTAATTGGAACAAAAAAGGATTTAAGATCAATGGAGATTATCTACATCACTTTGTGCACACAATATTATATTCATTGCCAGTGCTGCTAAAGAACTGCAAGAAAGCATTGAAGAGCTCCAACAGGAAAGCAAAAATGTTGGTCTGAAGATCAGTATCAACAAAACACAAGTCATGTTTAACAAATTTACCATACCATGGAAAATCACAGTAGATGGCCAAGAATTAGAAGTGGACAGGTATGTTTACCTGGGTGTCACACCTACCTCATCCGCGTGTTGTCAAAGCAGAGCTTGTGTTCGAAGCTGCAGAGAGGTGCATGGAAACAGGTGGTAGGTAAGGTCTTCCTCCAAAAAACTGAAGGGCTGGGTACAAGACCTCCAGTAGGGAGGTGACCTGGAAGGATGGCCAGGAGCATCCACTGCGGAGCTGACCCAGAAAAGGAGCAAGGCCTAGGAAAGGCTGAAAAATAATCAGGAGGAAAAAGGGACTCTCCCAAGGGTTGTGCAAAAGAATAGGGCTAACCAGGCAGCTTAGAAGTCTCCCTCGGGGTAAATTCAACTGATGAGATCAGATAATTGCTGAACCAGCGGGCAAGATAGTCTCTGTGGTCGCCTCAGTGCTGAAGATCAGATGAATTTGCTGAACTTGCTGGGCAAGGTAGTGGAGAGATCTCAGCAGTCGCCTCAGAGTGCTGAAGATCAGATGAATTTGTTGAACTTGCTGGGCAAGGTAGTGGAGAGGTTTCAGTAGTAACCTCAGAGTGCTGAAGATCAGATGAATTTGTTGAACTTGCTGGCAAGGTAGCGGTAAGGTCTCAGCAGTAGCCTCAGGGTGCTGAAGATCAGATGGATTTGTTGAACTTGTTAGTATCCTCTAGCTAATGGTCTGATACATGTGTAGAATAGACAGGAAAATCTGGTAACCAGGTACAGAAGAACAGGACACTGCCAAGCCCAGGCAGCAGGGGGAGCAGTAATGCATGCTGACTGGAAGGAACGGATACTGGCCACTTGCCTCTGCAATCTCTAAGATGCTGAGAGAGAGCTACGCCGGAATCCTGGAGCAAGCGGCTAGAAGGGCGCTGATGGAAATGCCGAGAGGAGAGGGCTGTAGATCACTGACTGTTTCCTCGGCACATTCTGCAAGACCCGGGAAGCCTCAGAGTGTGCCGGAGATCCGGAGAGAACAGACTGATGCAAGAAAGCCGGGGGGGAGCAGAAGCAGCCACAGAATACAACCGGATGGTGGCGAGGAGGAAAAGGATGATCCCGCGAAGGTACCAAGCTAGATCCGAAGGGAAGGTCAGGAAATGCGCCGAGTCCAGAACTGGGAGATCAAACAGCTGAGCAAGGATGGGGAACCAGGTGGAACAGCCAAATCAGTGACCAGGAGAGAAGTCAGGACAGCAACCCGGTTAAGGAGAAGAACAGGTGCTGGTCACAAGCAAAGTCACGGTACAAGGCTCAATAATCAAGCCATGAACAAACGTGGCACCAAGTTTAAAAAGGGAAGGACTAATATCCTCAGGGTCATGACCTCCAGGGTCAGAGACAAAAAAAAAATCTTCTCTGCAGATAAATGATCATGACACTTGGACAGGAAATTTCAAAAGATGGAAACACCATGATGGAAACTGAGCACCAAATAAAATTAGGATGGCAAGCATTTGGAAAACTTAGTAGTACTGTCTTTAAAGGGATAGTAATGTCTACAATAAAGTGGATCTCCGAGCCTTCTCTATTTTAAACATAACACTTTGCGCTATGTTTAATGACTTACTTGTCTGTAGTTCAAAAGATATTAAATGTAAAAAGATCCCCCTCCCTCCCCTTAGACTACTTGGGCATTAGGGCTTTCCTATTAACCCTTTGCTTCTTAAAAACTTGAATGCAAAAAAAGTATGTATACGTTTTTTGCATTCAATTCAAGTTTTTAAGCAGTACTAAATGCTAAAAAAATTTCTGGGACGTTACTATCCCTTTGAGTTCTTGCATTTGGGCCATCCAGTTCCTACCACTTTGGATGCGGGGGATCCTTCTGATGGGGGGACATTGATGAGGATGATATTGACTCCTCGTTTACTCCTGGGGATGACCCTGCATAACCTACTAAGGGACTTAGCACAACAGTATTTGGAGACCCTTTTTTTCCTAGATACATTTTGGAATATCGCTAGAAGAATGCAGCGTTCTCTACCCCATCATCTTTGGACCAGATGATTCTGAAGCAATTTATGAAGCCTGTTATGATTACATTTCTTCCAAGACAATTTTCTCTCGTATATTCCTCTCTCTTGATGACCTACTGCAGTTGGCTACCTCCCCAGCAGTGACCTTTCCAATTTCTCACTTTTTCTAAACATACAGAGCTGCCATTGCAGATGCTGTGTCACTTATAAATGCGGCAGACATGTGCCTGGATTCTCTCCTTACAGTGAGTTTTTTTGCTCCTTGTGCTTCTCTGTGTCCCGTGCTTGTGGTTGCTTAAATGTCTAGTTCCATTTCCATCTGGGGGTATAACTCTTAGGCTCTGTCTGTGTGGACCTGCTGGGAGAGATGTTGTTTTGGCTGTTTCAGAGATCCTTGAGGCAAATACATATGAAGGCTTACAGGGAAGGCCTTATATCTCGCTGTTGCTGCATGTAATACCCTTTGGCTAAACCTGTGATCATCAGACCAGTCTTCCAAGAAGTCCTTGGTTTATCTTTCATTTGTGGGTGCACTTTTACCTCAGGTTGCCCCCAAGTGCTCTTTTTTTCACAGGAGAAGCATGGTGTTTTGTTACACCAGCTAGAATGGGTATAAGCCCAGGGTGTTTACTTCTACAGTGGCCCAGGTGCGTCCTACCCCCAAAAACCCACACAGTTTTGGGTAGGCAAGACACCTATCTGAAGGCCCCAAATTCTCAAGTTCACATCTGCATGAATCGCAGGGGTCTGGTCCGCCTCATGCAATAGGAGTTCATCTGTGTGTCTTTCAGAATATGTGATTCATGGTGGACCAGTGGTTCTTTTTCAAAATGATCATAGAAATGTATTGTACAAATTTCAATATTACTTCTTTCAAGTTGTTCATGCACGTCCAGTATTTTTTGCAATCTGATGAGGGACCGCTGTTTCTTTCCTTGATGCAGGTGTTGGTATCTGCTCCTCGTCCTCCTGAGTGATGCATGGGATCCTACTCCATCTTTTTGTAGTTCCCAAGATAGACAGAGGATGTCATCCTATTCAGGATGTGAAGCATCTCAACCATTTGTTCTTATGTCTAATTTCAAGATGGAATCTTTGTGCTCTGCCATCACTGCTGTGCATCCAGGGGAGTTTTTAGCCTCCCAAGACATAAAAGATGACAATCTGCATATTCTTCTACATGCTGATTACCTGTTTGACTTCCAGACTGACTTTGCAGTTCACCACCTTTCATTTTGTCTTGACGTCTGCTTCTCTGGAATGTTATACAGGTCTTGGCTGCTCACAAGAGTAGAGTAGGGATTACTCTGCTCCATGTCTGGATGACCTTTTGTTAAAGGTCCTTCAGTGAAGGCTTTGTACTTTCAGATTCTGACTTGTGTGTTCATTCTGCAAGAACAAGGTTGGGTACTCCATTTCCAGAAATCCGGTCTGATTATGTCCCAGGTCCTTCTCTTTATTTTTGGCAGGAGATTCAGGTCATAGTGGTTTTCTGGGTTTAGGCGAACATTCGCAAGTCCTGCACCCTCAAGAAGCACTCCTCCTCCAGGACATTGAGAGTGCAAAGGAAAACTTACATTACAAATGCTTCTTAAGGCATTGGGATCAGGGTATAACTGCAGCACTGGCAAATTAACCTCTTTGATGATAGGGATACTCCCAATGCCTTAAGAAGCAATGCATTCCGTAATGTAAGTTTTCCTTTGCACTCCCGACGTCCTGGAGGAGGAGTATCTATACTGTATTATATAGAACAGTAGGTGGTGCAAATGGAAAAACGCTTCCCCTGTATACTGTATAACAGCACTTGTAATAGATTATAAATGGTGTGTAGATATTAGTATCCTCTTGCTCAAGTCCCGGATACTAGGCTGCTTTGCTTGCAGCGTTTCATAGCACGACCTGAGAATCTCGCTCTTTCATGCAGTGCAAGGTTCTTAGGTCGCCATTTTTATCATGGCGTCATGACAAATGTGTGATGTGGTCGCATGCTCTTTTGTGTGCGGCCTATTAAAAGGATACCCCTCTTGGGCCTACAGAGACCAGACCTTTGTGGAGTACTTGCCCGGCGGCAACAATTCCATCCCTTCACAAGTTTGTTGCTCTGTACCATGTACTGGAAATGGTACTGATAACTGGTAATGTTCTAACTCCTTGTCTTGCTTGCCAACCGTAACAGTACGTAAGGGTCATGACTACAGATGGTGATAGTGATCCTCCTTTACAGAGAATTTTTTACAGTATGCAGGATCAGGATCAACGTATTGATCAGTTGGCATGTGCCTTGCAAACATTGCTTGGCAGAACTGCTCATTTGGAATGCTCTAACCCGCAACCGGTGGCCACCCCTGTTGTTACCTTGGCACCGACAGCGGCAACCGCCTCCGATGCAGGATTGGTCAGAGGGTTAACTGGTTCCGCTCCACTCCCACAACGCTATAGAAGGGAACCTGAGCTTTTTTGCAGATTCCTAACCCAGTTTGGCATTTATCTTGCGATGCTTCCTCAAGCCTTCCATACTGAGAGCAGCAGGGTTGGGCTGATGATTTCTTTCCTTTCTAGCAAAGCATTGGCATGGGCGAATCCATTATGGGAAAAGGAGAAATCCATAATATATGATTTCAGTGAATTTGTGGCCTCCTTCAAATGCGTATTTGATGTGCCAGGTCGCGGGACCTTGGCTTCAAAACACCTGATGAGTATCCGCCAGGGTAACCGCACGGTGGCCGATTACGCTATTGAGTTCTGAACCCTAGCAGCCGAAGTAGGGTGGAAAAATGAGGCTGTGATAGCCACGTTTTCCCAAGGGCTTTGCGATTATATGAAGGATGAGATTGCTGCTCGTGACCTACCGAAGGTCTGGATGAGGTGATATCCTGTATCATCCTCATAGATACATGGGTCCGCGAGAGACCTTCATTTAAGGAACGCCTGTGGAGGCATCCTACCAGTATGTCCAATAACGTAAATTGCCCACCCTGTCCTCCCTCACCTCCCATGCCTCCTGGTTCCGACTCTTTGGGTAGTGAATCTATGCAGGTGGGGGTTAACAGGCTCTCGGCTGCGGAGAGGGCCTTTAGGAGGAGGGAGGGACTATGTCTTTACTGCGGGAAGCATGGCCAGCTATTGAAGTCATGCCCGGTACATCCGGGGAAACGCTCGCACCTAAGATCCTGTCAGGGTCAGATCTTATGTGGCATATCTCGGTCCCCTGAAACCTCTCAGGCTAAACCCTTGCTTGACATAGTCCTATCATGGGCTAAGGAGTCTATTTCTGTGTCTACCCTGATAGACTCTGGCGCGGCAGGTTATTTTGTGGACGCCACCTTTGCTGAATGTTATGGTATTCCATTACAGCCACGTGACTCCCCTTTGGCTGTTGAAGCTATTGATGGCAGATCCCTGCTGCCATCACACATTACTCACAAGACTGCCCGACTTACCCTGAGTGTGGGAGCCCTGCATAAAGAAACCCTGAACTTCCAGGTGCTTAACTCTCCACACTGTGCCACTGTGAGGAGTCGCGTCTTTCACTTCCGATCAGAATGGCTTGCGCTGAGTTTCATGGCCTACCGGAGGCCTACTCACAGTTTTCTGACATATTTAACAAGATCAAAGCCGGAGCATTGCCTCCCCACAGACCTTATGATTGTACGATTGAGGTACTACCCCTCCACGGGGCCGTACATACCCTCTGTCTATGGAGGAGAACAAGGTCATGGAGGAGTATGTTGCTGATGCCCTTGAAAGGGGCATCATTCGGAAATCCTCATCCCCTGTGGGTGTGGGATTTTTTTTTGTCAAAAAGAAAGATGGGAGAATTGCTCCCATGTATCGATTTTCGTGGCTTGAACAAGTTGATGGTAAAAAATGCTTATCCTATACCACTGATTACTGAACTGTTTAACCATCTCAAAGGTTCTAAAGTATTTACTAAACTGGATTTGAGAGCGGCTTACAATCTGGTTAGGATAAAAGAAGGCCATGAATGGAAGACAGCTTTTAACACCTGGAGCGGGCATTATGAATACCTGGTCATGCCCTTTGGCCTATACAATGCTCCTGCTGATTCCAAGAATTCATAAATGATATTCTGAGAGAACTTTTGCAAAACTGCATTGTGGTATATCTGGATGACATCTTTATTCATTCTCCTATGGTGGAGACTCACTGCTCGGATGTAGCCAAGGTCCTTACGCTGTTGAGAAAAAACAACTTGTTCTACAAGTTGGAGAAATGCGAGTCTCAATATCGTATGCAACCACAGAGACTACTGACTCACGTCTGCAGTCAGTAGCTAGGTGTCTGCTACAGCCCCAGTCTTTTAGGGCTGGGGGTTCCTTTAGTTTCTCTGGTATAGGTGACCCCTCGCTTCTGTGTTTTTTTCTGTCTTTGCTATTTGATAAATCCGAGCTGGATTGGTAGGGGTTAAGCGGAGTAGGAAGGCAGTCTCTACCTCCAGAGAGAGTTTTAAGGCGAGTGCACTGCTTACCTGCAGGAGGATACTCTACCCATGGTTCCTATTCCACATGGACTAAGAGAAAAGGATTCATCAGTAAGTACATGAAAATCCCCTTATTTACTCCACGGTTAACCAAAATACTGAAAACTTTGGAGCCTAAGAAAATTTGTAGAAGTCAGTTAGGCATTTTAAGCGCCATTGAACAGTTTTATATATATTTAGATCTATAAATAAATGCCTCTAAATTTAGGATCCAGAAGTAAAATTTTAGGATCTCTGGCTCCCAGGCGCTGGTATTTTGCCGTTGTAGACTTACTCTTAAAATGATGTTACAATAAAAAAGTATAAATGTTTAAAAAGAACTTTGTGTGTTCAGGCGTATGGGCACATGAATTATGCTGCCCACAGTTCAGGAAATCTGTATTTCTCACTGTAAGGTACGTAATAAATCACAGATTCACATGAGTTAGACGTGGGCAGTGGAACGATGCAGGCTGCTGCAGAACCTCTCAGCTGATCAGTCACTACCCTATTCTAGACAAGCACATCTATGACAGTATTATGATCTAAGAGATTGAGACCCATATTTACAATGGAATGGAGGAGCCATTCTGAGGCAAATGAACTACACCCCAGGGGAGAAATAAAAATTCCTATTGCTTTATCCCTTTGAGTGCCAGAGGGGTACGCAATGCATTGCAAAGCAATGTGTTGCGTACCCCTCTGGCACTCAAAGGGTTCAATAAGATGTTTAACCCCTTGAATGCTATTTAGGTAGCAAACATATTTTTCATAACACGCTGGAGACTTCTCTTGCATTTAAAGAGTTAAAAATCTCCATTTCCATCAGCGGGCCTTTGGGGAAATTTAATTTGCCCCCTTTTGAAGTTGGTTTGCCTCAGAATTGCTCCCCTTGTTTTGTGCCTATAGCCCTCAGCGCAGGGCCGGATTTACATGTCAGGAGCCTGTAGGCACAGAAATCTGAAGAACCCCCCCCATTGGTCATCTCCACTGGACACCTCCACAATGTTCCTAATCTCCACATTGCCCCCATCATCTCCATATTGCACTCACATTGCCCCATCAGCTCCAACTTGCCCCCCCATCAGCTCCACATTCCCCCCACCATCTCCATATTGTCCTCACATTGCCCCCCATCAACTCCAGCTTGCCCCCATCAGCTCCATTTTCCCCTCACATTGCCCCCACCATTTCCAAATTGCCCCCCATCAGCTCCACATTGCCCCCACCATCTCCAAATTGCCCCCATCAGCTGCGCATTGCCCCCACCATCTCCATGTTGCCCTCACATTGCCCCCCTTCGGCTCCAACTTGTCCCCACCACCTCCATGTTGCCCTCACATTACCTCCCCCCGTTGTCCGTTTCCTACCTCCCTGTCAGGAGATCTGTCATCTGTGCCTCCTTTGCACAGTCCTGTAGCTGCTGGAGCTCCCGCGCGGTCTCCTATTCAGGAATGAAGAGCGCTGGGAGATGAGTGAGCTCAGCAGCTACAGGACTGTGCCAAAGGAGCACAGACCTGTCCTGCCAGGGAGGTAGGAAACAGACAACAGGGGGGGCACTGTAAGGACGACATGGAGTGGGTGCCGGGTGGGGGGATTATTCTTCTGCCACTGAGCAGCCAGCGAGGTGGCTAATTTAAAAAATAAATAAATAAATAAAAATCCCAATGGCAGGCGCCCCTCGGTGGCATGCACCTGTAGGCAGGTGCCTACTCTGCCTTATGGCAAATCCAGCCCTGCCTCAGTGGCAGCTGTAGGCTTTACTGCACTTGCCTTAAAGGGGGAGTAACACCGCCTTATAATATCCCCCACTTACTTTACTATGGTTTGAAAATACTAATGACCCCTGTAAATGTTGCACTTGTGCCTTTAATTCAGACAATAATATAATCAATCAGTCCTGGATGCCATGGAGATGGACATGCCAGTTGCTAATAGTTTTCTTCCAACTTGATCAGGCAGAACGTATGAGCCTATTTAATATGCGCAGTGAACAGAGTTTCTGTCCTGTGGTCTGGCCAGAAACTGTTATATCCACCTCCATGAACGTGATATCCAGGACCTGTTAAAGATGTTGGGGGTTATGCACTGAGCCGTGACAAGGAGGTGATAAAGTGGAGATGACTTCTCCAGTGATATTTCTCCAGTTCCTATGTCATTCTATGGAGTCTATTCATTGGAGATCTTAGTGCATTGGCTCCATAGAATAACATAGGAACTGGAGAAGTGATATCACTGGATAAGTTATCCGTGCATTACTGACCTCCTTATCACTCCTAGTGCATAACCCCTGTCATCTGTTGAGCCAAGGCCCAAGGGAAACATCCTTAGAGGTCATTAGTTTTCTGGCCATAGCAAGGTGAGTGTGTGTGTCTGTGTGTTTGGCAAAAGATGTGCAATTAGGGATCATAGCAGCTGTACCATATGGGACAAATACACATATTCATTGAATTTAATGGAGATTATATCCCCTTGAACGTTAGAGAAGTCTCCACTGCATTGCAAAGCATTGTGTTGGAAACCTCTGTAACATTCAGTGGCTTAAAATTCCTATTTAAACGAGTTGAATGATTTATTTCCCACCTGTGGTGTAGTTGGTTTGCACCAGAATTGCAGCTCATTTCGTTCCTGCTTAAAGGGATATTAATGTTTCACAAACAAAGCAGCTCCGATTAATCGTCATAGTATTTGGGCCATGGAGAGTGTTATTTCAATACTGTCAGAGTTGTAGTTCAAGAGTAATTGAATGATAAAGTATCCCCCTCCCGCCCCTTTTACCTAGTGTAAGCCGCCTCCCCTCAATGTGGAATCTGGTCCTGGGACCAGACAGATCACAGCAAGGGACAATCTTCTTATTGTGAGAACAATGAAAGCCCTGTCCACCTTGACAGGATTTTCAGGTTTTTCCTTATGTTCACTGAAGATTGTCCCTCCCTGTGATCCATCCGGACAGTCTTGCTGCTCTGAGGTGAGCAGTGTTACATCAGTAAAGGGGGCGGGAGTGAGATACTTTATCATTCAAGTACTCTTGAACTACAACTCAGACAGTATTGAAATAACACTCTCCATGGACCAAATACTATGAAGATTCATTGGTGCTGCTTATTTTGTAAGACATTACTGTCCCTTTAAGACCTGTACTGTGAGGTCACTCATGAAACGCGTTAGGCGTGTGTGCAGTGTTTTGATCTTCTGAACTTTAAATCTCCAGAACCAATTTTATTGTTTTTGTATGAATAAAATTTGAATTTTTTAAATCCGTTTCGTATTGGCTTGATTGCGTGGCGGATCCGTGTAGCGCTCCCATCCTGTTGTCTTCCCCTTTAAGACCTGTAGACCTCTATGTGAGTCACCATTCAAATCACTGCAGCCTGTGTGTGCCGCCCTGATCACAGGGAAATTCACTATGAAATCCCTAGTGGGTCCAGCCAAGTAATGACTACTGCTCTGTGAGGCACAGGGAGATTATCAATACTACATGTGATGGTTTCTTGTTATTTTACCACAGTAGACAAACTTTGACCATCTAGCTGTTACATCCCATGAATCACGCAGAGGTCTAAAATAAAGTTATATCTGTGTGCCATTCCCATGTTTTCCAGTTAAAAACTGCTTTTCCTAAAAATAGACGCGGGGAGCCCTTTGAGCTGCTAATTTCCTTTCTAATTCCCACGGAGACTGCTATGTTGATGAGCGCTTGTTTAAACAGCCACGCTATTCCATTGGAACAGTGCCTGCTTCCACAACATCAGCAAATGCTCCTCAAAACGCAGAGCAGCCAGCATGTCTCAGAGAGGAAAAATAGCCTCTTAAGACATCACCCAGACATAAAGCAGCTGGGCTTAGAACTAAAATATTACTCTTTTATTGTATATCTCCAGTGGCCCTGAGATAACATATTTATAGAATATAAACAGACCCAAAATAACACTGGCTGCACTCGCAAGCCCCCATAGGGCAAATTCCACAAGGAGATAAATATCTGAAGTAGGAACAAGAAGTGTGAGCGCAGACCGCACTGCCAGATGGGACAAGTGCAGAGACTGATGGACTAGGAGACGCGGAGCACTTCTGGGGCAAAGCAACTGCACTGTAGGGAAGATGCAAGTGGGGATATTAACCCTTTGAGTGCCAGAGGGGTACGCCACGCATTGCAAAGCAATGTGTGGCCTACCCCTCTGGCACAGAAAGGGTTAACCCCTTGAAAGCTAGAGAGGTCACCAGTGCATTGCGCAACACAATGAGTTGGAGACCTGTCTAGCATTCAAGGGGTTAATATCCCCATTTAAATCACTGGAAAATGTGGGAATTTTTATTTGTCCCTTATAGTGAACTTAGTTTTCTCCAGAATTACACCAGGTCTTCAAAGAACGTCAGTACATCAGACTCACTGAAGCACATGTATTATGAAGATCGGATACAAAACAACTGACTACCGAGGACAAATCAAAATCCTCAAAATTCCCATTGATTTAAGAAGCAGTATAGGTTTCATGAAAGCTGGATCTGTAGCAACTCGGTGAGAAGAGAAAACCAGTCTAAGTGTAGATGTTTTAATGATAAATAGTGGAATAAAAACAAATAAAAAATTTGCACCCATGAAAACCTATATTTTATAGGGTGTTTCCCACTGAGTTAAACAAGGGTATTCCCACACCTGGGAGTTATTTTGTTCAAAAGTTATAACAATTCAAACACTCGGGAAGTTACTAAACATGTCAGTTCCAGAAGGTTGAGATTGACAGGAAGTGACTCAGGAGTTTCTATCACTCCCATCTATCACTGAATGCAACAGAATAGCTGAAATCTGACCACTAGAGGTCACTGTTAATGTAAAAAAAACAAACAAACAGCAGGAGATTAAATTGTAATTATTCTGGTAAAATTGATCTCCCAGCAGTGGTAGTACCATAATTTTACTCAAAGGGAAAAGCACTGCAATATATATTTTTTTAATGTTCTTCTTTAAATTGAGCTTTTCATCCACTAAATGCTAAAGAGGTTTCAATACATTGCTTCACAATGCACTTGAGTGCTCCCTAGCATTCAGTGGGGTAAAATGGAAATCTATATTTTTGTTTCTATGGTGCAGTTGGTTTGTACTATCAACCTCTCAGGTTAGCCTAAAAGTATATACTAAGGACAGAGCCTAATACTTACATGCTGGAATACATAAGTGAGGTTAATAATACAGTCCTCAATACCCCTTAACAGTGCAGGTTTTCCAGATTTCTCTACCTGAGCACAGTTACACAATCAATGGATCTTTCAGACTGATTAGTTCTCCTGTGGGAAAAGCCAAAAATCAGCAGTGTTAGGGGTACTTGAGGACTGTTTTCAAGAAAACCAAAGCTGTCAGACTGATCCTCAGTCCCTAAGCACAAGGGATTTTATATTTTCACCTGTTCTTAACACTTTGACTGCCAGAGGGGTACACAATGCACTGGGTAAAATAAGGGTACTGCTACTGTTGGGTGCTGCTCCATTCAAAAGTTATGACAGCACAGACTGAATTTTTATAATAAACTATTAGCATTTTTGTCTTGTGTCCAAAAAGTTATTCTGTTTTATTTGCTGTCAGAGGTGAGTCATTGGCTACAGTTTTTCATAGAATATGATAATAACAGTTCTACCACTTTGTGGAAGTTTGAATTGTAATCACTTTTCAATAAAGTAACTGCCAGCACTGGAAGTACCTTATTGTACTCATCAGTAAAAGCCCAACAAATGTAGGTTTGTTTTTCATAATTAAACTTCACACATCGTATAAGAGAGGCTATACTTACCTCAGGTTTGAGGACTGATTTTGAGAAACCTGTGGTGTAGGACAAGGTTGTTCAACTTGTATTGCTGAAGCCAACAGACAGGCCATATTTTGGCAACACTTACAGAATTGCCTTGCACAGGATATACAGCAGAACACGGGTTTATAGATGAATTGACAGAAGAAATGCTAATTGTCAAGCAGCCCAGTGGTCTTCGATTAAAGAGATGAACATCTGTGATATAGGTCTTAGGATCAGAAAGATTGTCTTAAACCACTGATTAGAATCTATGACAGTGTTGGAAAACCTGAAGCGCACAAATCAGCTAGTACTTGTCAGAAGGGAGTGACAGCTGGGGAGGGAGAGCAGCTTGGAATGTCAGTACTGTCTGAGTGTATAAACTGACAAATAAATAATGCTGAACGCCTCAAACTGATGTTTTAAATAAAATGGTGAAACGTAATATAGGGAATTTTTTGAAAACTATTTCAAAATTACATATTTGGTGCAAAATTATAGTTTCTCTTTAGTTTTAGAATCCAGATGATATAGATAGGCAATGTATCGACTGACTGACCTTTTAAATAATGGTGTCAACAGCGTTTGAATGTGAAAAATTAACCAGACAGAATCAGTGGATAGGAGTGAGGACAATCTGGTAAGAGGAAGGCTGGCTAGGAGAGGATTGCACTAATCAAGATGATGAGTGCTTGGATTGCAGTTTTGGTTGTATCTTATATGCAGGAATGGATGTGAAAGATATTTTTGAGGAGAAGGTATCAGGATTTAGTGAGGGTCTTCATATCAGGAATGAAAGAGAGCAAGGTTCAAAAATTACTGTGAGTCTTGAAAGCACGAGTGATTGTGGAGGTGTTAACAGTTATAGTAACTTTGTGTGGGGAGTTGGTTGATGGGTGAAAGAAGATATACTGCTTTCTGTGGTCCTACCTCTGAGTTTTGACATTCCAGCGAGGTGGTTCCAACTTTCTATCATGATGAAAGGGATAGTAATGTTTCATAATAAAAGCAACTCTAATTAATCATCATAGTATTTGGATCTTGGACAGTGTTATTTCAATTCTGTCAGAGTTGTAGTTCAAGAGTAATTCAGTGACAAAGTATCCCCCTCCCACCCCTTTTACTGATATAACACTGCTCAGCCTGATCAGAAGGGAGGTGCCCAGGTAGATTGCAGAGAGGGACAATCTTCAATTAAGATAAGGGAAAAAACTGAAAAACTTGTCAAGGGGGGCAGGGCTTTCATTGTTCTCTTGGGAAGAACATTGTCCCCTGCTGTTATTTGTCTGGTCTTACAACCAGATTCCACATCTGAGGTGAGCAGTATTACACTAGGTAAAATGGGTGGGAGGGGGAAACTTTAACAGTCAAATACTCTTGAACCACAACTCTGACAGTATTGAAATAGCACTCTCTATGGCTCAAATAATATGAAGATTAATTGGAGCTGCTGTTTTTGTGAAACATTACTATCCCTTGAACTATTACACATTATCACGTGAGCATGCGCCTCCTACACTCACACCACAGTGCGGAAGAAGTCAGCAGAACGGACCTTCCTGTGGGAACTCCAACAGGAGGTGGATGAATCTCCTATCTGTGGTAATGTTAATGATCAATATTCTGTACATTCTTTGATGAACATGTATACAGTGATATTTAAACAAACTACTGTATCTGCCTACACAGCCTCCCAAGCAAAGCAATTCCATATACTTACTGCCCTTTCTTTTAATAATATTGTTGTAGTTCCTTTTATCTTGATGGATCCCCCAATGTTTTTTTCCTGTTTTTATTTTTTTTTTTTTTATTTTATCTTCCTTGTTTTTTGTTTTAATCAGTTTTGAATACAGTTTCCCAGAAAGTTTGTTGTACTGGCATTGAATATATTTGTATATAATAATCATATGCCTTCTCCATCTTCTCCATGAATACCTCTTCTGCAATGGAAACAACCCCAACGTGGCTAAATTTCTTCATAACTAATTTTCTCAGTTCCCTTTATCTTTGTTGCATTTTGTGTGCTATATCCAGAGATTTCTTTTTAAACAACTGGTGCCCAAAATTAATTTGAAGCATAAAATTAAGTATAAATCTAGCTGCTAACAGTAGACATCATACTCACCCTGAGGCCTGAAGAGAGTGTATAATTTACACGCCCAAAAGACATGCCACTTACTGGTCCACTTATGTCAAGTGTCCAAATAAGTGGCACTACTTCTGATTAGAAAGTCCTCCTCTGAAGTGGTATGTTCCAGTTTTTCCACAGAACATAAATAAGGCAAGATGACTAAGTCTCTAGTGAGAATGTGGAAGTGGTTTTGCTAATCACAATATTTTCCAGTTGTATGCATCTCATTTTTTTAGATGTAATCTTCTGGTGCCTTTTCCCCTTTCATTTAAACTGTAAACATTTTTACAGAGCCAAAACTGGTAAAACAGGGCTTAAAATAAACCGTAGGCAGCTGCTTCAATGAGCGTTATCCTCAGCATTCTTGATAAACGTTTGTTCTAACTCAAATGCTGCTGCAGCGGTTCATTCAAAAAAACCTGTTCAGACCAAATCCAAATAAAATAACTATATACTGGTCAGTCACACTGGACAGATTGAAATATGTCTCATTAAATACATAGCACTTATTATGGAAAATACATATGTCCTGGTTAGTAAACCACTGTTAAATATGCTGCGTAATATCCTATATAATAAAACGCTAGAATGTTTGTCCGATGCAGTCATGCGCAGTAGAGACTCCCTGAACGCACAGAATGGGAGTGTTTGGGCAGTCTCTACAGCGCATGACTCCATTGCATGCAGCGGCAGTATGCAGAGCAGGATCTGCCTCTTAACCCTGTGAGTGGCACTCAAAGGGTTAACATCACCTGGACCTCGGCCCGTATACACGGCTTTTACACTAGTATTACACATATTACACAACAAAAAGAATGGTGCAGGCTTTTTAAATTGACATATTATGATGATGATGTTGCTGTCTATGACGAGCTCTGGGCAGTAATCAAAGCTCTCAATAAATAGCAACGCACAACCCTCCTTAATAAGGGTGGGTAAACTTTGCCCCTCAAGCTTAGCTTGGACTCCAAGGATGATCATCATCACTCACAGGGCTGTTCCTAGATATTCTGCTTCCTGAAGCAAAGGAAGAAATGACTTCACCATGAAGGTGATTTTGCTGGTGCAGGACACTGTACTGAGGGCCATTTGGGACATTTTTCATGTGGATAGTATCCTATCTGCAGATCTGGTTCCCCAGGGGCAGAGATGCTCATGTGCTCAGACTACACAGTTTGCAAATCAGCAAGAACACTATCACAGTTTGCAGTCTATAGAGCTGACCCACAAAGGTACAATAACACATATAGACAGCAGAGTAGAGGTTGCTGTAACCAATGGAGAAAGTGATGCAAAGAATTGACAGTAAATGACAGAGTTTACACTGTAACCTGGCAATGCCAGTGAACCCCACCCTTACCATGACCCCCAGTTATATACTTTAATTAACGCAAAGTGCTTGTTCATTCCTTTTATGTTAATGGAAGGAACCAACTAGCAGATTTATTACACACATAAATGCCTAGTTGAGGGGGCTAAAGGGATAGTAATACGTGAAAATAATTTTATTTTATATTGTAGCCCTTAAAAAAACATTAAAAATGATATGTCTTATCTCCCAAACCTTTATGGTTTGGGAGATATTCACAAGTAAAATAAAGCAAGGTTCCCTTTTCCTGGCTGTTTCAGCCAAGTCTGTCATCTAGTGGACAGATTTGGAATCCAGTCCACAGATCAACTGGCAGCTCTTTAGAAGTGCCGAGTTCACAATCTTTAAAAAGAACACTACTTAATTGGAACTGTGTACAAAGTGTGCCTGGCTTGCAAGCACACTTTGTAGACCATTCCAATGAAGACATTATTTTTAAAGATTGTGATCTCTGCACTTCTGGAGAGTCGCAGTCGGTCCTGGGACCGGATTCAAAATCTGAGAGCTAGAACAGTGACGTCACTCAGGGGGAAACTTTGCTTGTGAATATCTCCCAAACCATAAAGGTTTGGGAGATAAAACTTCTATCATTTTTAATGTTTTTTTTAAAAATAAAATTATTTTCAAGTAATACTATCCCTTTAAAGAAGACAAGAGTGCATCAAGTTCTTTGCCGGATCACTTTTCTTAATCCAAATGGCAGCACACAAGACTCAAAACAGCCTGTCTGTGTACATACACAGCAGCAGCCTACAAACATAATGACCAGGGGAGGGCTGGCCTGGGGGGCAGGGGGGCAATTGCCCCCTGGGCCAGTCATATGTCTGGGTCAGTGGGCCACTGTCTCACTTAATCTCCATATTTTTGCTATAAATGGAGCAACACTAGTGATACCACAGAGCTTACAATTGAAATGGTGCTATACAAATTACACCACAAAGCTACAATCCAAATGAGGCTACACTAGTTACATAACCCATTTCCACTGTAAGCTCCATAGTATCACTAGTGTAGCTTTACTTAAATTGTAAGCTCTGTGATATCAGTAGTTTAGCCCACTTTAATGTGAGCTATGTGGTATCGCTTTACTTCATGATATTAATGCCATGTTTAAAATTAACAAAAGGAGGTGGGCTTTGAGAGTGGGCTTAAACAATAGTAGAAATGGGCCGCTTGATTGTATTTGCCCCCCAGGCCACAAGTTGCCAGCCCTCCCCTGATAATGACTGAGGTCTGTCTGGTCCTGTTCCTAGGAACTGAGTGTGTGTTGGCAATAGCATGCATCCTCTCTGTCACATCAATAAAGAAAGCACTGTATGTGTGTCTCTCTGATTTTTCTAAGTACTTTGATTGGCTGATGTAGCCAGTTACAGCACTGTGTGCACACAAGGCAGAAATCAGGTTAATGTTATTGTCCTGACCAACTTTTCTCTACACAACAGGAAAGACTCTCAAAAACCGGAACAGCCCCAGAAAACTGGCTTATGGGTGCTTTCCCTGCTTTCCTTTCATCTTCCACTCCCCTCATGATCTGGCACTCAGTGTGTTAAAATAAGTCATATTGTGTTTTATTTGTGGAGCGGTGTCTCATGAAAACCCTTTCTCCAGACAAGTGTAGAATGTTCGTATTTGGCAAATAGTTGTGCCAGCCAGTTCTGTCTAACATACATAACGTAACACATAAATAAGGTTAAATATCTCATGAACTATTTTAAATAAGAAATGGCTAAAAGAACATACAGGTGATTGTGAAAGCTCTTTTAAATGAACCTAAGTTTTCATATGGTGTTACTTCCACTTTATGTGCCAGAGTGAGGGAAATGGTTTTCTTGCCCATGCGTACACAAAACTTGGCACTCTAAGAGGAGTGGGGATGAATCTGCCAGAGCAGCTCATTTTCAGCAGTGGGTTGTTGGCTCCCTTCTCATGCCCCTGCAGTTTGGGGTATGTACTAGAGCAGGGACAGGCAACTTGAGGCCTTCCAGCTGCTGTCAGACTACAGTGCGCATCATTTCCTGCCAGCCATAGACTGACAATGAATTGTTGGAGTCTGGCAGTATCTGGAGAGCCTCACGTTGCCCAACACTGAACTAGAGTGTATGATCACTTTAGTGCATACTGTCGCTCACACTCCATAGTTGTTAACTCTTTAGTGTGAACCTATACAATGCACAGTTCAATTATGTCTAGTTACACCAATATTGTCTGTCGCGCCTTTGTGTTGCACTTACATAACACTTTAGCACATTACTGTTATGGGGTTTGTCTTTCACTCTTAATCCAGCTATCACTGCTTCTTTGTATATAGTGGGATCTTATTTCTGTACTCAGTTCTGAGTATAGCAGTCTATCCTACTACTGTACTCAGTTCTGTGGATAACACTATATCTTATTACTGTACTCAGTTCTGTGGATAGCACTATATCTTATTACTGTACTCAGTTCTGTGGATAGCACTATATCTTATTACTGTACTCAGTTCTGTGGATAGCACTATATCTTATTACTGTACTCAGTTCTGTGGATAGCACTATATCTTTTTTCTGTACTCAGTTCTGTGGATAGCACTATATCTTATTACTGTACTCAGTTCTGTGGATAGCACTATATCTTATTACTGTACTCAGTTCTGTGGATAGCACTATATCTTTTTTCTGTACTCAGTTCTGTGGATAGCACTATATCTTATTACTGTACTCAGTTCTGTGGATAGCACTATATCTTATTACTGTACTCAGTTCTGTGGATAGCACTATATCTTTTTTCTGTACTCAGTTCTGTGGATAGCACTATATCTTATTACTGTACTCAGTTCTGTGGATAGCACTATATCTTATTACTGTACTCAGTTCTGTGGATAGCACTATATCTTTTTTCTGTACTCAGTTCTGTGGATAGCACTATATCTTATTACTGTACTCAGTTCTGTGGATAGCACTATATCTTATTACTGTACTCAGTTCTGTGGATAGCACTATATCTTATTTCTCTGTCATCCAATACAGGTTACTGGTAACTTTGGATAGGCGATCAGCCCCTTTAAGTAGGCAGGAACAATGCTGAGAAGTGACTGCTGGGTGGAGCCTACCTCCTCTCCTTAGTTTGCAGCTAGCCAATCCTCATCCAGTAAGATTTGTTCCTTGGTCAAGACACAAGGCAAGAGAACAGTTCTGCTATAGTTTTAGCTTTTTTATTATTTTTCTGTTAGATATGGGATACCACCATTAGGCGGATTATCATCACTGACAATTCCCATCACCCAAATGTGGATAGCTCAGTTTACCAGATGCTTTTGTGGACCTAAGCCCTGGGAGGGAAATCTTGGCTGCAAGTTCTTTCCTCAGAAGTTGCCCACTGAGGCTTCTTCTCGCTATATAGTAATCTGAAGATAGAAGACCTGCTGAAAAGGTGCGCACCCTTTGAGTGCTGAGGTCCACATGTCCCATGCTTCCCCTCCACACAGGAGTCTCATTTGGAGTTCCTATTACATACTCATACACTCATTAGGTTTATTTCTGTATGTCTGTGAGGTGTTTGGAGCAAGTTTATGTGGTAACTTAACCCTTTGGCAGCTGGTTTAGCATCTTTAGGGGGGTTGTGGGCACTTCCCCTACTGGGATCTGTGTTTATTGGGTCTACTGAATAGTTTTTGTGGGCTTTTGAGTGATTTTACATTTTGGTATTCACTTTGTGAAATTTGTGTTCCGCCTTTAAGGCGCGCATTTACAGCATAGACGCCATTGCTCCATTCTCTTCTATGGGACTTTACAGTTTGGGATATATCTCTGCAACCTCTCCACGTAGCGAGGTCAGAGACGGCTCATTTTGTTGGTCTGCCCTTGCTTTGTTATCCAGTCAGCGTTCTGGGCGTGTTGGGGGGCTCAGGGGGCTTCGGGCACTGTTGGGGTACTTTTTTTTTTTAGAGAAACTACAATTCCCATGAGCGCTTGCTTCGCGCGTTCGTTTCTGATTGGCTCCTGCTGTGGCAGCCATTTTGTGTCGTCTCTGAAAGAGTATCCTACGCAGGGCTTGGACTCTCCTTCTCTCCTCAACAGTTTAACCCTTCGCCTACCAGATAAGTCTATTTTAGCATTTCTGGGGTGATTTTTATTATCATACTCACTGTTTTTTGGGTGTTTCTAATACTTTGACCATTTGACTCTGTGAGAATGTCTATTCCGTTAGACCTTGGGGCTAGGCCTAAGTCTAAGGATACTGGGGCATCTGTGTCCCCCATTGCTCATTGCTTTTCACGTCACTCAGGGTTACCCAGAGAATACTCAGCTCATGTTTGCCCAGCATGCGCTGCTGCCCCTGAATCCCCTGCAGGGACCTCCAGCCATGCACTAGAGCCAGTTTGGATGCAACAGTTTAAGGCTACTACCAGGGAACTCCGGTCCACCTTACAACTCCTTCCATCCACCTTTCAGGGGGTCTTCCACTCATGGCAGGCCCCCACCCCTATCAGATCTTCCCTGCCTAAACCGCCGTGTGTACCTGATGTGTCTGATTCCTCTGAGGAGGAATTATTGGTAGATTGTGATAATGAAGACTGTTCTGCTGTCCCTTCCTCTCAGTTTTTTGGGGACCCCTTTGAGACCGATCCTGTGCCATCAGCTGAGGGCCTCATCAGGTCTGTGTTGAACACCCTGAATATTCCCTTGTTACAGGAGGTGTCCTCTGCTCTGAAAAACTGGACTGACAAAAAGCTTAAGAGCTCTCTCAAGGCCATTTTTGCGACAGCTGGTTCTGCCCTGTGCCCCGCATTTGCTGCACCGTGGGTGAATAGAGCCATGGCTGTTTGGACTGAGCATCTCACGTTAGCTGTCCGTCAGAGAGCTCCTACTACTGACATGTTGCAGCTTCTCTCCAACTTCTCTGAGGCTCAGCATTATGTCTCTGCTGCCCTGTTTGACTCAGTTCTGTGGATAGCAGTCTATCTTACTACAGTACTCAGTTCTGTGTATAGCACTCTGTCTTACTACAGTACTCAGTTCTGTGGATAGCACTCTATCTTACTACAGTACTCAGTTCTCTGTATAGCAGTCTATCTTACTACAGTACTCAGTTCTGTGGATAGCAGTCTATCTTACTACTGTACTCAGTTCTGTGGATAGCACTCTATCTTACTACTGTACTCAGTTCTGTTGATAACACTATATCTTATTACTGTACTCAGTTCTGTGGATAGCACTATATCTTACTACTGTACTCAGTTCTGTGGATAGCACTATATCTTATTACTGTACTCAGTTCTGTGGATAGCACTATATCTTACTACTTACTGTACTCAGTTCTGTGGATAGCACTATATCTTACTACTTACTGTACTCAGTTCTGTGGATAGCACTATATCTTACTACAGTACTCAGTTCTGTGGATAGCACTATATCTTACTACTGTACTCAGTTCTGTGGATAGCACTATATCTTACTACTGTACTCAGTTCTGTGGATAGCACTATATCTTATTACTGTACTCAGTTCTGTGGATAGCACTATATCTTACTACTGTACTCAGTTCTGTTGATAGCACTATATCTTACTACTGTACTCAGTTCTGTGGATAACACTATACCTTACTACTGTACTCAGTTCTGTTGATAGCACTATATCTTATTACTGTACTCAGTTCTGTGGATAGCACTATATCTTACTACTGTACTCAGTTCTGTGGATAGCACTCTATCTTACTACTGTACTCAGTTCTGTTGATAGCACTATATCTTATTACTGTACTCAGTTCTGTGGATAGCACTATATCTTACTACTGTACTCAGTTCTGTTGATAGCACTATATCTTATTACTGTACTCAGTTCTGTGGATAGCACTATATCTTACTACTGTACTCAGTTCTGTTGATAGCACTATATCTTACTACTGTACTCAGTTCTGTGGATAGCACTATATCTTACTACTGTACTCAGTTCTGTTGATAGCACTATATCTTATTACTGTACTCAGTTCTGTGGATAGCACTATATCTTACTACTGTACTCAGTTCTGTTGATAGCACTATATCTTACTACTGTACTCAGTTCTGTGGATAGCACTATATCTTATTACTGTACTCAGTTCTGTGGATAGCACTATATCTTACTACTGTACTCAGTTCTGTTGATAGCACTATATCTTACTACTGTACTCAGTTCTGTGGATAGCACTATATCTTACTACTGTACTCAGTTCTGTGGATAGCACTATATCTTATTACTGGACTCAGTTCTGTGGATAACACTACATCTTACTACTGTACTCAGTTCTGTTGATAGCACTATATCTTATTACTGTACTCAGTTCTGTGGATAGCACTATATTTTTCTACTGTACTCAGTTCTGTGGATAGCACTCTATCTTACTACTGTACTCAGTTCTGTTGATAGCACTATATCTTACTACAGTTCTCAGTTCTGTGGATAGCACTATATCTTATTACTGTACTCAGTTCTGTGGATAGCACTATATCTTACTACAGTACTCAGTTCTGTGGATAGCACTATATCTTACTACAGTACTCAGTTCTGTTGATAGCACTATATCTTATTACTGTACTCAGTTCTGTGGATAGCACTATATCTTACTACTGTACTCAGTTCTGTTGATAGCAGTCTATCTTATTACTGTACTCAGTTCTGTGGATAGCACTATATCTTACTACTTACTGTACTCAGTTCTGTTGATAGCACTATATCTTATTACTGTACTCAGTTCTGTGGATAGCACTATATCTTACTACTGTACTCAGTTCTGTGGATAGCACTATATCTTACTACTGTACTCAGTTCTGTGGATAGCACTATATCTTACTACTGTACTCAGTTCTGTGGATAGCACTATATCTTACTACTGTACTCAGTTCTGTGGATAGCAGTCTATCTTATTACTGTACTCAGTTCTGTGGATAGCACTATATCTTATTACTGTGCTCAGTTCTGTGGATAGCACTATATCTTACTACTGTACTCAGTTCTGTGGATAGCACTATATCTTACTACTTACTGTACTCAGTTCTGTGGATAGCACTATATCTTATTACTGTACTCAGTTCTGTGGATAGCACTATATCTTATTACTGTACTCAGTTCTGTGGATAGCACTATATCTTATTACTGTACTCAGTTCTGTGGATAGCACTATATCTTTTTTCTGTACTCAGTTCTGTGGATAGCACTATATCTTACTACTGTACTCAGTTCTGTGGATAGCACTATATCTTACTACTGTACTCAGTTCTGTGGATAGCACTATATCTTACTACTTACTGTACTCAGTTCTGTGGATAGCACTATATCTTACTACTTACTGTACTCAGTTCTGTGGATAGCACTATATCTTACTACTTACTGTACTCAGTTCTGTGGATAGCACTATATCTTATTACTGTACTCAGTTCTGTTGATAGCACTATATCTTATTACTGTACTCAGTTCTGTGGATAGCACTATATCTTACTACTTACTGTACTCAGTTCTGTGGATAGCACTATATCTTATTACTGTACTCAGTTCTGTGGATAGCACTATATCTTACTACTGTACTCAGTTCTGTGGATAGCACTATATCTTACTACTGTACTCAGTTCTGTGGATAGCACTATATCTTACTACTTACTGTACTCAGTTCTGTGGATAGCACTATATCTTATTACTGTACTCAGTTCTGTGGATAGCACTATATCTTATTACTGTACTCAGTTCTGTGGATAGCACTATATCTTATTACTGTACTCAGTTCTGTGGATAGCACTATATCTTACTACTGTACTCAGTTCTGTGGATAGCACTATATCTTACTACTGTACTCAGTTCTGTGGATAGCACTCTATCTTACTACAGTACTCAGTTCTGTGGATAGCACTCTATCTTATTACTGTACTCAGTTCTGTGGATAGCACTATATCTTATTACTGTACTCAGTTCTGTGGATAGCACTATATCTTACTACTGTACTCAGTTCTGTGGATAGCACTCTATCTTACTACAGTACTCAGTTCTGTGGAGAGCTTTTTATCCTATTTCTGTATTTATATCTGTGTATACTGCAGGTTTGGCCAAGATGAGGCCCTCCAGGATTTGCTGACTACAGTTACTATCATGCCTGGCCTGCTGTTGACTGGATGGGGATGACTGGAGTTGCAGTCCCACAACAACTAGAGGGTCTTGGGTTGCCCGTCCCTGGTGTATAGCACATTTGTTGTTTCCAGATGTTTAATAATGATGCAAAATTATTGTCTAGAGAGCTTATTATCTAGTTTGCACAGGACTAACTCTTCAGAATTAATGAACTTTCTCACATTTCTTCCTTTTAAACATTACAAAACACTAAAGATGAAACATTGGTTCCCCTGGGACCAATCAACATTATCCGGAAATAAGCTGTGTGTGGGAGCATCAGATGGAAAACAAGTAATGTACCATGCCAAAAATAACATGGTGTATCAACATAGCCCCACTCAGTGTCCACTGCGCTACATCGTTATCTCCCCTGAAACATGCATGACCCCTCCAGCACTCTCAAGGATTGCATTTACAATACCGCAACATTAGCTGGGTGCTCATTTTGTAACTCTACATACAGTAAATAAGAATTTCTAGTTATCAGTCTGTTTATACAGTAATGAATGGTGTCTTTGCATTCTGTGGGCCAATAATATCAGAAAAAAGCCTGATCCCAACATATACAGTCCACTGTTCTTTAACCCTTTGAGTGCTAGATGTGTTGCATACCCCTTTGGCACTAAAAGGGTTAAAATGTACCCATCATCAAGACAGGCTTATTTCGTTATTTAGTATTACTCTTACTGTGGGGATGACAGCTGTACATATCCCACCTTGACCTCTTAGTTCATGGTCTTCTTTCAAAGTCCCATCAGTGCAGTTGGCTTTTGATAATGAGAGGAAGGTGTGATCTCTTAAACACACTAACTGACCTCGACATTGTCCCAAAGGAAACCATTCTGTGCACTATGGATGTGGAAACCCTCTACACCAACATTCCACAGCCTGCAAAGCATTCCTACATCAAGAGGGATTACCCACATAACCTGTAACTCCCTTTCTCTATGCCTTAATGCCATGTATTAAACAAGGCACATAGGAAATTGCATAGTTTTATGCAATTTTCTTGCACATGATTAGGAGGCAAGTGTAAGGGGCTTGTTGCCGTTATTGTCTTAGCAGTTGTGCTGTGTCTGTACCTGTGAGCTCTACAACAATAATGCACTCTAGTGTTTACAGCCTGATTCCAGTGAGCTGTGCTGACAGATTGAAGCATTCATTTAATGGCCTGTTAGTGGTATGTTAGGACTGGATTGGGAACCACTGGTGTATTTGATCAGCCAGGCTGTACAACTCAGTCCCAGCTAAATCAGCAGCTCTTCTTCCACAGGAGCAGACCTGCCCGAGGGGACTAATCAAGTGGTAGTTCCCCTTTAAAGGGATAGTAATACTTAAGTACTACTAATCCCTATAGGAAAGTACTACTAAAAAAAATCATTACCCCCAGTGTCATCTCTCAAACCTTTATGGTTTGAGAGATGATCGCTTTTAAAGTTGCCCTCCCCCTTCCCCGTAGTCAGCATGCTAGCTGACTGAAGAGAAATCCGGTCATAGATCATAAGGCGGCTCTGCAGCAGAGCCGCAATCGCGTTAATTAAAAAAAAAAAACTTTCACTGCAAGCCAAGCACACGTAGAAGACCATTTCAGTGAAAGTTTTCTTTTTTAGGAACAAAATCCGGCTGTGCTGGAGAGCCGCCTTAAAGTCCTACGACTTTCTTCCCTTCAGTCATCTAGCATGCTGACTACGGGGAAGGGGGAGGGAGAGGGCAACTTTAGAAGCGATCATCTCTCAAACCATAAAGGTTTGAGAGATGACACTGGGGGCAATATGTTTTTTTAGTAGTACTTTGCTATAGGGATTAGTAATACTTAAGTATTACTATCCCTTTAATGATACCTGAGCTGGAACACATGCAAGTAATGCTGAAGCATTCCCCTGCTTAGCTAGAAGGTACAGTATCGCATAATGTTGTAACAGAATCCAATCTGGGCAGAACATGGAGAATGCATCTGAAGACTTTATGAACCAGAGACTTTAGACTTTAGCACTGTACCCTTTTAATTGGAAAATCTAGCAAAAGCCCTGAGATACAAAGTTGATTCTGAACAGTTCCCCGATATATGACTCCCTTACACATTACTTAAACACAGGAGCCAAGGGTATCGTGTGAAACCCTGTTTATTTATGTATATTATTAAGAGGACTAATCTTACATTCAGACTTTAGGCACATCTTGTGTTTTGTGCACACATGTAGATGTAAATAGATGGCTAACAGGCCTGGAGCTATCATTAGTTTGTATATTTTCCTTGTGGGTGGGGGTTGTGACGTAGGGGGCAGTTGATTACATCGGTGTTCCCTCCAGGGAACATGGGAGAGATCAGCCATCACCAAGGTGACTCATCTGTTTTCAAGCCATAGAACTAGAGCATAAGTAAACCACACTGGGCCTTATGTATAAATGCGAAGTGGAACATTTCTGGAGCAAAGTAGCGGCACCAAAGGTATTTTTAACCCCTTGAATGCTAGAGACGTGACGTCTCTAGTACATTCCAATGAGACTTTTTATTTGTCTCCTATTGTCCAGTTGGTTTGCCCCAGAACTGCACCACTGTTCAATGGACGGCCCAGTGGTGGATATGTATAGAAGTCGAGTACACACGCGTATCTGTCACGGTTATCATTTAAAAACTGGTTGCGAGTACGTATAAAACTGATGCACATAAAAATCCCTTCTCTAGTCCAAAAGTACTAAATACATTTCTCCACATAATTTGTGGGCGTGGCTGCAGTGGCAACTATGTCACAACCAAAATATAAAAATGGTTACATTTAGCAACAGTTTAAAGAGATAATAATGGTTAATTTTAAGTTAATTTAATGTTGTAGACATTAAAAAAAGATTAATATCAATGTAAGTCTTATCTCTCAAACCTTTATGGTTTGAGAGCTGTAACTTGCTAAAGTTACCTTTTCCTGGCTGTTTCACTCAAGTCTGCCATCTAGCTGACAGCTGCAGATTCCAGTTATTTGACCAGACAGAGGCTCTTCAGCAGAGCTGAAATCACGCTATTTAGAAATAAATACTTAATTGGAACGGTCTACAAAGTGTGCTTGCAAGCCAGGCACACTTTGTAGACCATTCTAAATTAAGTATTTGTCTTTAGATATCATTATATAGGCGCTGCTGAAGAGCCGCATCTGGTCCAGAGACCAGAATCTGCTTCTGACAGCTTTACAGCTCGTCAAGCAGAAAGGGGAGGGACCAGAAAACTTTATTTTTCTATATCTCTCAAACCATAACAGTTTGAGAGATACGAATAAGCACAAGTACTCTCTTTTAATTGTATCTACCATATAGTTAATACTTTTTTTCTGGTATTATTATGCCTTTAAAGACCACTTTCCTGCTTTGTCCTCCATTATCTCGGTTTTGTCAGTCTATGTAAAAGGAAAGTACAGAATGTCACAGTCACAAAAAATGTCTGTTGCACAGATGTCACAAAAAACTTACAATTGAGAGTCATAAATGCAAGTTTATACATATCATCTAGTACACTTGTACCAAAGAACCCTTTATTGCCTTTGCCTTAGATCATTTTTATACATCTGCCTCACTGTGTACTATGGACTATATTTATAAACTGGAGCTATTCTGGAGTAAACCAACTGCAACATAAGGAACAAACAGAAATTCCTGTTAACGTAAAATGGGCCTTTAACGCTTTGAGGGTTAACCCCTTGAATGCTGTAAAGATCTACACTGTATTGGAGACCTATTTAGCATTCTGAGGGTTAGAGGGTCAGTAATGCCCCATAAAAAAATGTTATAGTTTTGTAGAGGTTAAAAAATGAAACTGTATGCTACAAATCCTATCTCTCAAACTGCTATGGTTTGAGAGATATTCACTTTCAAAGTTCCCCCTCTCCCTCCCCTTTCCCTGACGTCAGCGCTTTGCTGACAGCAGGAGATCCCAGTCCGGGGGCCAGCCGGCGGCTGAAGACTCGTTATAGGAAAAGAATGACTTAATTGGATAGGTCTACAAAGCCTGGTTTGCAAGCACACTTTGTAGACCGTTCCAATGAAGTAATTCTTTTTAAATAATGAGATCTCGGCTCTGCTGAAGAGCCTTCTCAAGTCGCACAACTCAAATCTCCTGCTGTCAGCTTTACAGCTGACATCAGGAGAAGGGGAGGGACTGGGGAACTTGGAAAGATAATATCTCTCAAACCATAGCAGTTTGAGAGATAGTATTTGTAGCATTTAGTTTCATTTTTTAACCTCTACAAAACTAAAACCATTTTTTATGGGACATTACTGTCCCTTTAAAAAGCTCTATTCAAGTCCATGGGAATTTAGGAATGTGTATTAGTCCCTTATAGTGCGGTTGGTTTACTGCGGAATAACTCCAGTTTGCTTCTATAAATAAAGGACAGGTCGGTTAACAATTCTCTAATGTTTTACACTCATTTTTGCATTTAGTTCCTTGTCTCCATCAAAAGGAAAAAGCAGACTCAAGCGTGGTTGTTATTTAATCTTCTGTCATATAGTAAGATATTTAACCCTTTGACTGCAGAGGAGTACACATCCTGCTGGCTCTCAAACGATTAAAAAAAAGTCTCCTTCTAGCCATTACTTTTTGTCTTATCATTACACCAACTGTGCCATAAAGTTGTGAAGCAATGCGCTGGAGATCTTGCTAGCATTAAAGGGGTTTCAAACTGCTTAACCCGTCAACGACCCTGGATGTGCCAGGACAATCACTCTGGTTCCAGCATTTAAGGACCGGCGACGGTCCCGGCACTTCATGTTATTCCACAGGGACCCCAGAATCCATTGCAGCAAAAAAAAAAAGACCCGTGGTCCTTAACTGCTGTCCGTGCGCTGCTTTGGCTGGTCATTAACCCTTTGAGTGCCAGAGGGGCACGGAACGCCTTGCAAAGCAATGTGTTGTGTACCCCTCTGGCACTCCAAGGGTTAAGGGATTAAATCAATGGGAATGTTCATTTCCTCCTTTGGTGCAAAATCACACATCCAGACCTTTCAAATGGCCAAAGAGGGACACTTGTAATGTAGGTGGTGTTTTGCTGAGGGCAAGGCTGATGGGAGCGGCTTTATCAATAATTTGTAGGTTATTTCATGACCTATTGACACCTGTGTGTGTAACTGAATTAATAATATCAAAGTATTTTATTTACACATACTAATTTATAAACATCTTATACTATGTTTTCCTGTGATACATAATTAGGATATCCATTGCGCTAAAAAATCATTTTGTTTGTGGAGGTTATAATTTATAAACATATATAGTGCCATTTATTTAAACATTAAAGGGATTGTAATGTCCCAAAAAAAGTATACAGGAAATTGTAGACGCAATAACAAAATACTTATTGCCCTTACTCGTATCTCTCAAACCTTTGTGGTTTGAGACATATAAGAAAATAAAGTCCTCTGCTCCCTCCCCCTTCTCATACGTTAGCTGTATAGCTGACGCATGAGATCCTGTTTCCGGGATCAGACAGAGGCTCTTCAGGAAGCGCTAACATCGAGATATCTAACTATAAATACTTCATCTGAATGAAGTATTTATAGTTAGATATCTTGATGTCAGCGCACCTGAAGAGCCGCGTCTGGTCACCTGACCAGATTCTGCCTCTGACAGCTTCACAACTCGTCAGGCAGAAAGGGGAGGGAGCGGAGGACTTTATTTTCTTACATCTCTCTTAAACCATAAAGGTTGGAGAGATACGGGTAAGGGCATTAAAGGGATAGTAATACTTCATTTTATCTTTATTTTATTTTGTAGGCATTAAAAAACATGAAGAATGATATATGTCTTATCTCTCTAACCTTTAAGGTTTGAGAGATATTCAAAAGCAAAGTTCCCCCTCCCGCCCCTTTTACCTAGTGTAACCCATCTCGTCTCAGATGTGGAATGCAGTCCATAGACCAGACAGATAACAGCAGGGGACAATCTTCTTCCTATGAGAACAATGAAAGCCCTGCCCCCCTTGACAAGTTTTTCAGTTTTTTCCCTTATCTTAATTGAAGATTGTCCCGCTCTGCAATCTGCCTGGGCACCTCCCTTCTGATCTGTCTGAGCAGTGTTACATCAGTAAAAGGGGCGGGAGGGGGACACTTTGTCATTGAATTACTCTTGAACTACAACTCTGACAGAATTGAAATAACACTTTCCAAAGTCAAAATAGTATGATGATAAATTAGAGCTGCTTTTATTATGAAACATTACTATCCCTTTAAATATTTTGTTATTGCGTCTACAATTTTGTGTATACTTTTATTGGGACATTACTATCCCTTTAATGTGTGTTTTATTGCTGTGGAGTATACATATATACACACCACCCAGTCTGATCTCCTAAACAGAGGGACATGAGGATGAGACAGAGGGATTTGGGTTTTTAAAGAGGGACTGTCCCTCCTGAAGACATTTGGGAGATATACAATTGGTTGACTCCAGAATTTCACGTCTTTAGGTTGATGAAGACCCATGAGACAATTGTATCAAAGTATTGGCGCAGGGATTTTGACACAAATGAACTGTACCATGAGGCTGATTTACTAAGAACTACATCAATTATGGGGGCAAAACAGCTGCTTCATAGGGGAGATATAACATCCCTCATTCAGTTCAATGGGGTCTTAACCCCTTCAAAGCTAGAGTGGTTTTCAACTGGCATTTTTGGAATTCTCCCCTGTGGCAGTGTTTCCCAATGTAGGTCCACAGGGTACATCAGCAGTGGAGGGTTTCAGGACACCCTGCTTGATCACTCATGGGTAAGTGGCCCAGCCATTTTTAGTTACATAGTAATTTAGGTTGAAAAAAGACTTGCGTCCATCAAGTTCAACCCTTTTTCTGTTTGTGTTTACCGTCATTGATCTAAAAGAAGGCAAAAAAAAATCAATTTTGATTGATCTACCTGTGTTTAAAGCAGGACTGACTGCTTCTAATAATAAACACCCCACCTAAGTTATTATTGCCAAAAAATCCTAATGGCCTTATGAATTTTTACCTTGTAGCTTTGTTGAAGAGATATCATCTTCAATCAGTCCAGAATGTCATGTACAAACCCAGCCTCTGCACATATAATCTTAGCCCTTTAAAGGGATAGTAATACTTTGTTTTATCTTTATTTTATTTTGTAGGCATTAAAAAAACATGAAGAACGATATAAGTCTTATCTCTCAAACCTTTGTGGTTTAAGAGATATTCACAAGCAAAGTTTCCCCTCCCGCCCCTTTTACCTAGTGTAAGCCATCTCTTCTCAGATGGTAATAAAAACAGCTCTAATTAATCATCATAGCATTTGGACTTTGGAGAGTGTTATTTCAGTTCTGTCAGAGTTGTAGTACAAGAGTAATTCAATGACAAAGTGTCCCCCTCCCGCCCCTTTTACTGATGTAACACTGTTCAGCCAGATCAGAAGGGAGGTGCCCAGGTAGATTGCAGAGAGGGACAATCTTCAATTAAGATAAGGAAAAACCTGGAAAACTTGTAAAGGGGGGGGGGGCAGGGCTTTCATTGTTCTCATAGGAAGAAGATTGTCCCCTGCTGTTATCTGTCTGGTCTATGGACTGCATTCCACATCTGAGAAGAGATGGCTTACACAAGGTAAAGGGGGCGGGAGGGGAAACTTTGTTTGTGAATATCTCTCAAACCATAAAGGTTTGAGAAATAAAACTTGTATCATTCTTCATGTTTTTTTAATACCTACAAAATAAAATAAAGATAAAGGTTTGAGAGCTAGGAACTGCATCGATGGATTTCTTATTATATGCTCTAGAATACTACTTTTTATATAATTAAGATATTACGATCCCTTTAAGGGATATAATATAGTTCAGCAGGTAAGCATTTTACTGACAGAGGAATACTAGAACAAGAAAGAGGTGAAGACTCAGAAGTAATGTTGAAAAGTACAACGTATGTGTGATCGATTCATGGAACAACCTCCCAGCAGAAGTGGTAAGGGCTAATACAGTAAGGGAAGTAAAAATTATTTGGATAAACATGTCTATTCTGGGAAGTGTATATTCTGAGATTGTGTATTTTATCTAGATAAGAAAAAGGGCAGATTTGATTGGTCAATGGGTCCTTATCTACCATCAAAATCTGCTTTCCTGTTAATCCTAAAGAGGATTCCAGTACACTGGGAAATATGACTTGATCCCTGTGGTGTAACTGGTTTATCATATTATTACTTACATTTATCCATGTGCATATCACACAGAAAATGTCCCCAAATATTATTTCATTTAAATTGCCTCAGTCTTTGTGTTCAATTCAGTAAGCTAAAGAGGTGCAGTTCTGGAGCATATCAACTGTATTATAAGGGAGAAATACTTGCCTTTTTATTTAAATTGTGTTTTTAACCCCTTGAATGCTAGAGAAGTCTTCATCACATTGCTTCACAATGCATTGGGGAGCATTCCAGCATTCATACAGTTAAAGCTGGGGATGGGCGAAATATCTCATATTTTCATGCTGGAACTTTGACTGAAAACCATCAAAATGCAGTTTTTTTCCAGAAAAATTCCTGCATCTAGAAATACTCCAAAATTTCCTCTTGTTTGCTAACCGCAAGAAATGTCTCACTAGAATTATTTTTTTTTGGGGGGTGGGTTTAGATTCTATATGTGTGCTTCTGGCTATACCAGTACAGTGGGACAAGGCTGGGAGATTAGTATGGGGGGTCCTATGTCTACTGTGGAAAAGTCTGGAGGGGGGTTAGTATGTGTAGTTCTGTGTTTTTCAATTCATGGGGGTCAGTATGTTTGTCTCTCTGGGTATTGTGAGACAAACCTGGGGATCAGTATGTGTGTGCTCTTGTGGCTACCAGTGCACTAGTACAGGGCCTGGGGTCAGTATGAATGACTCTATGGTTAAAGTGCAGTGGGGTAACACTTGGAGTCAGAATGTGTAGTTCTATGATTACCAGCCCAATAGGACAAGGCTTGGAGTCAGTATGTCTGGTTCTATGATTACCAGCCCAATAGGACAAGGCTTGGAGTCAGTATGTTGGGTTTTGTGGCTACCAGTGCAGAGGGATTGGCTGGGGTGTGGTCAATATATGCAGTGATATGGCTACCAGTGCAGTGGAATGAGGCAAGGGGCCAGTATGTGTGATTCTATGGCTACTAATGTAGTGGGATAAGGCTGGTAGTCAGTGTGTGTGTGTATGTGTGTGTAGTTCTATATCTACCAGAACAGTGACACAAGGGTGGGAGTCAGTATGTTTGGTGTGGTTCTGTTGCTGCCAGTGCAGTGGGACAAGGCTGGGAGGCAGTATGTGGGGTGTTATGGCTACCAGTGCAGAAAGACAAGATGGGGGATTAGTATTTGTGGTTCTATGACTAGCAGTGCAGTAGGAAAAGACTGGGAGTCAGTATGTGTGGTTCTATGGCTACCAGTGCAGTGGGACAAGGATGGCGGTCAGTATGTGTAGCTGTATGTTTACCAGTTCAGTGGCACAAGGCTGAGAATTAGTATGTGTAGTTCTATGGCTACACATGCAATAGGACAAGGCTGGGGTTCAGTATGTGTTGTTCTGTGACTAACAGTGCAGTAGGACAAGGCTGGAGAGGTCTGTATGTGTGGTTCTATGGCTACCTTGGGACAAGGCTAGGGGTCAGTATGCGTGGTTCTATGGCTAGCAGTGCAGTGGGACAAGGGTTGGGATTACTATGTATAGTTTGTTAGCTACCAATCTAGTGGAACAAGGCTGTGTGTCTCAGCAGAAAAAATCAGAACCTGCGTTTTCTTGGGAATTCCCATTAAAGGCGAAAGTGCCTTTTTTTTACCCTTCTCTTTTTTGGTTGAAAGTTTTTCCACATTCCTAGCTAAAAATCCCATATAAAGCAGTGGGAATATGGGGATTTTCATTCCTCCATATGATGCAGTTGGTTTGCTCTACAACTGCACCTCTTTAACTTACTGAATAGCCCCATGCATGACTTCTTTATTATTTGCCTATTGTGAAAGACCTGGTCTCTTCAGGCTCGAGGCACATCCTGTGTTTTGTGAACATATGTAGATAGATGGCTTACAGGCTTAAAGTCATCTTTACTTTGTATATTTTAGTGTGATGCACTGAAAGTGCAGTAGGAATATCTAAGGTGGATGTAAAGTCCCTCCAGGAATCTTGGAAGGCATTATCCATCACAAAGGTTATATTAGTTCATGTGTGAATTCATCAGTGCAGCTTCACTGGTGTTGGACTTTAACTCCACTGGCTATACTTCTAGGTGGGTACTACATGGTATGGTTGCTATAATGCACGCTAGTGAACAACCTCTGATATCGTTAGGACTTTAACTCCACCGGCTATACTTCTAGGTGGGTACTACATGGTATGGTTGCTATAATGCACGCTAGTGAACAACCTCTGATATCGTTAGGACGTTAACTCCATTGGCTCTACTTCTGGGTGGGTACTACATGGTATGGTTGCTGTAATGCACGCTAGTGGACAACCTCTGATATCGTTAGGACGTTAACTCCACTGACTGTAATTCTGGGTGGGTACTACATGGTATGGTTGCTGTAATGCACACTAGTGGACAACCTCTGATATCGTTAGGACTTTAACTCCACTGGCTGTACTTCTGGGTGGGTACTACATGGTATGGTTGCTGTAATGCACACTAGTGGACAACCTCTGATATCGTTAGGACTTTAACTCCAGCCCCATAGTGCAGAGAAATGGCATTAAATCGCTCCATTTCCTGTACACCTTATTTTATTTGATACACTGCCGTAAACAAGGAATAGAGGAAAAGAGCCCCCTGAAATGCCGATATAGTGCCCCTTTGCCTTACCTTGTGGCACAGCTGGCATTAAGTGGGTGGGAGCGATTTGGGAGTAAGTAGCGTAGACTAAAATGAATTGATTCCAGCACCTTATTTAGCATGGACTCTCCATCATACATTTCCCTAGTATTCTGAATGCAAATCTAGAACGTGCCTAACCCTGTTATTTACAGGAGTGCACATCATGACATGTATACATCTTTGTGACCATTACTGAATATTAAATGTCTTTATACCAGGGTGGAGTTAATAAACAATGCTTTGCAAGCAATAGTTTATGAGACAGCTTTATTTATTTGTCAGTATGAGCTATTGAGCTAGTACTGGCCAGCAGGGAGTGGCAGGTAGGAGCAAGAGCAGTGTATAATGTATCAGGCTGCTAGAAATGGCTGGCAGGGTGTGGAGGTTGAGCTAGAGAGCAGAGTGGAATGTTAGTATATGGCTGGTTGGAGTAGACATTGAGATAGCAGAGTGGAATGTTAGTATATGGCTGGTTGGAGTAGACGTTGAGATAGAGAGCAGAGTGGAATGTTAGTATATGGCTGGTTGGAGTAGACATTGAGATAGCAGAGTGGAATGTTAGTATATGGCTGGTTGGAGTAGACATTGAGATAGCAGAGTGGAATGTTAGTATATGGCTGATTGGAGTAGACGTTGAGATAGCAGAGTGGAATGTTAGTATATGGCTGGTTGGAGTAGACGTTGAGATAGCAGAGTGGAATGTTAGTATATGGCTGATTGGAGTAGACGTTGAGATAGCAGAGTGGAATGTTAGTATATGGCTGGTTGGAGCAGAAGTTGAGATAGAGAGCAGAGTGGAATGTTAGTATATGGCTGGCTGGAGCAGAAGTTGAGATAGAGAGCAGAGTGGAATGTTAGTATATGGCTGATTGGAGTAGACGTTGAGATAGAGAGCAGAGTGGAATGTTAGTATATGGCTGATTGGAGTAGACATTGAGATAGAGAGCAGAGTGGAATGTTAGTATATGGCTGGTTGGAGCAGAAGTTGAGATAGAGAGCAGAGTGGAATGTTAGTATATGGCTGATTGGAGTAGACGTTGAGATAGCAGAGTGGAATGTTAGTATATGGCTGGTTGGAGTAGACGTTGAGATAGCAGAGTGGAATGTTAGTATATGGCTGATTGGAGTAGACGTTGAGATAGAGAGCAGAGTGGAATGTTAGTATATGGCTGATTGGAGTAGACGTTGAGATAGCAGAGTGGAATGTTAGTATATGGCTGGTTGGAGCAGAAGTTGAGATAGAGAGCAGAGTGGAATGTTAGTATATGGCTGATTGGAGTAGACGTTGAGATAGAGAGCAGAGTGGAATGTTAGTATATGGCTGATTGGAGTAGACGTTGAGATAGAGAGCAGAGTGGAATGTTAGTATATGGCTGATTGGAGTAGACGTTGAGATAGAGAGCAGAGTGGAATGTTAGTATATGGCTGATTGGAGTAGAAGTTGAGATAGCAGAGTGGAATGTTAGTATATGGCTGATTGGAGTAGAAGTTGAGATAGCAGAGTGGAATGTTAGTATATGTCTGGCATTCTAGCCAGTAATGTCTAATTTGTAAAAACTGACAAATAAAGCTGAACATTTTATAAACTATATAGATTAAAAAAATGGCTAACATAGAAAGCAATTTAAAATCACTTTTGTGTTACAAAGTGATAATTCCTGTTGTTTTCATGAGGATATGTATACATTGATCTCACCTGTAACTAATCATTTGTTTATTTTATAGAAAATGGCTGCTACAACATATAAATTGTAATTTGGTGTAGAACAAACTAAGTGCATTTTAGTCTGTTAAGTACCAAAGAGGGTATGCAATGTATTGAAAAGCAATACATAACCCTCTGGCACACAAAGGGTTAAGGGTGCTCTGTTCATAAAGTATTTGTAATGAAAAAATGTTAAATTCTGGGTTTGCAGTAAAAGGAGGATGGTGTGTTCAGAAGTAAATGTGTCACTTTTGGAAACATAAAAGAGTTAAAAATGGCAGAAGGATGATAAAGGACTTTATTGCTACCATTCCTTTAAACCAGTGGCTCTCAATCTTTTTTATCTCGAGGCACATCTAATATGCAGTCTGAAATTTTCAGGGAACCTCTCACACTTTATAGGTCATTTATCAAGGACATCAGTTTTAGGTCTCACAGTCTGAATGACATCATGAAGCATATTCTTCTTAATAATTCCCTAACTATAAATTGGAAACTAAAGTTTAACGTTTTTATAAAATAATTGATTTACAAAGTGGGGCCTATGGTTCACCAAATGGTCCACAGCCTGAAACTGCCTTATACTACAGGTTTAGACCAGTTTTGTTTTGTCTGAAAATAATGACTGAAATAAGACAAAAAAGTAACACTAGAAGAAGATTTTTTAACCATTTGAGCGCCAGGGGGATGAGCAATGCTTTGTAATTCGTTGCATACCCCTCTGGCACTCAAAGGGTTAAATATCTTACTATTAGTTGAAGAGAGTGCCACCCAGCAATGGCCGCGGTGCAGTCATGCACAGTAAAGACTGCCCACGCTGCAGCTGATACGGAGCGGGCGCTCCGAATTCAGACTGTAGTCCTCTCTGCTGCATTTGGAGTGCCCCGCTCCGTATTAGGCGCGGGCAGTCTGTACTGCACATGACTGCAGCGTGCACAGCCATCTCTACTGTGCATGACAGCTTCTGACAAACACACGCTTAGTGAATTATTATATAGGATATGACAGTAGATTGAATCACAGCCGCTCTTGAGTCCGCTTTTCCTTTTGATGGAGACTGAGAAACTGAATACAGAAATGACTGTAAAGCATTAGATGATTGATAACTGACCTTTAGAACATTGGCCCATAGAGTTGTTCTGGAGTACAACAATTGAATTATAGGGAAAAATAAAAATTCCTAAATCCCCATGCACATATAGAGTGCTTTTTAACCCCTTGAATGCTAGAGAGATCTTCAATGCATTCATTCGCAGTGCAGTGGACACCTCTTTAACATTCAGGGTGTTAAAAGTAAAATTTAATTTAAAGTGATAGTAATTGAGCATTTTAAGTCACTTTAATACTGTAGCTATTAAAAAAATAAAGTAATTGAGGCCAGTCTTATCTCTCAAACCTTTATGGTTTGAGAGCTATATGATTTAAAAGTTTCCCCTCCCCTCCCCTTGCACTAACGTTAGCCTCGATCTTACAGCAGGAGATCCCGGTTCGCAGACCATCCAGTGGCTCTTCAGCAGAACCAAAATAGCACAATCTAAACATAAATAGTTAATTGGAATGGTCTATAAAGTATGCCTGGTTTGCAGACACACTTTGTAGACCGTTCCAATGAAGTATCTATGCTTAGATAACGCTGTTTCGGCTCTGCTGAAGAGCCGTTGGACGGTCTGCGGACCGGGATTTCGTTCTGTAAGATAGAGGCTGACGCCAATGCAAGGGGAGGGAAGGGGGAATTTTGAAATCATATATCTCTCAATCCATAAAGGTTTGAGAGAGAAGACAGGCCTCAATTACATTATTTTTTTAATAGCTACAATATTAAAGTAACTTAAAATGATCGATTGCTATCACTTTAACATGGATTTTTATTTGTCCCCTATGGTACATTTGGTTTACTCCAGAATAACTCCAGTTTGCTTTTATAAATATGGGCCATTGTGCCCTATGTCACCGATCCAACATTACTGAGTGACTAATATGTGGAGATAAGAGCTGATCTATGAGAATATGAGATTTGGGAAAGATAATATATTATTTTGATGCTAGAGGCAGGGTTACCAGAGTAAAGGAGCAGTGAGTTAGGTGGCTGAATCTGCATTATATTAGTGGGAACATACAGGATACTAACATAGGGAAAATTGCATTTGTCAAGGTGCTAAATGGTAAGTGATTGACCGGTACTTCATGTAGAGGCAGATGAGTGTGAAAAAAATCAGCAATATCTTTATTTGTGCTTACCAATTGAAGCTTTTTCTCATGAAGAAAAAAGTGCTGAAGTTCTCATACTTGCTTAGATCCAATATAATAGGGATTGTACAAAACGTGCTTAACCAGTAAGTGTGAATGTATTAATCACTTAGGGCAGGGCTCAAAATTTCCACTCGCCACTAGCCAATGGCGAGTGAAAATTTAGCCGTGGCGAGTAGAAATTCAGTCCTGGTGGGTATGTTATGATGCAGTGGAGAGTAACTTTTCAGGTCTGGCTAATAGCAAAGGACTAAATATTTTAAGCCCTGACTTAGGGTATCTACAGACTCTGATGAATGCCAGCATAATAGATAATGCTACCCATGGTGTAAATCAGACCCTAAGGGGAACACTTCCCATTCTTATACCAATATGATCATATTTAACCCTTTAAAGACCAGAGAGATGTGCAGCACATTTCTTCACAATGCTTAGCACACCTCTCTGGTGTGTAAAAGGTTAAACACACTATCTCAGTTAAAAAGTGAAGGTACGTCATGGGATAATTCGGCTGCATGCCCTCTGTATACATAAGGGGTGATAGATATATAAAGAGTTGTATGGCTCATTTTGTATCACTCAGTTGTTTTTTTGGTCTCACCTAAAACAACTGCTGCTGTGTCCAGCTCTGTTTGCACAACAGGAAGTGTCCACGTGCAGGAAAACCCAATCTTTCAATCTGCTGCTATTTATACCGTTATCTTCTATGGGAAAATGGCTATGAATCAAATCCATAAATCAATGATGAACAGACGTCCTAGTGGGGGCTCTTTGTGGGCAGACTGGAATGTATTTGTCCTTAAAGTTATAACCGAAGATAATTGTCTGTTCTGAATGGTCTCCAGTAACAAGATGATGTACAGTACAGAAGTGCTACATTGATGTTATGAGAACACCACACTAGGACTAGGCAGCTTTCACAGGAACAACAAGCATTCATTTAACTGATATAAGAGGGAAGCCACATAATCACTAAACGGATATCACAGAGACGTGACATGGCAATCAGTGGAATAACATGCAATCACTACACAGATATTAGAGACACCACACAATCACCACACATGTCATTTGGACAACACACAATCACCACACAGATTTCACTGTAACACCATGCAATCCCCTATCATCACACAGATATCACTGGTACACCATGCAGTCACCACCCATATATCACTGGGACACCACACATTAACCACACAAATATCACTGGAACACCACACAATCACCACATATATATCACTGGGACACAACACATTAACCACACAAATATCACTGGGACACCACACAATCACCACACACATATATATATATCACTGGAACACCAGACAATCCCCACACATATATATCACTGGGACACCACACATTAACCACACATATATCACTGGAACACCAGACAATCCCCACACATATATATCACTGGGACACCACACAATCACTATACAGATATCAGTGGACACCACACAATCACTGCACAGATTTCACTGTAACACCATGCAATCACCAAAAATATATCACTGTAGCACCATGCAATTCCCAGTTAACACACAGGTATCATTGGTACACCATGCAGTCACCACCCATATATCATTGGGACACCACACAATCACCTTATAGATATCAGCTGGACACCACACAAATATCATTGTAACACCATGCAGTCACCACCCATATATCACTAGGATACCACACAATCACCATACAGATATCACTGGGACACCACACATTCACCACACAAATATCACTGGGACACCACACATATATCACTGGGACACCACACATTCACCACACAGATCACTGGGACACCATGCAGTCACCACCCATATATCACTGGGATATCACACATTTGCCATACAATCACTACACATATATATTACAAGAACACCGCACAATCACCATACAGATATCACTGGGACACCACACAAACTTCATACAGATATCACTGGGACACCATGAATCACCACACAGATATCAATGGGACACCACACAATCACCATAAGATATCACTGGGACACCATACAATCACCACACAGATATCAATGGGACACCACACAATCACCATACAGATATCACTGGGACACCACACGTTCACCACACTCACCACACAAATATCACTGGGACACCACACAATCACCACACATATATATAACTGAGATACCAACATCACAAGCTCAAGGATTGCACAAATATTACTTAGATATGGCACTTATTTTTACACTACAAAAGAATTACATGAACATTAAAGAGAATTTGCTATAGGAATAATCCAGCAGCACAGCTTAAGACCTATCACTGGGTCTTCTGTAAACAAACTAACATTATCTGGGTACTACTGGGACTTAACAGGGCCATCAAGCAAGCTTGATTTGCATGTAACAGGGCACCATGTAAGTAATAGATGGACATTATAGGGACCCCATTTAAACTTCTGAAAGTGTTACATGATCCATGAGTGTTAAAGCTTTCTCATCTCTATCAATTCCAGTGTTAGAAATCCACGTTCCTCACTCTCTACCCCACATGGTCTTCTCCAATTTGCAGGGAGTGAGTGCAGACAGTCATACAGCCAGGAAAATCCACGCGAAACGTGGACAGGATATAAGTGGATTACAGGAAGCCAAATCAGTTAAATCTCTGTTGAGGATGTGGGGGAGCAGAGGGCCACAGGCAATAAGCAGAGAGGCTGATGTACAAAGAACTGAGCATTTGTGGGGTAAACCAGCTGCATGAAAGGGGAAAAACTACCCATGACTGAACTTGGGTTTTAATCCTCTGAGTGCTAGGTTGGTTTCAAAAGCATTACAAAGCAGTGTGTTGAGGGTTTCTCTGGCATTCAAGGATTAACCGATCCATTAAATATAATACATTAGTGCTACTTTTATGTGTCCCCTGTGAGGAAGTTGGTTTGAAGCAGTATTATTCCAGTTCATCTTAGTACATCAGCCTCAAAGTGGTTAAAAAATAGTATGTTTACAATCTGAATTACATTTCCCTATGTAAACCTTACAAAACATAGCTACCCCCACACAGCATGGTCCAGCCCTTCACCTAACCTTTACTGTACAGTTCATGTTCCTGCTCGTCTGCTGACAGTTAGGCCTCACCAGCGGAGCGGCACAGACTCACCTCCTGTAAGTTCTATTCAGTGTGGGTTCCTTGATAAGGGTCAAGATGCACTAAGCAGTTAGAAAGCTCAGAGAATGTTCTCCTATTGTTCTATTAGTCATGGAGTCTTTTTTTTTAAAGGGGTGGTGAAAACTGATTATGGAAATGATATATATTGTAGGGCTTTTCCAGCTGCATTAATTGAGAATAACAAAATTGTTTATTCAAAAGTTATTTCGGGGAATCTTGCATTTTTTGACAGTTGGAATGTAGCATTTCTTGTGGCATTTCAATGGTAAATGTTGGAGAGTGTGACGTGCAAAATGTTCTTTTAAATAAGAGTATGGTGTAATTTTTTAATCAAATGGTGGTTTTTGGCTGATAGATACGTAAATTAATAGATGTTAGATAAATATGGTATAGATAGATACATAGATTGGTAGATGTTAGATAGATATGGGATAGAAACATAGATTGATTAGTAGATAGATACAGGATAGATAGATAGATAGATAGATAGATAGATAGATAGATAGATAGATAGATAGATATGGGATAGACGGACAATAGATAGATAGATAGATAAATATGGGATAGATAGATAGATAGATAGATAGATAGATAGATAGATAGATGATAGATATATATGAGATAGATGATAGATATATATGAGATAGATAGATAGATAGATAGATAGATAGATAGATAGATAGATAGATAGATAGGCAGACATGGGATAGATAGATAGATAGATAGATAGATAGATAGATAGATAGATAGATATGGGATATAATAGATAGATAGATAGATATGATATGATATGATATGATATAGATAGGTAGATAGATAGATAGATAAATATGGGATAGATAGATAGATAGATAGATAGATAGATAGATAGATAGATAGATAGATAGATAAATAGATATGGCACAGATTGAGAGACATAAAATAGATACATCATTTAAATAAATGGGAATTTCAGTGAGGATTTGTGTTTGTCCCTTATGGTGCAGTTAGTTTACACCAGAGTTGTTCTTGTTTTTTGGTATCTCAGCCTATTCTCCTACTGTACTGAGTGCAATGATCTGCTGTGTCTACTGACTTTACTGATCTAAATACTGACACAATTCTGGGACAGACCAACTGCACCAAATGGCATAAATGCTTTTAAATGTCACATTCATATTCAAGATGTTAAAGGCACAATTAAATCATTAGGGATTTGAGGAACTTGTATTTGTCTCCTAGTCGCTCCAGTTCGCCTTAGTATATGTTGGAGACAGATATAACATTGTCATCAGCACATTTGGTACTCTAAAGGTAGAGAACGCACAGGCATTGATTGCCTAAACTAAGGAGCCACTGGGGGAGTTTTGTACTATTGTAATACTAGCTGAAGAGCCCGTTACACGGGGGCCACAGTGCCACTGCCAGACGGTCGTGGGTCAGTCTCTACTGCACATGACTGCGTCATTACACACGTTTTAGCGAATTATTATATAAGGATTACTGTGTCTATGGGCTTGTTCAGATTTGTGAATTCTGTGAAGCACTTCCAGCTCTTGAAAAATGCCTGCCTTTGATAATCTTATGCCTGCCTTTGATAATCTTATGTGGCTGTTCTCACTGGCAGTTAGTGCTGCATGCGTATCAGAGGCAGCACTCTGCAGTTCAGGTCTGACAGTGTGTTAACGTGCTGACAGATGTGGCTCATGTCTAGTAGTAGAGTATCACCAAACTGCAGTGGAAAGATCACAGTTGTGTTTTCATTCAGTTTTGTTTTACACTGAAAGCAAAGGGGTGGGGAGAGAGAAGAACAACAAAAAACCTAGCTATAAAATTGCATGTAAAAATGCAACACTTTTTCATATAATTTTTGTGCTACAAAAAAAATCATCATAGTAAATCATGACCATATGTGTCAACAGAAGCACAGAAAGAAAGGAAACAAATGCTTCTTGTTAAAAAAATGAATTCATTAATTAATGAGTATAATTCTCTCTTGTGTGAAAGCTGTTGCCAAATTATCACTAACATTTTCACTATATTTACTCAAGTTCAAAGAAATCAATGAGGGTAAAATTGTTGAAGTGCAACAATGAAGTTTTATTAAGGTGAGTCTTATGGGAGTAGACTTAGTAATAGCTTGTGGCTGCTCTGTGTAGCCTCCAGTCTGCTCATGTTAGCCAATCAGTGGTTCAGGAAAGTGACCTCCTCGTCTGCTAGCAGGCTGGAACACAACATGGAAACCACAGCCACAAACCTTACAAGTTGCTCATGCTGCCGCCATAGACAGCTAGAGACAGGCACGTGCACACATAGACACCAAGGGGGGCTTGAGCACCTGCCCTTTTTCTCCAAAGTGCCCTTGTGCCTTTTTAACAAAAAAAATAAAAAAAATAATTATGAGAAGTGCTCTTTTTTTAATTTGAGCCCCTGCCCCCCAAAATGTCTGTGCATGTCCCTGGCTAGAGATTAGTGTATGTATGGTGGCTACAACCCACCTCAACTTCAAGGTATCACAGTTAACCCTTTAAGTGGCAGAGGGGAATACTGCGTTGTATACCTCTCTGGCACTCAAAAGATTAAGGCTATCTCACAGTACCAGCGATGGAACCCCAGTGCCCTCTATTCAGACCTCTCTTAATCTTCCCCACTGATCCAACAGAGCTCACAGTGCAGCCTGTGTCATTTACAGGTCTCATCTCAGAGAGATCTCCCAGTAGAATATTATACAGGTGATAGATGCCCTTTAAGCAGTTATTTTTAACCGCTTATATGCTAGCGATTTCTCCAATGCATTGCTCCTCAATTCAAATCTGCAGAATCCAAGGGGTTAAATCCCAGCATGTTGTGGCCCATAAGAACCCCAATTGGTGATATTTAGCTTTGTGCATCTCCCATATTGTTTATGTGTGTGACATTGTCTATTAACCTGTCTGATAATTCTAGTACACTTCCTACCTGTGTTCACACTTACTGTGTCCGTTTTCTAATTGTCCAATTTGATACTATAACATAATTTCTGCTCTGCTCTTGAATATCTATCTATATATATATACACACACACTTTCCATAGTAACTGGATATGATTTTACATTTTTCATTTTTTTTCCATTTAGCTATGGATCATAATATTTATTCATCCCTATTGTATATTAAAATACGTTTATGCCAGAGGAACTGTTCTCAATATAACAAGAACATTAAAAATACTAAGAATACTATGTTAAAAAATGTAAATATTTTTGGGGAGAAGCTTTTTTTAATAGAACTCAAATTGCTGAATGTGCTTAATCAATTGTGGAGCAAATCTAGATCAAAGCACCAGCAGCATAAGGAATAACTATTATTCCCCAAATTCCCATTGAGTGCCTGAGAGCTATCCAACGCATTGTGTTGCACTCAAAGGGTTAAAGGAAAAATATAATCAAAAGAAATTAAATAAATGTATATATCTTTAACACTTTGATTGACAGAGGGGTGTGCAACGCATTGCTAGGCAATTGTATTGCGAATTCCTCTGGCACTCAAAAGGTTACATATCATGTGCTTACTGCTAGTATATGTAAAAATCCATTATTCATATGTTACATTCCTAAAATATAATCCTAAACGTGATTTTTAATGCATGTGTAAATTGTTTTGTTCAGAGACCATTTATCTAACCCTTTGAGTGCCAGAGTGGTACGCAATGCGTTACAAAGCAATGCGTTGCATACCACTCTGGCACCCAAAGGGTTAATCTTACTTGTCGTGTTTGTATAGTCAGATAACTGATTATGATTAGTGACCACTGCTGTTGTATTGTTATTTTATCTCATCTCATAATGCTGGACAATCGATGGGAGCCCTGGAAAAGGCAGGAATATCTGCTCCCTCTGAGAATATGTTTAAGTAGGTTTTAGGCTGCAGAAACAAATAGAGCATTTCTGCAGGTGCTGCATGGAGTACATGGTATTTAAGTGTATATAACTCCGGTTCACTCATTTGGAGCTTTTAAACCATTGAATGCTAAAGTTCTCTAGTATTAGTGGGTAAAAAGCAATGTTTAAATCAACAAACATTTTTATTTCAATTGGTGCAATTGGTTTGCCCCAGAATTTCCCCACTTTCGCTATCTATCTATAGAGAGAGAGAGAGAGAAGATTTTGAAAATATGTGAATCTGTGTGCATGGTGCTGGTACATTATACACATTTTCCCTCAACATCAGCAGACTCAACAGCATATAAAGGAACTCTCCGTATCTGCCCCGGAGACTCTGGTTTTCAGACTGAATTACTGGCTCTCCTGGGACAGAGGTCGATTCTACGGCAGCAGCGAGTTTCTTCTCCTTCCCACTCCGTTCTGCCAACTTCCCGTCCACTTTGACATGCAGGCTCACAAGCACCACCCATCAAATTAACCCCTTAATGACCCTTGATGGTCCTTGCATGTCATGGGTAGATGCCTGGACTGTCATGGAATTCAGGGCTCCCCATGCAGCTGCACGCTGTTCTGGGAGACCTGAACCGGAAGAGGAGAAAAAAAATGGTCCTTAAATGACTGCCGCATGCGCGATCGGCCATCCTTAAGGGGTTAAAAGGATAGTAATACTTAAAATGTAAACAAAACATGTACCTGAGTAAAACAAAGGTACTCACACTGCTGAAAGGTGTTTTATTCAAATGTTATTAGAGCTCAAACTTGAATTTTTTAGGTGCAGTTTCACAGTGGCCTGAAATTGTATGGTGGTGCTGTTGCTACACCATCCTATGGAGATTTATAGTCAAGTGACCAGAACTGTCCATAGGATGATGTAGCAACAGCGCCACTGTTCAGTTTCAGGCCATTGTGACACTGCACCTAAAAAAGTTAAAGTTTGAGCTCTAAAAACACCTTTCAGCAGTGGTATTCACCTTCTTTTTTACTCAGGAGGATAAACCCTAAAACATATATATTTTTTTTTACATTTTAAGTATTACTATCCCTTTAAGCCCCACCTCTTTTACGACGTCATTGACATCCCTTGTCCGAAAGCACATGAGCCCTCTCCGTGGTCTCAAAGAGAAGTTCCTAGGTATGATCATCAGTAAGTGGATACAAATTAGGCAGGGGCTAATACACGAGTATTTACTGAAGAAAGTGTGCAAAATTTTAGCAACAACTATACAAGTAAAAATGCATGTGCAAATGAGCTTGATAACTCAGTGGAGATGTTCTGTAGTCTAATTTATCTGCCCCATCTCCTTAGCATAAACCTAGCCCCTTGCAGAGCAATGTGTTGCATACCTCTGAGGCACTCAAGGGGTTCTAGGATCACATTTAAATTGGCGCCTTCTGTAATGTTTGATCTGTGATCTGCAACAGAAAAATCTCCCTAGAAAGCAAATAATTAAAAGAAAATGTGGCTTTCTTAAAAATATACTCATTGTTTAAACAGGACTTTTATTATTGGTTTATTGGGTGTTATTTCCTTTCTTGAATTTAGTGAGCGCATTAAAACACAGATTACTTTCAGGGTGTAGTCCAGAGGTACAACTTGACATATAGTGTGATCCAGTCTGACAGGTCACATGGCAATATCTCCGGTCTGACTCATTGTTTTATGTCCACAATGAAGAGAAGCAAGAGCAGGTACAAACTACATGCAAAGGGTTAAAAGCCCCATTTAAATTCATGGGAATTTTTAGTTCTCACCTATGGTACAGTTGGTTTGCCTCAGAATGGTTCCTCTATTAACCCCTTAGTGACAGCCGCGTTCGTATGCAGCTGTCACCTTAACGCCCGAGGAACATTTTTTAATTTTTTTTGCAAACGAGTCCGGAGTCTCCGAGCGGTGTGCAGCCGCACGGAGACCCGGACTTCCGTGACTTACCAGGTACGTCCTCTGTCACTAAGTGACAGTTTCTGCAGGACGTACCTGGTAAGTCATCAGTTGTTAAGGGGTTAATTTGTGCCTGTGTCTATAGAAAAACACAGAGGGGGTTATGCACTAAGGTGTGATAAAGAGGTGATAAAGTGGAGATGACTTCTCCAGTGATATCACTTCTCCAGTTCCTGTGTTATTCTGTGGAGGTTATGCACTAAGACAGTGGTTCTCAACTCCTGTCCTCAGGACCCACTAACAGGCCAGTATTTGATGATTTCCTTGTTAGAACACAGGTGAGTTAATCAATGTGAATGAGCCTCTGATCACATGATTTCCTTGTTAGAGCACAGGTGAGTTAATCAATGTGAATGAGCCTCTGATCACATGATTTCCTTGTTAGAGCACAGGTGAGTTAATCAATGTGAATGAGCCTCTGATCACATGATTTCCTTGTTAGAGCACAGGTGAGTTAATCAATGTGAATGAGCCTCTGATCACCACACCTGTGCTCTAACAGAGAAATCCCTAAGTCCTGGCCTGTTAGTGGGTCCTGAGGGCAGGAGTTGAGAAACACTGCACTAAGATATCTAAAGCTGGAGTCTCCATAGAATAACATAGGAACTGGAGAAGTGATATCTCTGGAGAAGTCATCTCCACTATCTCACCTCTTTATCACTCCTTAGTGCATCTCTCTCCAGAGGCATAGAAGTGGTATAATTCTCTGGACCCCAAATACACCAAAGGGAACGAAAAAAATCCCATTGATTTCACTTGGGCTTTTCACACCTTGAATGTTAGAGATCTCTTGCATTCTAGGGGATAAAGGCTCCATTTGAACAATAGACATTTTGAGATTTTTTTTTTCTCTCTTTTATTTTTGTAACCCTTTGAGTGCCACAGAGGTACACAAAGCATTGCAGAGCAATGCATTGCGTACCTCTCTGGCACTCAAAGGGTTAGGGCGATTTTGCACCACTCTGCTTAGTATATCAGCCTCACAGTCCCAGGAAAAGGTGGATGCATTATGAAACGTGCTTTAACCCTTGGATGCTAGAGTTGTATCAAACACATTGCTTTAGAAACATCTCTAGAGTTAAAAGGTGCTTTTTGTGATCATCGCACAAATAACCTGAAGCATTGATAAACGATTCACTCCCTGTAATGCATGGAGCGCATTGTTCTGTGCAGGTGCACCTGCTTCACTGAGCTACTTACACAGGTAGAGTTAGTAAAACAAACACGGGCGGGACCTCAGGGCCATGGCAGGTGAGAGAGGCAGAATCACACCACCGACACCTGAGATCAAACACACAAGTACATAAGTACTGCTAATCAATCCGCACACCGGGGCTAACGTGGGCTAGCGGGAACAACCCAACTTTACCACAGGGCACACGTACCTGTTGATTTAACCCTTTGAGTGCCAGAGGGGTGCACAAACCATTGCTTTGCAAGGCTTTGCATACCCATCTGGCACTCAGAGGGTTAAATGGGACTTTTGACCTCTCGAATCATAGAAGCAGAATTTGACAGCAGATAAGAACCATTCAGCATCTGGTTCAGGGCTGCCCTGCCGCATCTGAACGGCATGCAACCGCCCAGGGAGCCCTGAATTCCATGACAGTCCTGGCATGTCATGGGTCCTTTTGGGTGACTGACTCATAACGTGCCAGGACCATCAAGGGTCCTTAAGGGGTTAATCTGGACAGAAAAACCTATTGCCTTGCAATGTGTTGCACCCCAGTCTGGTCCTCAATGGGGTAAATTTGCCCTTAGGTTTGGTTACTAAAGTATTACTAGGGAATCTGTTTGTTTGTTATTTTTAAAGCGGAACTACCACGACTAACAAACTTGCTCCCCAATAATTTCCCATCTGGCGACTAGCTGCTCAGTAGCGCTAGTTGCCAGAATTATTACCACGTTAACGAGAATTATCCATTGCTCCTGGGCTGACAGGCAGGAAGGAGCGCAGACATCTTTCCATAGTGATGTCTGCGTGCCTGCGCTGTCAGTTCCTTTTGCAGCCGAACGGCTCCTAGCAACGCCTCCTAGAGCTGGCTGGGACTGACAGAGTAGGCACGCAGACATCACTATGTCTGCGCTTCTTCCTGCCTGTCATCCTGGGAGCAATGGATCATTCTCGGTAACGCGGTAATAATTCTTCCTACTAGCGCTACTGAGCAGCTAGTCTCCAGATAAGGAATTATTGGGGGGCAAGTTTGTTAGTGGTGTTAGTTCTGCTTTAATGTAACTGATTTTGCGGATATTTACCTTACTGTGGTGTGCACTTCCGCATAATATACTGTGGTTGCAACCTCAGTATAATGCTTGGCGGAGCTTGCTGTAACGATAGAAGACATTCACAGCACTCTGAAGGAAAGCGTGGACGCGGTCCCTGGGGCAGCTGAGAGGGAGGTGGGAGAAGAATTAGGCAATCAGATAGAGCTGTGCCGGTCATCATAATGCAGTACACTGATTCTTCGGCACAGCTCTATCTGACCTAAAAGTAGAATATCTGCAAAACTAGTTATATTAAAACAAAACAAAAAACAGCTTCCCTAATAACCTATGGCCATTTTTTTAGGTGATACATCCCCTTTAATATTTGGGAACTAGTCAATGCAGAATTGAGCCGTAGTGGTCATTAGGATGTTCTGGCCTAGTTAATGGGAAAGTATAGGGTAATAAGCAAAAGTTATATAATGCAGAGTTTATCTTTCTGAGCAATGGTAGTCCCACTGCTATGAGATCTTATTCAAAAGTTATTACAGCTCAAACATGCTTTTCTGGGTGTAATACTTAACCCCTTAGTGACTGGCCGCACGCACATGCGTCCGGTACTTAACACCCGTGGTACTTTTTTTTTTTCTTCAAACGATTCCGGAGTCCCCGAACTGAGTGCAGCCGCGCAGGGACCCGGATTTCCGGGACATACCTGGTACGTCCATTGTCCTTAAGGGGTTAAATGGCCTGAAGTTTTACAGTGGTGATATTTCTAGAGCAGTCTATGGAGAGTTATTGTTACTGACAATAGCAGTTTGTAGATTGCAGTATTAACAGCGCCACCATAATATTTCAGGCCATAGAAGTACTGCACCCAAAAAATGCAAGTTAAGCTGTAATACATTATGAATAAAACATCTCTCAGCAGCGGGAGTAGCTTGTTTTGATCCACATGATAAACCCTATAATATATACACTTTTCCGTACTAATTGGAGGCATTAGTGTTCCTTTAAAGAGTGCTGTGTTATGATATCTGGATAGCTGGTAACTGACCAGATGCTGACACACTCAGGGACCTCTATGAACTTATAGGAAGGGCTGCTTAACTGGCATCTTGGGTTTAACAACTAGGAGCTCAGTATCCAAGTAACAGGGACATAAAGGACTTCAACACACACTCAGCGTACTCGCATTACCGGAAATGTCAGATGATCAAAATGTTTGAAATGAAGCCGGAAGACTTCAAATAGTCTCAGGATGGCATGTAATGTTGTCTTAAAAATACACTGCTGATAGACCGTAGCCTTTCGTCGCTGAGAGGCACACTGAGGCTGTCTTCTCCTTTCATCTCATAGCAGGCTCTTCGGGTGAGTCCAGGACCTGTCTTCTGGCAAGTTAGGCAAATGTACGAAGAAGAGCGAGTGTAACTTTGGAGTAAAGCAACTGAAGTATAGAGGGGCAGATATTCACTAAGGCCCAATAAAGAGGTGATAAAGCTGAGATGACTTTTCCAGTGATACTTCTCCAAGTTCTATGTTATTATATTGAGCCAATTCTCTAACATTTCTTAAAGGGATAGTAATACTTGCAAATTACTAATTCCCATATTGTAGCTTTGTTAAAAAGAAACGTATTGCCCCCAATGTCATCTCTCAAACCCTTATGGTTTGAGAGATAAAAGCGCTCAAAGTTCCCCCTCCCTCCCCCTTCCCTGACTGAACGCTGACTGCAGGGGAAGATGTCGTACGACAGTCTTATGTGCATCAGGCGGCTCTGCAGCTGAGCCAAGATCGCGTTTATAAAAAAGAATTATTTCACTGAAACGGTCTTCTACGTGTGCTTGCAAACCAAGAAGACCATTTTAGTGAAAGATTTATTTTTTAATAAACACAATCTTGGCAATGCTGCAGAGCCACCTGATGCAAGTAATACCGGATATCCCTGCAGTTAGTGTTCAGTCAGGGGAGGGAGGGGGAACTTTGAGCGCTATCATCTCTCAATACCATAAGGGTTGGAGAGATGACATTGGGGGCAATACATTTCTTTTTAAGAAAGCTACAATATGGGGATTAGTAATTTGCAAGTATTATTATCCCTTTAAATTTTGGAGATCTTAGTGCATAAGCGCTCCATTGAATAACACAGGAACTGGAGAAGTGATATCACTGGGGAAGTCGTCTCCACTTTATCACCACTGTATCACTGCTTTATCACACCTTAATGAAAAATCCTCCCAAGTGTCCTAACTGGGGCTTATGAAAGCCCTATTTTTAAATGGACACTATCACCTAAAACAACCTTGGTCATTTTTAAAGAGCTTTCCAAACCATATGTATGTTGTATTAGCCATTTTACATTTGGAAAACTATTTTTTAATTTATCAATATAAAGTATGGCGCTCAATAAGGAATCTTGGCCAATAATGTGCTCTCAGAGAAAAGAATGTAAAATAAGGACCACATTTTTTTATTTTCCCTGAGTGTGTATAATGGGCCAAGATCTCTCGCTGAGCACCATCCTATATAATAATTCGCAAAATCGTGTGTAACGCCGCGACATGCGCAGTAGACACTGCTGCGCGTGCTGCAGTCATGCGCAGTACAGACTGCCCGCGCCGCGGCTGATACAGAGCTGGGCGCTCCTTCGGAGCGTCCAGCTCTGTATCAGCTGTGGCGTGGGCAATCTCCACTGCGCGTGACTGCCCCGCGACCGGGTGGCTGTGATACTGTGGCCTGTGTAACGGGCTGTTCAACTAGTACTTTATATTGATGTATATTTTTGACTATGGGAATGGGAGTCTTTGTCAGGCAGCATGGGAGTGATTCTCTTTTCTGTTTTCTCCATATTTTGTGCCACACATATATTTTTTATTTTATTTTTTCATGTAGATTTTAGGCCAATGGTTCCCAGCCCACTGCTCAGGAGTATTTAACAGGCCATGTCTTTAGGATTCCCCTTCTTGTGCACACGCAAGTTTAACCCTTTGAGTGCCAGACAGGTAAAAAATGCATTTCAACACAATGCATTGGATGCCTTACTGTCACTCAAAGGGTTAAATAACTGAACTGATTAACTCAGCTGTAGTCCAGCAAGGAAACTGTAAAGACGTGGGCAGTTAGGGGTCAAGGAGAGGATTGGGAACCACAGGATTAGGTTAATTAAGGCTTGCTGTGCAGTCACTTCCTGCCTATCCCTATATTACTTCCTCATTCACTGACACTTAGCTGTTTAAGTTCTAGTGAAGTGTCAGTGAGTGGGAGAGGTAATGCATAGCTAAGATAGGAAATACCTGCACGGCATGCCTTAATTAGCATGATATATAACTCTAAATAACTGAAAAATGACAATACAAAATATAGGTTATTGCTAAAGCTCTTCCAAAATCACAAGTTATTTAGAGGTGATAGTTTCCCCTTTAACTCTATGGGAATTTTTGTTTGTCAATGTATACAAAGTTGCACCAATGTATCAATGTATACAAAGTTGCACCAATGTATCAATGTATACAAAGTTGCACCAATGTATCAATGTATACAAAGTTGCACTAATGTATCAATGTATACAAAGTTGCACCAATGTATCAATGTATACAAAGTTGCACCAATGTATCAATGTATACAAAGTTGCACTAATGTATCAATGTATACAAAGTTGCACTAATGTATCAATGTATCCAAAGTTGTGTTTCACATTACAAAAGCTTGCTCATAATCAAAGGACCTTTGATCAAGAGTGTCTTTGATGCGAAAAGCGTTGATCATTGTTTGACTGCAGCAACTGCTAGTTGAACCCCTCCACCTATACTGATACTAGCTTCTTTGTGAAGAGGTAAGTACTGTTTTAACTTCTTTAAATAAAGCTCTATTTGTGATTTTATAAATTGGCATTGGTGCAACTTTGTATACATTGTTGGAGTGCCTTGGAAAAGCCCTTTTGCACATGCTGAATCTTTAAGGGGTCCTTTGTATAACGCTACAGATACAGTCCGTTCTATACTGGAGCCTACTGAAAGCTGCTTATTTATAAACCGTCATTTTCATTTCTCCCCTGTGGTGCCTACTACCTTTCCCTCATCATTCCTCCAGTTCTTCTTAGTAGATTGGCCTCCGAGCGATTGATGTACCAAGGAAAAGAGGTGCAGTTCTGGTGCAAACCACCTGCACCATTGGAGAAAACAGTTCACAACTTCCCTTGGCTTAAGTGGGTCTCTTAACCCTTCGCGTTCCAGAGGGGTACGCAATGCAAAAAGTTATTCCTTTGACTGCTAGAGAAGTTCCCAGCGTATATGGTAAAAGCCCATTTACACCAGTGGAAATGTTTATTTATTCCCCATGGTAAAGACTGTTTGCTCCAGAATTGCACCAGTTTTTCCCATCTTTTCTGTCTGTAAGCTCCTGCAGCTGACAACATACAAAGGCAGAATCTGATAATACGTTAACCTTTTGAGTCCCAGAGAAGTATCCAGTGTATTTCCTTGTGATAGGTTGGATATCTATCTGACACTTGAAGGGTTAACTCTCCTGTTATCCCAAAGCAACAAAATTAGGCTGACACACTAAGAGGAATAGGAACATTTCTGGTGCAAACCAACTGCACCATGGGGGCAAATACAGCTTTCCATTGATTCAATAGGGTTTTTAATCTCATGACTGCTGCAGAAGTCTGTCACGTGTTGTTTGCAATGCATTGGAGTCCTCATTAGCATTCAAGACATTCAAATCCACTTTTAAATATATAGGGTTTTTGGAAGTTTCTATTTCTCCTCTGTGGTGCAGTTGGTTTGATCCAGAATTGCTCTACTTTATGTTTGTGCATTTGGTCCCTAGTATGTAGAAGACTGTGTGGCCAAAGTGGTATTAGCTACTGGGGTGTTATTCACTAAGGTGTGGTAAAGAGGTGATGCAGAGGGCAGTGCTTCTCCAGTGTTATAAACACTCCAAGTCTTATGTCAGTCTATGGAGCCAATGCACTACAGTTCCTCACATCAGGTAAATCCTAGTCAATTGGCTCCATGAATAACATGGACGCACTGGAGAGTTTCACACTGTACAAGTTATCTCCATTTTGTCACCTGTTTATCATACCTTAGTACATCTCCTGCTGATGTTATTACCTCCTGATAATACATTTTTCAACTTGTGGTGACAGTGGTATTAAAATGGTTAACCTATTATTATAACCCTTTGAGTATCACAGGCGTGTCTAACTCATCTCAAAGCAAAGATGTTTTTAAAAAGGAAATTAAGCGCTTTAACCCCTTGGCTGCTAGAAACTTTACTGTAGAGATCTATCTAGCAGCCATGTGGTTAACCTTCCCTTTATTATAAATGCATACTTCTTACAACTGTTTAACCCTTTGAGTGGCAGACCAGTATCCAACGCATTGCAACACAAAGGGTTAATGCCTCTTTATTGCTGAGAGCTGGACGTCGTTGCGTCACATTGTGTGGGAGACCTCTCTGGCATTAAAGGGTTATAACTCTTGTTAACCACTTCTTAAAATTAAAGGGCTATCACCATACCTGGGAACTCTCCGGATTTGCCCCGGAGACTCCGGTTCTGACAGAACTTTACCGGGTCTCCGGGGCAGAGGCTGATTCCTCCGGATGTGGAGAGTTTCTATTGAAACTCTGCCACATCCGCTTTTTCTCCTGCTGATACTCAGTCCCTAGCCTTCTGTGTGCCAGAGTAGTAAGGAATGCATTGCTTTGCAATGCATTCCGTACCACTCTGGCACTCAAAGGGTTAAGGCCCCCCCCACTCGCGGCAAGCCCCGCCCCTTTTTGACGCGATTAGCGTCATTTTTGTCACCCCCTGGTGAACAGAGGACTACCCTCCGGGTAGCCCTCGACTGGAAGTTCCCAGGTATGGCTATCACTCTGATAATGCCCTCATGGGAGTGGACCCACAGATGAAGCTGGGGGGCTACATTGTAGGCCTCGGCTAGGGGTGATTTTCTAAGAACAAAGGCACCAGGTCATCTCATTTTGTGATGTAGAATTCCCAGTTAGTGTCCTTTATTGGTACATTGCTCTGTTCATTTCATGTTATACCAGTGAAGAAAGATATGAGATTGTCAGCCTGGTGGGACCTGGATGATCTTGAAAGGATATATATGATTATTCCTCCTTTATGTCTTTGTTTCACCCCTCTGGTGGAAAAAGGTGGTTTTAGGAGCATGAGGACCATATGTTCAAAGAAAAGTGGAGAAGTTCTGGGGCACACCATTTGCACCATAGGTGAAAATGAAAAATCCCATGGATTTAAATGGGGATCATAATATCCAGTAGTATAAGTAAGCACTCACAGGACTTCAATAAAATTAGTGATAATTCAGGTGTTTAATTGATACAACGTTTCGGCTGCTAAACACACAGCCTTCGTCAGGACAGTGAAACTAAACAAACAGTGTTCCTTTTAAACCTCCCCCACCACAGTGTACGGGCGCCAAATCTGAATTCAAGCAATCAGATAAGTTAGATTATCATAAATATGCATAATCAGTTAGAAATAAAAGAATATATGAAGCATTCACCAAAATTATTACAAGCATCAACAGTGTGGTACCATAAATAGCAACATCTTGATACATATGTGTGTACACTCATTATTTGATACAATAATGCCATAGGATGAAAACAGTAACTGTGAGAAAAATAAACAACCCATTGTTTGTAATTAATTTGTTTATTTTTCTCACAGTTACTGTTTTCATCCTATGGCATTATTGTATCGAATAATGATTGTACATGTATGTATGAAGATGTTGCTATTTATGGTACCATACTGTTGATGCTTGTTATAATTTTGGTGAATGCTTCATATATTCTTTTATTTCTAACTGATTATGCATATTTATGATAATCTAACTTATCTGATTGGTTGAATTCAGATTTGGCACCCGTACACTGTGGTGGGGGAGGTTTAAAAGGAACACTGTTTAGTTTCACTGCCCTGACGAAGGCTGTGTGTTTAGCAGCCGAAACGTTGTATCAATTAAACACCTGAATTATCATTAATTTTATTGAAGTCCTGTGAGTGCTTACTTATATTACTGGATATACATGCTGTGCCTAAGTTGTAGCACCCAGGCAGATGTCTACCTTGAACATGAGTGCTTCCCTCTCTGGTATGTGGTATATATATATATATATATATATATATATATATATATTTATATATTTATTTATACTGTTTATTAGACGTTTAGTTGTAGGATACGTGGTCCTCACGCCAGTGCGAAGGGACCACTATGCAACATACAATATTAAGCTCCATCCCAGGCTATACACTACCTGTGCCATGCCGATAGAGCAGTCCATGAGCTAATATGTAGTTTAGCTTATTGCGATTAAATGGATATGTAACGGATCCTACCCGTTACTGGGAGCTCTTGTCTGGGCATGGCATTTATTCACCCCTGGGCCCAAGGATTATGGATATTGGACACTCCTTTGTGCCCTGGCATACGATCTCTCAAGCCCTTATCCTGGACTAAGAGACTTTGGCTAGCCTTATGTGGATAGGCAGCTGTACCAGAGGAAAGAACAATTCAAGGCTTGGGTGCTGCAAACTCTTCTGACCTGCAAAAGGTTAATCATTTGAGTTTGAGCATATTTAATCATTTGAGTTTGAGCATATTTACTTTCAATATGTTTTGTAGTCCCCCAAGCCTTTTGCTTAATTACTCAAGTCATTGTATTGAGCACTGTCTTGTGGCCCCCTGCTGTGTGATTAATCCAATCATGTCTGTCCTATTATGTTTCCCTGAATCATTTGTTGTTGGTTCTTGGACCCTTTGTGGTGACTGAATTATCCCTGTGACTACTCCATTGTATTCTGCCCTACCATTTGCTGTGTCCTATTGATGAACTGTGATTGAATTAAGTCTCCTGTACTGTGCTCCAAGTTAGTGTGGTTTGAAACTGTATAAATATGTGTGCTTTGGTTCAATAAAGAGAGTTCTGTTTTGGAGTGAACAAGGAGTCCTGGAGTCTTGTATTGCTTATGGTCTAAAGTATCCACTCTGATATCCATCTGCGCCAAGTATCCTGAATCGCTGACCTCCTGCTGCCAGTTTCCTGCGTCCTAACTTCGTGGACTGTCAGGCGGCGACGTGGACTCTTCCCTGCTTCCAGTGATCCTGTGGCTGTTTCCAGTGATCGTCCATACTCCAACCGGTGCACCTGATAGCGCTTATCTGCGTCGAGAAGGAGAGACCCAGGAACGACGGCGGAAGGCGACGCGGTCCCTTCTCAGCTTCCGTTACAGGATACAATATGAATCACAGCTTCTTATAGAAGTATAGGAACAACTTATGCCAAAGGTTGTCTTTTTTCGCAAAACCATCCTATATAATAATTCGCTAAATGTGTGTTTGTCAGAAGCGGTCATGCACAGCAGAGACGGCTGAGCTCGCTGCAGTCATGTACAATACAGACTGCCCACACGGCAGCTGATAACGGAGCGGGGCTCCAAATTCAGGACTATGGTCTGAATTTGCAGCGCCACGCTCCGTATCAGCAGCAGCACAGGCATTCTGTACTGTGCATGACTGCACCGCGCCCGTTGCTGAAGAGGTAAGTACTGTTTTAACTTCTTTAAATAAAGCTCTATTTGTGATTTTATAAATTGGCATTGGTGCAACTTTGTATACATTGTTGGAGTGCCTTGGAAAAGCCCTTTTGCACATGCTGAATCTTTAAGGGGTCCTTTGTATAACGCTACAGATACAGTCCATTCTATACTGGAGCCTACTGAAAGCTGCTTATTTATAAACCGTCATTTTCATTTCTCCCCTGTGGTGCCTACTACCTTTCCCTCATCATTCCTCCAGTTCTTCTTAGTAGATTGGCCTCCGAGCGATTGATGTACCAAGGAAAAGAGGTGCAGTTCTGGTGCAAACCACCTGCACCATTGGAGAAAACAGTTCACAACTTCCCTTGGCTTAAGTGGGTCTCTTAACCCTTCGCGTTCCAGAGGGGTACGCAATGCAAAAAGTTATTCCTTTGACTGCTAGAGAAGTTCCCAGCGTATATGGTAAAAGCCCATTTACACCAGTGGAAATGTTTATTTATTCCCCATGGTAAAGACTGTTTGCTCCAGAATTGCACCAGTTTTTCCCATCTTTTCTGTCTGTAAGCTCCTGCAGCTGACAACATACAAAGGCAGAATCTGATAATACGTTAACCTTTTGAGTCCCAGAGAAGTATCCAGTGTATTTCCTTGTGATAGGTTGGATATCTATCTGACACTTGAAGGGTTAACTCTCCTGTTATCCCAAAGCAACAAAATTAGGCTGACACACTAAGAGGAATAGGAACATTTCTGGGGCAAACCAACTGCACCATGGGGGCAAATACAGCTTTCCATTGATTCAATAGGGTTTTTAATCTCATGACTGCTACAGAAGTCTGTCACGTGTTGTTTGCAATGCATTGGAGTCCTCATTAGCATTCAAGACATTCAAATCCACTTTTAAATATATAGGGTTTTTGGAAGTTTCTATTTCTCCTCTGTGGTGCAGTTGGTTTGATCCAGAATTGCTCTACTTTATGTTTGTGCATTTGGTCCCTAGTATGTAGAAGACTGTGTGGCCAAAGTGGTATTAGCTACTGGGGTGTTATTCACTAAGGTGTGGTAAAGAGGTGATGCAGAGGGCAGTGCTTCTCCAGTGTTATAAACACTCCAAGTCTTATGTCAGTCTATGGAGCCAATGCACTACAGTTCCTCACATCAGGTAAATCCTAGTCAATTGGCTCCATGAATAACATGGACGCACTGGAGAGTTTCACACTGTACAAGTTATCTCCATTTTGTCACCTGTTTATCATACCTTAGTACATCTCCTGCTGATGTTATTACCTCCTGATAATACATTTTTCAACTTGTGGTGACAGTGGTATTAAAATGGTTAACCTATTATTATAACCCTTTGAGTATCACAGGCGTGTCTAACTCATCTCAAAGCAAAGATGTTTTTAAAAAGGAAATTAAGCGCTTTAACCCCTTGGCTGCTAGAAACTTTACTGTAGAGATCTATCTAGCAGCCATGTGGTTAACCTTCCCTTTATTATAAATGCATACTTCTTACAACTGTTTAACCCTTTGAGTGGCAGACCAGTATCCAACGCATTGCAACACAAAGGGTTAATGCCTCTTTATTGCTGAGAGCTGGACGTCGTTGCGTCACATTGTGTGGGAGACCTCTCTGGCATTAAAGGGTTATAACTCTTGTTAACCACTTCTTAAAATTAAAGGGCTATCACCATACCTGGGAACTCTCCGGATTTGCCCCGGAGACTCCGGTTCTGACAGAACTTTACCGGGTCTCCGGGGCAGAGGCTGATTCCTCCGGATGTGGAGAGTTTCTATTGAAACTCTGCCACATCCGCTTTTTCTCCTGCTGATACTCAGTCCCTAGCCTTCTGTGTGCCAGAGTAGTAAGGAATGCATTGCTTTGCAATGCATTCCGTACCACTCTGGCACTCAAAGGGTTAAGGCCCCCCCACTCGCGGCAAGCCCCGCCCCTTTTTGACGCGATTAGCGTCATTTTTGTCACCCCCTGGTGAACAGAGGACTACCCTCCGGGTAGCCCTCGACTGGAAGTTCCCAGGTATGGCTATCACTCTGATAATGCCCTCATGGGAGTGGACCCACAGATGAAGCTGGGGGGCTACATTGTAGGCCTCGGCTAGGGGTGATTTTCTAAGAACAAAGGCACCAGGTCATCTCATTTTGTGATGTAGAATTCCCAGTTAGTGTCCTTTATTGGTACATTGCTCTGTTCATTTCATGTTATACCAGTGAAGAAAGATATGAGATTGTCAGCCTGGTGGGACCTGGATGATCTTGAAAGGATATATATGATTATTCCTCCTTTATGTCTTTGTTTCACCCCTCTGGTAGAAAAAGGTGGTTTTAGGAGCATGAGGACCATATGTTCAAAGAAAAGTGGAGAAGTTCTGGGGCACACCATTTGCACCATAGGTGAAAATGAAAAATCCCATGGATTTAAATGGGGATCATAATATCCAGTAGTATAAGTAAGCACTCACAGGACTTCAATAAAATTAGTGATAATTCAGGTGTTTAATTGATACAACGTTTCGGCTGCTAAACACACAGCCTTCGTCAGGACAGTGAAACTAAACAAACAGTGTTCCTTTTAAACCTCCCCCACCACAGTGTACGGGCGCCAAATCTGAATTCAAGCAATCAGATAAGTTAGATTATCATAAATATGCATAATCAGTTAGAAATAAAAGAATATATGAAGCATTCACCAAAATTATTACAAGCATCAACAGTGTGGTACCATAAATAGCAACATCTTGATACATATGTGTGTACACTCATTATTTGATACAATAATGCCATAGGATGAAAACAGTAACTGTGAGAAAAATAAACAACCCATTGTTTGTAATTAATTTGTTTATTTTTCTCACAGTTACTGTTTTCATCCTATGGCATTATTGTATCGAATAATGATTGTACATGTATGTATGAAGATGTTGCTATTTATGGTACCATACTGTTGATGCTTGTTATAATTTTGGTGAATGCTTCATATATTCTTTTATTTCTAACTGATTATGCATATTTATGATAATCTAACTTATCTGATTGGTTGAATTCAGATTTGGCACCCGTACACTGTGGTGGGGGAGGTTTAAAAGGAACACTGTTTAGTTTCACTGCCCTGACGAAGGCTGTGTGTTTAGCAGCCGAAACGTTGTATCAATTAAACACCTGAATTATCATTAATTTTATTGAAGTCCTGTGAGTGCTTACTTATATTACTGGATATACATGCTGTGCCTAAGTTGTAGCACCCAGGCAGATGTCTACCTTGAACATGAGTGCTTCCCTCTCTGGTATGTGGTATATATATATATATATATATATATATATATATATATTTATATATTTATTTATACTGTTTATTAGACGTTTAGTTGTAGGATACGTGGTCCTCACGCCAGTGCGAAGGGACCACTATGCAACATACAATATTAAGCTCCATCCCAGGCTATACACTACCTGTGCCATGCCGATAGAGCAGTCCATGAGCTAATATGTAGTTTAGCTTATTGCGATTAAATGGATACAATATGAATCACAGCTTCTTATAGAAGTATAGGAACAACTTATGCCAAAGGTTGTCTTTTTTCGCAAAACCATCCTATATAATAATTCGCTAAATGTGTGTTTGTCAGAAGCGGTCATGCACAGCAGAGACGGCTGAGCTCGCTGCAGTCATGTACAATACAGACTGCCCACACGGCAGCTGATAACGGAGCGGGGCTCCAAATTCAGGACTATGGTCTGAATTTGCAGCGCCACGCTCCGTATCAGCAGCAGCACAGGCATTCTGTACTGTGCATGACTGCACCGCGCCCGTTGCTGAGCGGCACTGTGGCCCATGTACACGGGCTCTTTAGCTAGTAACTTTATAAACAAACCAACCTGTTCCGCAGGGAATCAGAGAACGCCATGCCACCAGGATTGAGAACATCAACAGAATCGCGGAGGAGTTATGTCAGATTTGACTGTATTGTATTACCGTATAGAGAAAGTTGGGGATCTGGATGGAGATGTATCTTCAGCTGTACCTTGAAGGGTTCTAATAGCAATACATGCTGTATGTTCAAAGCTTATATAAAAGTTTTGTTTTAATTGTTGAATGAAGGTTTCCCATACTTTCATGACTTTTCTCCATCTCCCCCTCTGTCCTGTAATGCCAGTAGCCAGTATATTCTAATGAAATGGGTTACCTTGTCTACCCAGTGTTTCAAGAAAGGAGCAGAGTTGGCCGTCCACAGTGTCAGAATGCACTTGATAGCCAACAAGAGTAGATGGTATATAAGTTTCTATGAATTGTGGTTCATTGAATTTGTTGGGCTGTAAAATATGATAACAAAAGTGGGGTCATCTGATAACGTGACTCCACACATAATGTGGATAAATTTAACCATTCTACTCCAAAAAGCCAAACAGAAGTGGGCACCCACAAAGACTGAAGACTGGCTTGGGGAAGCGCAATTGCTAGTGGGTGTTAGTCCTATGTTAAATGCTACGTTTGGAGAGAGAATTCGTAAGTTAGCGCTGGTGAATCTAAAAGCCATATGTTCAGACCCCCAGGGATAGTTGAAAAATATATGGGTTTATGAATTAGCTTATACAGTAGGAGATGCTAAGTTTAGGAAGGGGTGTAATTAATCATTAGTTCCCAGTTGGGTTTTAATTAGAAGGGGCAGGCATTATCAGACATGTCAGAGAGCAAAGCTTTACTGTCATTAAATTCCCCTACTAAACAGAATCACCTAAAACTATTAAATTGATTGAAACACAAAAACCACAATGTATAGTCAGTTTCAATAGATACGTGGAACGAGAATGAAAAGCGGTATAGGTGACACATCAAACTTGTTCACATCAAAGCTGTTCCCTGGTACAGTTGTGAACCAGTTACTTCTGTACTAATACATCTTTACATAATCCCAGTCGCAAGTGCTAGATTACCAGACCTATATCTTAAAGCACAGCTAATTCACTGTGCTAGTTTACCAATATATTGTCCAGTGCACCTGAATCTTTCTAGGACCAATCAGGCTACAGACATCCTTTGGTAAACAAACTGAGAATTTAAAGGAGAAGTAACAGCTTATACTAAAAAAAAAGAAATTTACTTTACTATGGCCCAATAATATTAACCCTTTGAGTGCCAGATGGGTACGCAGCGCATTGCACTCTGGCACTCAAAGGGATAATGGCCACTATGATTTTTGTTTTGCCTTTGTTCAAAAGATAAGCTTTTCAATCTGTCCTGGACGTCCATGTTGCTGGTAGGTTTCTTTAACCCTTTGAGTGCCAGGAAGGTATACACCAAATTGCTTTGCAATGCAGTGGATACCTCTATGGCACTGAAAGGGTTAAACTGAAGCAGGCAGCAAGCATGAACCTACTGAACCCTTTATGGACCAAATTGGTGCGTTGCCCGCCCCTCTGGTCCTTAAAAGGTTAAGATTACCATGTGCCAAGGGCAGAGTCTGAGGACCTGTGGTGCTTCTGTCACGTCTGCCTAAATGGACAATATCTATGATTTATTGAAGTTTTTATCTCTTGAACAAAGGCACCAGGGCAAAATTCATTGGGGTCATTAGGAATTTCTGGCTATAGTAAGATAAGTTATTATTAGGCAGGATTACTTCTTCTTTAATTAGCCATTTGCTCCATAATGCACTTTGACAAACACATACTCTAGGGGACTTCATCTGGCACACACTACTGAGCAGCACAAGGAAGCAGTCGGAAGGCAGAGCCTGGTTGGAAGAGCAGGTTTTAGAGAGGCGTGGGAGAGACAGGCTCAGATCACTGGCTCAGCTGGATGTGTTCATCTCTCTCCTGCAGACCAGCACACTGCGTGCGGAGGCTGGAAGGATTCTTCTGATCCAGACGAAACTTCCCATGAAACAATGAGAGAAAATCAAAAGTACAATGCAGATGACAAAGGTATTCACATTATCAATATCAAGGCCATTGAAGACATCGGATACGTCCAGCCGGAGACAGTGGTAAGTGGCAGATGTTCCAGCAGTGACCATATGTTACTTTTTATTATGTAATTTGGAGAATGGGATTGACAGGGGGCTACATTCACAAATACAAAAGAGGAGCAATTCTGAATACAGTGCAAAAAAATACCAAAATCCCCACTGATTTATCCCTTTGAGTGCCAGAGCATTGCGTTGGATACCCCTCTGGCACTCAAAGGGTTAAATGGGGGTATTTAATCAATTTAATGCTAGAGAGATTCAACACATTACTGCACTATGGGGAGCAAATAGATCTTTATATTGATTTAAACTGAATGAGATCTCCAGTGAATTACTTTGTAATGTGTTGCAGATATTACATGGGGTTAAATAATCCATTTAAATCAAACTGACTGCACCAGAAGGAACCAATGAAAATCCTTAAAGGGATAGTAATACATAAAATGTAAAAAAATATATGTTGTAGGGTTTATTCCCCTGAGTAAAACAAGGGTACTCCCACTGCTGAGAGATATTTTATTAAAAAATTATAAAAGCTCAAACTTGAATTTTTTAGGTGCAATATCACAGTGGCCTGAAAATTTACAGTGGCGCTGTTGCGCCACCATCCTATGGACTGCTCTGGTCCGTAGACCATAAATCGCCATAGGATGGTGTAGCAACAGCGCCACTGTAAATTTTCAGGCCACTGTGATATTGCACCTAAAAAATTCAAGTTTGAGCTGTTATAATTTTTTTATAAAATATCTCTCAGCAGTGGGAGTACCCTTGTTTTACCCAGGGGGATAAACCCTACAACATATTTTTTTTTTTTTTTTTTTTACGTCTTAAGTATTACTGTCCCTTTAAACGCTCACTGATTTAACTTCCCCATGTCCTATGCTATTCTGTGGAGCCAATGCACTAAGATCTCCAAAACTGGAGGAATCTTAGTGCATAGGCTCCATAGAATAATATAGGAATTGGAGAAGTGATATCACTGGAGAAATCATCTCTGCTCTATCACCTCTTTATCACTGCTTAGTGCATCTCCCCCCTTGGCTGATAGAGAGGTCTCCAACAGTTGAAGCTCTTTTTTAGCATTCAACAGGGACGTTCACTAAGCGGTGATAAAGTGGTGATAAAAGTGGAGATGGCTTCTTCAGTGATATCACTTCTCCAGTTCCTATGTTATAATATAGAGCCAATGCACTAAGATCTCCAAAGTTAGAGAAATCTTAGTGCATAGGCTCCATAGAATAACATAGGAATTGGAGAAGTGACAAACTGGACAAGTCATCTCCGCTTTATCACCTCTTTATCATCGCTTAGTTAATCTCCCCCGAGGAGTTAAATGCCCAATGGGAATTTTTATTTGCTGTTGTGTAGTTGGTTTACTGCAACATTACTTAATTTTTTCTTTGTTCATATTTCCATGGGCCATTTTCTGCATCTTAAATGACACATTTTTAGGAATTTCAGCAATGTATTTGTCTTTAGCTCTTTGGCTCCCAGAATAGAGATTAACCACTTGAGATCCAGAAGGCAGTGCAACACATTAAGCTCACTGAACTGTACGTCCCACTGGTTCTCAGAGTTAATTTCCCTCTGGTAGATACTGTGGAAGGGTTGGGAGACCTTTACCATCTCTGTTATGTTGTTGCCATTGTACTAAATTTGTATGTATCACGGTTATGTAATACTTATTAAGGCAATGCAAGGGACCGCTGTGCAGAAGAGCTGACCATCTCATATGCTATACAGTATTGTACGGACCACAGATGTGGCAGTGCAGGGGTTAAGCTGTGCATTACTATGTTGCCTACCCTGTTAATAGTTCCATATAATGTATTTCTGTCCCACAAGCACGTCAGCTTTTTGAGTGCCAGAGGGGGTGTCTAGCACATTGATTTCTCATGCTTTTGACACACCCTGCAGCACTCTAATGGTTAACCCTTTGAATGCTAGAGGGGTATGCAACGCATTGCAAAGCAATGCGTTGCATACCCCTCTGGCACTCAAAGGGTTAAGGAGTTTTGGGATATATTTAAATGTTAACACACCATAATAACCTGATTGAGACAGATATTAGCAAAGAATTGGAGCAATTCTGGGACAAACCAACTTCACCAGAGGGAACAAATACAATACGAACAAACGGATCTTTTAACACCTTGAATGCTAGAGAGCTCTCCATTTGCATCCCAAAACCATCACATTAGAGACCTTTTTAATGTTCAAGGGGCTAAAAGCCTCATGTAAGCCAGTGATCATGTTTGTTTGTTCCTTTGGTGCAGTTGGTTTTCTCCAGAACTGGTTTTAGTTCAGCCCCACTGTCACACACACTGCCCTCGTGAAGATGGAGCAGGGATTCCCTTCTATACTAACTCTCCCCACTGTCACACACACACACACACACACACACACACACTGCCCTTGTGAAGATGGAGCAGGGATTCCCTTCTATACTAACTCTCCCCACTGTCACACACACACACTGCCCTTGTGAAGATGGAGCGGGGATTCCCTTCTATACTAACTCACCCCTCTGTCACACACACTGCCCTCGTGAAGATGGAGCAGGGATTCCCTTCTATACTAACTCTCCCCACTGTCACACACACACACACACACTGCCCTTGTGAAGATGGAGCAGGGATTCCCTTCTATACTAACTCTCCCCACTGTCACACACACTGCCCTTGTGAAGATGGAGCGGTGATTCCCTTCTATACTAACTCACCCACTGTCACACACACTGCCCATGTGAAGATGTACTGGAGATTGCCATCCTGCTATACTAACTATCCCCACTGTCACACACACACTGTCATCCTGAAGATGTACCGGAGATTGCCATCTATACTAACTCTCTCCACTGTCACACTCATCCTGAAGATGGAGCGGAGATTCCCATCTATACTAACTCTCCCCTCTGTCACACACACACACACACACACTGCCATCCTGAAATGGAGCAGGGATTCCTATCTATACTAACCCACCCCACTGTCACACACACACACGCACACACTGTCATCGTGAAGATGGAGCGGAGATTCCCATCTATACTAACTCTCCCCTCTGTCACACACACTGCCATCCTGAAGATGGAGCAGGGATTCCTATCTATACTAACCCACCCCACTGTCACACACACACACGCACACACTGTCATCGTGAAGATGGAGTGGAGATTCCCATCTATACTAACTCACCCCACTGTCACACACACTGTCATCGTGAAGATGAAGAGGCGATACCCATCTATATTAAATCACCCCACTGTCACACACTGCCATACAAACTCACAGGCAAGAGTTCTGGAGGCTGATGGACAGGGAGGGGGTCAACTAACTGCCCGGGGGGCAAAAAAAGCATTCTCATGGATTCAAATGGGATGTTTAACCCCTTGAATGCTAGAGAGGTCTCCAAAACATTAAAAAGCAAAGAGCTGCACTGGAGTCCTCTTTAGCACTCAGTAAGAATCTGTGCATTTTTTGCACACACAAACATACACACACACACACACACACACACACACATAGTTCCTTTGTGCATCACAGCTGATTTGACCCCTTCGCTTACATTGAGTAAATGTACAATGACTATTCCATGCTAAATCAGGTGCTGGGGTTTATTTATTTGTTCTGTCCCAACAGCTGCCGGACATCAATTTACTAGGATTCTTGCTCCACTAATGCTGCTTGTGGAGGGCAGTGGGGCAGTCTGTTAGTGTGTATGGATGTTCCTTTTATCTACACCTTGTTTGCAGCAATGCACTAAGACTTAGAGGAAGTGGTGTGATTTAACACCATTACCCTGTGCATGCTTTGTGGAAGGTGCAAGGTGGTGCAGGCATTAAAGTCCTAACAAAGGACCAGTAGCTCTACATCTATCATAGGCTGTAGTGTATAGCCTGGAGTGCAGCCAATGCCATTACAAGCTGACACCAGTGTAACTGCATTGCTGTGTTCATACATTCTCTCCATTGACAATACAGGTGGATTGGGGCTCATGATTCATTGTGCCTGGTCTATTTCAGAAGAAGAAATTGTATTTAGATCAGTGCTAAGACGTGTGATCGCTATTTTAGTCTAGCCTTTTGTTTCCTAGAACTGGAGAACTTTAATCACGTCACAGAGACAGTCCACACAAGAACAAACCACTGAAATGGGTCTTTCATTAAAATACCTTTTAGTTATTTCATAGTTTGTTTAGATAAAGATGCCACTTCCATCCACTAATGAAAGGTGCATACTGCAGAGCTGTACAGGAACCACTGCAGCCCTAGGATAGGAATTGAAAACCTGTTGTTCTCCAGCTACTGTTGGACTATACATTCCATCGTCATCAGCTGGCCAAAAGCCTGCTAAGGATGATGGGGATTGTAGTCTAAACAGCTGGAGGTACATGGCTAGCAATAAGGGTGATGGTATTTGGAGTACAACAACATTTGGTAGTATATGGCTGGCTGAGTATGATGGAAGATGTAGTTCAACAGCAGCTTGAGAGCCAGTTTCCTCACTCATGCTAGAGGGCTGCAGTGATTCCTGTGTAGTGCCACTGTATGCATCTTTCTTAAATATCTAGTATAAAAGGCTCAGTAAAGTTTATTATGGAAAAAAAATATTATAGGGCTTTTACTGATGAGTAATAGAAGATGAATCGCTCTGCTGGAAAATGTTTCACTAAATTATACCGTTGTTAAAATTGCCATGAATTGGTGGAGCTATAACTGCCACGTTATATATAGAACAGCAGCCAGTGGCTCACTTCTTTCATAGAATACAATAGAAAAATTGTCTATACACCAGGCCGACGTGCACTAAAGTTCGAATAGGGTACAGGATGGCAATGTTGTTGTCACCCAATTGCAGGAATCCTGCAAGAGAGGGAGTGCTGGGGAGCGTCGCTAGGGTGCGTGGCTGGTCGTGCGTGGGCTGCCTATTGTCAAGCTTTGCTGCGGCTACGGCCGTTTACAGATGCCAGCCGCAAGGCTGGATGACTCGTCCCAGAGGAGCTGGAGGCGAGCCCAGGATAGCCTGGCAATAAACAGCACAATCTCTCCTGCAGGGGAGAGTGCAGGCTGGGGTTCGTCGCTGGGGAGCGTAGGCCACAAGAGTGGCTTAAACTCTCCAGAGAAGGGAAGTGGCTAGTAAGACTAGGTGGGTGGTCTGCGACAGGTAAGGACAAGTGCAGCCAGGCCAGAAGTGGCTTTTAACAGTAGAATAGTCGGAGGCAAGGAGGGTCATACACTGTCAGGCTAGGAGAACACACAATCAGCAGGCAAGAGTGGTCCAGGACTAGCAGGGTCATACACAGTTAGGCGAGAGGTAGTCGCAATCAGCAGGCAAAGAGTGGTCCAGGACTATCAGGGTCGTACACAGTTGGGCAAGAGGTAGTCACAATCAGAAGGCAAAGAGTGGTCCAGGACTAGCAGGGTCATACACAGTTGGGCAAGAGGTAGTCAAAATCAGCAGGCAAAGAGTGGTCCAGGACTAGCAGGGTCGTACACAGTTGGGCAAGAAGGAATCAAGGCTAGGCAAGGCTAATGGACGAACTTGTAGACTCTAAGGAGGACTGGCCAGTTCACAGGTCGCTAGCATGGGTCTAGCTGGCTTCAGGAACACTATAACAGTGCACTGAAGCCAGGGACCGGCATACTGATATAGGAGTCGCGTGCTACGTCATCCGCACGCGACGCAAAATGCAAGGAAGAAAACACACAAGGGAACTGAAAGCCGCCCGCGAGTGCGCACAAGGCGGCCGCTGCCGCAGGAGTGCCCGACTGGAAGAAACCGGCAAGCGAAGAGGGAACCCGTGCAGAGACTCGGAGGAAAGGTGACAGTTGTGTCGGATCTGTGTTGAAGGCACGTTGCCAATATGCACTAACAAGTCTTCTCCATCATATCGCTTCTATCCGTCAACAATCCGCCATCATTGGCATCAATCCTCCATGCCTGCGACAGGTTTATGATTTCACACTGAACACACTGAGAATGGCTAATTTCCATGTGGAAATGCAGGTTAATGAGGCACTGTCATACTCAGCTGGGTGTGTTTATATGTTAATGTGGCACTTTGTCACATTCACTAAACTCTGATAACAGCCTCTTCTGTCAGAGTTCATAGCCCCAGCATTGCAAATCCTCTGTTGTTTTCTATGTAGTAATAGCCCTCAATGAATCATAAGCAGAGAGGGTTGTCATACTCCTGGCCTTATGGAAGGGATGTATATTGGGAGTCAGAGACGCTCAACTAGGAACGAGCCTGCAGTACAAATTTACAGGCTCTGTAAGAATGGTGTCCTACCCATGGTGCAGTCTATTTTAGCCCACTAGTGCCTTTCACAGAGAGAAAATATCCTAAAGCATATCATATTGGTCCTGCCATTACAGTAGTTCAACTACGAAATGCCAGGCCGAAAAGTACGTCTGGGGTTGGCTGCTTCTCTTGTTCAGAGAGGAATTGCCTGGTATTTCGTGGCTGGACTGCTGTTATGGCAGGAACAGTATGATGTGCTTTATGATATTTCCTCTCTGTGGAAGGCACTAGTGGGCTAAAGGAGACTGCACCCTGGGTAGGACACCATTCCTATAGACCCTGCAAATTTGTATTGCAAGCTTGTTCCTAGTTGAGCATATCTAACTTTTTATTTACATATGCAAATTATCCTTGGGATTAGTCACCCCAAGGGTAATAGGGCAATCCAGCATTGGACCCCTTGCACATAGTGCTTAGAGAGATCAGCTGCTTCTCACGGACGAGGCCCAACAAGGCCGAAAAGTATGTCTGGGGTTGGCTGCTTCTCTTGTTCAGAGAGGAATCACCTGGCATTTCGTGGTTGGACTGCTGTTATGGCAGGAACAATATGATATGCTTTAGGATATTTTCTCTCTATGAAAGGCACTAGTGGGCTAAAGGAGACTGCACCCTGGGTAGAACACCATTCCTATAGAGCCTGCAAATTTGTATTTGCCAGTTGTCACTATGGCAAGATGTCTGCGCTCCATGCTGCTGTCAGCCTGGCATATTTTTTCTGAATAAGGTAATAATTCTGGCGACTAGCGCTACTAAGCTGCTAGTCGCCAGATGGGGAGCTATTGAAGTTAAAGTGTTTAAGAGGTGGTAGTTCCACTTTAACAGTGCCCTCTTGTTGTCGGCTATTTGTTGGTTAGTCTGTTGTAATCAACTTTGCAAACCCCACTGGCACTCAAAGGGTTAATAAAACAACCCTCTGCAGTGGGAGCACTCTTGTTTTACTTGTCATGCAAAACTATATCATATAGGTTTTCATAAAATAAAGTTTACAATTAAGTTGAACTGTAGACTTCGTAAAAAGCGAATAGCAGCCAAATGTATGTGATTTGCAGCCTCACTGCTCCCTGTACACCTGCTCATAGGATTAAACTGGTTCCTTCCTATAACAATGGGACTGCTGGGAACCAAAGGTGAGGCCCCCTGAAACAAAACAGAAGACCCTGGCAAACACAGAGTACACCCATTCATTAAAATGCCCTTAATAATTACCTCACTTACTTTACTATGATCAGAAAATCCTAATGGGCATGATGAATTTTGCTATTTGTTGAAGACAGAACATCTTTACTCATTCCTGGTTTCATGTCCATAATGGTTGATCTGAGAGTTGCAAGCAGCATTGTGAAGCATTGTGGTCCATACCCTTCTGGCACTCATAGGGTTAAACTCATTCAGGCAGAGTACAAGAGACGCTTCACCCTTTAACCCTTGAAGTGCCAGAAGAGTACACAATGCATTGCTTTGCGCTCAAAGGGTTAAGTCCCAGATGGGTGTGCATTGAATTGCATATGAATGGACTGCACATCGCTCTGACCTTAAAGGGATAGTAATACTTAAAATGTAAAAAAAATATATATATATATGTTGTAGGGATTATCCCCCTGACCAAAACAAGGATATTCTCACTGCTGAAAGGTGTTTTAGTCAAAGTTATTAAAGTTCAAACTTTAATTTTTTTAGGTGCAGTATCACAGTGGCCTGAAACGGTACAGTGGCGCTGTTACTACACCATCCTATGAACAGATCTGGACAGTTGACCATAAATCTCCATATGACGGTGTAGCAACAGTGCCACCGTACAATTTCAGGCCACTGTGATACTGCGCCTCAAAAATTCAAGTTTGAACTTTAATAACTTTTGAATAAAACACCTTTCAGCAGCGGGGGTACCCTTGTTTTACTCGGGGGGATAAACACTACAACATTTGTTTTTACATTTTAAGTATTACTATCCCTTTAAAAGATTACGCTTAAAAGTGCAGTGAGCAGAGTTTGAGGGCCTATGGTCCAGTTAAACACATATATCTAGACATACAGGACTGATTGAAGATTTTCTCTCCTGAATAAAGATGCAAGTGGAAAATTCGAAGGAGCCATCTATTACACCAGAAAAAAAGTCATTAGACTGCTCTTCTTTCAGGCTACTGTCAAGCAAAGTATTAGAGACTTACCAAGCTTTCAAGGGGTTAAAATCCCCATTTAGCTCAACCGGAATTTAAATTGTTATTTTTTTTTCTCTAGGTTGTTGATGGTTTGCTCCAGAATGTACTTCAGGTCTTTTTAGTAGATCAGCACCAATGAATGTTTTTATTCCGCAGAGCTGTACAATACAGCAGCAAGACATAAGTCAACTTTACAGCTACAGGGGTGTTAAAGTGAAACTAACACCCCACGTAAAGTTAACCCTTTGAGTGCCAGAGGGGTACTGAATGCATTGCTTTGCAATTCATTCCGTCCCCTTCTGGCACTCAAATGGTTAAACTTCAAAAACTACCCATCTGGCGACTAGCTGAACAATAGTACTAGTCGCCAGAATAATTATATCCTAATAGCTAAATTCTACTGCTCCTGATACTGACGGCCAGGAAACAGCACTTTAAAAGAATCTGTGCGCCTGTGTCAGTCCCTTCCGGTACCCTACGGTACCAACAACGCCTCCTAGAGCAGACTGGGGCTGACAGCGCAGATTATCAGACATCACTATACAAAGATGTCTGCTCTGTTTCCTGGCTGTCAGTCCCGGGAGTAGCAGAATTTCTCTTTAAGGAGGTAATTACTCTGGTGACAAGCACTATGGTTCAGCTAGTCGCTAGATGGGTAATACTTGGGGTTTCACTTTACGTGGGGTGGTAGTTCCACTTTAAGTAAATAAGTATTTACAGTCCTGTGCACAAAAGAAAAGCAGACAAACCAGCTTCACCAGAGAACAAATAAAAGCTTCTGTTGATTGAAATATGTCTTTTAATTCCTTGAATATTTGAGGTTTTGAATGCAAATCTTTGCAGTGCTTTCAAGACCTCTCTAGCTTTCAGGGAGTTAAAGGGATAGTAATGCTTGTATTAAAGTTGAGGTCCGAGTATTCAGGGAGATAAAGGGATAGTAATACTTGTATTAAAGTTGAGGTCCGAGTATTCAGGGAGATAAAGGGATAGTAATGCTTGTATTAAAGTTGAGGTCCGAGTCTTCTTTATATTTCTTTTTTAACACATAGCGCTATATTTCAGTTCTTACAGTTTTGTAGTTCAAGGACTATTCAATCACCCCTTCTGGCCGCCTCCCATCAGATCTGTAATCCAGTCATGGGACCGGATGGATGCAGCGAGGGACAATCTTCATTCAGTAAGTATAAGGAAAACCCTGCTGCACTTGACAAATCAGGGCAGGATTTTCCTTTTGCTTACTGAAGATTGTCCCTCGCCGCACTCCATCCGGACCAGAGTGAGAGGCTGAGTGACGCAGGGAAAGGGGAGGAGGTGATCCTTTTGGATTGAATAGCGTTTGAACTACAAACCTGTAAATAAATAAGACTTGAACCTCAGCTTTACATATATTACTATCCCTGCAACCCTTTGAGTGCCAGAGGGGTACGCAACATAGAGGAACGCGTTGCGTAGCCCTCTGGCACTCAAAGGGTTAAAAGACCCATTTAAATAAATGAACATTTGGGGAATATTTATCCCCTAAGGTACAATTGGATTGCCCTAGAATGACTCCCCTTGTGACTATAAAGCCCTTAGACAGAAGAGGGGCCCTACTCACAGCAGCTTATCAAATCAAAGAACAATCTGGAGAAAAACATTTGCATCTTATGTATCAATGAAAAGGCTCCATGGAGACCAATAGGATTTATTCTTTGCTACATATGGTGTAGAGAATATTCTATAGGCTTGCTCAGGGCTGGATTTACATCTCAGGAGCCTGTAGGCACAGAAATTTGAAGCCCCCCCCCCATGGGCCATCTGCACTGGATACCTCCACAATGCTTCTAATCTCCACGTTGCCCCCCCCATCATCTCCATATTGCCCTCACATTGCTCCCCATTAGCTCCAGGAGATCTGTATGTGCCTCCTTTGGCACAGTCTTGTACCTGATGGAGCTCCCGCGCGGTCTCCTATTCAGGAATGCAGAGTGCAGGGAGATGATGTCATCTCCCAGCGCTCTGCATTCCTAAAGAGGCGACGAGGGAGCTCCATCAGGTACAAGACTGGGGGGGCGGGCAATGTGAGTGGGTGCCACCAGCGCAGCCAGCGAGGTGGCTAGGTTTTTTTTTTTTTTTTTTTAAAAACCTGCATGCGCCTGTTGGCAGGTGCCTACTTTGCCTAATGGCAAATCCGGCCCTGGTCTTGCTCTGGTACAAGCAGCCCTTCTTACTGAATTGCCATATGGCACTCAGGACACACCTCATATTCAGGTATTCTGGCTCATTTAGACTTAGCAGGCAATCTGCCCCTGTTATTGGGATATAGGGGGATGTATAAAACTGACATACTTAAAGCCTGTAAAACTGCAACAAAGACACACAATGTTATATATAAATGTTAAGCAACATTTTCGTGGAGTGCTCATGCCAGTCAACTTTTTTGAAAAGTGGAGAAGAAATTGATATTATCCAAATAAGAATTGTGTCACTATGTTTGGTTAAAGAAATTAGGTAACTATGCCAAAAATAGTTTTAGTAGTTAAATCTTAAAGGGTTAGTAATGTCTTATATTAATAAAAAGTAATAATGTAGATATTCAAGAAATAAATCAATAGATGCCATTCCGATCTCTCATACCTTTATGGTTTGAGAGATAGGACGTTTAAAAGTTCCCTTCTCCTTCCCCTTGCACTGATGTCAGCTGTAAAGCTGACAGAAGGGGATTCGAGTCGCCCGCGGCTCTTCAGCAGAGCTGAAATACCGCAGTCTAAAAATAAATACTTCATTGGAACAGGCTATAAAGTGTGCCTGGTTTGCAAGCATACTTTGTAGATTGTTCCAGTGAAGTATTTATTTTTACTTCGGGCTCCTCTGAAGAGCCGCCTGCCGGTCCCGGGAACAAGATCTTCTTCTGTCAGCTAGAGACCGACGTAAGTTCAAGGGGAGTGAGGGGGAACTTTAAAACATTAAATCTCTCAAACCATAAAGGTTTCAGAGATCAGAATGGCATCTATTGATTTATTTTTTGAATTTCTACATTATTACTTTGTGTTAATATAAGACATTACTAACCCTTCAACAGCAGGTATAACCTGTTCTTAATGAAAGCATATAGGACATTAAGTAATAAACGACGTATGTGAAAAAAAAATCTTATTAGCAAATTCTCAAATGAAGACATATTTAGAAACCTGACTTTACTTCTTTATTATACATTTGGTAACATTTGGTGAGAATTCTTAAGCATATGCTAAAACAATGTATTAACCCTCCCCCCATTGTATATAGCAGAGAGGGGCAAATATAGCCTATAGTCTGCATTCCCCAGCCCGCCGGCTTGTCTGTCAGGTCACATACCAGAATACTGCTACACAGAAAATATCCCTTATGGTTTTCTGAGCATAGGAATGATACAATGTATCTCTAAGAACAATACTGATACACTGGAGGAGATGTATAAAAATGATCATAGGCAAAAGGGTGGCCAACCCAGGTCCTCAAGAGCGACCAACCTTGCATGGCAGGCCAATTAAAGTAACTGAGCCACTAATTTACTCTACCTGTTCTTCAACTGGGATATCCTGGTAACATACACTGTTCTTAGCTCTTAAGAGCCAAGGGGGAAGATTCACTAAGCGGAGATAAATTGGTGATAAAGCGGAGATAACTTCTCCAGTTTATCACTTCGGTGGAGCCAATGCACTAAGATTTCTTCAGCTTTGGAGATCTTAGTGCATAGGCTCTGTAGAAATCATAGGAACTAGAGAAGTGATAAATCTGAAGTCATCTCCACTTTATCACCACTTAGTGAATCTCTCCCTGGTGCGCTACACCTGCCTCTGTTACTTAAAAAAATGTTTGCAAAAGATATATTGATGTCTACCTACTAAGCTCCATTGGGACTTTTCTGCAACAATTTTGCCCACAGGATTCTGACATTTTCTACATATCTTTTTTACAGACTGATAGTGTTGTGATCAAATTAAAGAGTTGGAGGTGGACAAATTAGGCCCTAAAAGTGTATTTAAAACAGTTTTAAAATGCAACAATTTGTATACGTTGACTGCAACAAAATTCATACTTTAGTGACTCCCAAAAATTATTTTGTACTTTTATTTTTTCCTTGGTGCAGATAAAGGATGTTTACATACCTCCCAAGTTTCTCTCCTTAGGAGGGACAATCCCTCTTTGATGCCCAAATCCCTCTGTCCCTCTTTCCCACCCTGGTGTCCTTCTTTCCCACCCTGGTGTCCCTCTGTTTAGGAGGTCAAACTGTGTAGTGTGTATATAAGTGTATCACATTGCTCCACAGCAATAAAACTCACGTTACTGTTTGTATAAACGTCCGTATATGTTTCTATATTAGTAAAATACGCTTTCTTGCACTAAATTATTTATTCAGTTACACAAAGAGGTGTCAGTAGGTGATGAAACAGCCTGAAATACCCCTAATATCCCACCCACAATCCACACCCCCAGCAACACTACCTAAACTGCAGCGTCCCTCTTTTGCCATTTGAAATTTTGGGAGGTATGTGTTTATGCGCAAAAACATCTTTATACTTATGTGCATATAATAACGATAGCATTGTTTACAGCACTTTCATACATCTTCCCAGTTGTTTCACTCTTCCAGAGCAGAAAAACCCAGAACTGATACATTCACTGATAGATGTATTTTTTATTTTTACTTATTTTTACACCTACAATCTGATTGTTCTGTTTGGAGAATACAACTGGGTCCTCTGAAAATAAAATTGTGAACAGAGAGGGGCCCTTGGGAAAGTGGATCACATTTATGTCAACCATCTGCGTCATAGGGGTCAAATAAAAATACTCAGTGATTTAAATGTTACTTTTAACCCCATGAATACTACATGATGTCTCCAAAGCATTGCTACACAATGCATTGGAGACTTCTCTAGCATTCAAAGGGTTAAAGTCACTGTGGTTTGTGTGTTCCAAATGGACTAAGAGAAAATAATTTGACAGTAAGTTCACTAAAATACTCTTTTAAATCAAAGGGAATACGGGGGAAGTGGTTTCACTCCAATAGTTACACTTTAAGGAAGCAATAAAATTTTTTATGAAATCATTTATGTTATAGAGCCTTTTCTGCTGAGTAAAACAAAGGTGCTCTAACTGCTGTCAGTTGTTTTGTTCAACAGTTCAAATAACCAGGAAATTAATTTATTGTATGTTTACTTCCTGGAAGTTCTAACTGACAGGAAGTGACTCTGAAGTTTCTATCACATTCTATGGCGAACTGTATGTCAGTAACAGAATTACGAATTGGAATTTGACCACTAGAAGGCATTGCTAATGTACAGTAACATGGGTTTAAACTGTAATACTTCTGGATATATGCATCTCTCACCAGTGGGAGTACTTTATTCAACAGGAAAAGCCCTATAATATATGTTATTTCATTAAAAAAAAGTACTGCTCCTTTAAGGATCAAAGGGTGCTCAATGCATTGCTTAACCATACATTCACACTCCTTTGGTCCTTAACACTTTCAGTGCCAGAGGAGTATGCAATGCATTGAAAATCAATACATTGCTTACCCCTCTGGAACTGAAAGGGTTAAAGGAGCAGTACACTTTTTTAATGAAACTATTGTTACAGAGCCTTTCCTGTTGAGTAAAACAAGGGCATTCTCGCTCCTGTCAGTTGTTTTATTTAAAGTGATAACAGTTCAAATAATCAGGAAGTTAATTTACTGTGCTTTTACTTCCTGAAAGTTCTGACAGGAAGTGACTCAGCAGTTTTCTATCACATTCTATGTAGAACTGTATGTCAGTGACTTTTCTCTCAAATAGAAAGTAACAGAATAACTAATTGGAATTTGACCACTAGAGGGCACTGTTAACGTAAAATAAAACAGGGATTTAAACTGTAATAACTACAAATATGCATCTTTCAGCAGTGTGAGTACCCTTATTTTACTAAACTCAAGAAAATCCCTACAAATTTAAATGTTTGCAAAAGAAAAAATTACTGCTCCTTTAAAGGGTTAAGCACTATATGAAAGCAAATATATGATTCCTTCATGTCTGTGTAGAGCATAGTGTGGTTCTGCAGTGGAACGGTTTGCTACTGTGGTGGAGGAAGTTTTCTGCACTGTAAGAAACACTAGTTTGGATCCTTCTCTGATATAGAGACTCACAACAAATTCAGCTGCCATTTACCCTTGGGACAGATGGCAGGCAAGTCAAACCATGAGGGTCATTATCTCATAAATCCCTTCTTGTATCTCATAAATCCCTTCATCGTTCATAAAAAATGGTTTTGAATTGAGATTGAGAATTAAATGAAACGCCCAAACATACTGAATCTTGAGATTGTTGTTAACAGCAGAGTCATTGGTACTTTTTTCCAGCCCAGGCTTTTTTCTGGTTTATATTAGTGCTGTGCTACACTCATATTAATTATACTTAAAACATCTGTGTGTCTCCATGCTGTGGTCAAAGCAAAGACAAGAGCAGTATGTTTAAAGCTGTTATTTAGTTCATTGTGCGTCTGGGATTCACTCACCATTCTGTTGCTTTTCACAGATGATCCAGATGCAGGAGACGTTTGTCTGATTACTGGCTCATGTGACCTCCAGCCAGTATTATTGGCTGATGTCAAATTGGGTTGGCTATTCATTGGAGGTTGCAATGAACATCACATCCTCTAACAAAACTGTTGTGGTTGGGGTTGGCGGGAACACCACAGGCCACTGCACAGACCTTCCTTACTGCATCATTACTGTGCTCATGTGTAAGAACAATAAATATGCAGCTTTCTGGATTTTGGCTGGTTTGCACAAGGTGATAGTTGCCATTGTGTAGGGAAACATAGCCCATCATTCATCTCAACAGACAATATAACATCACAGAATTGCTTCTTTGGAGTTGCCCGTGTGAAAGGGGCCTAAAGGTTGTCACAGGATGGACCAGATCTTCTGTGATTCTAGGAAAAATCTATTAAATTTGCAGGCATATTTTTATGACCTTGTGAATTGGGTGGGATGGAGGGTGGGTATATGGATAGGTATGGGGCAGGTGGGATTAAAAAGAAGTGAGTATTGGAACCAGATGTATCTTTATGAGCTGAGAGAACAAAGCCATGGGTTGCATGTTTAAAGTGAAACTAACACCTTATAAGAATTTAGGTTATTCTGAAATAGCCTTCAGAATTACCTAGATGTTATAATAGTGGGTTTTCATTTAAAACAAAAGTCTGAGATGTTTATATTTATTTGTCAGTTAATGCAAATTAAATAGTACTGGCAGGCATAACCGTGGGCCAGGTTGCCAGAGAAGTGTGGAATGTTAATCTGGCTGGCATGCCTTCCAGTGCTGTCTAATTTGTGTAAACTGACATAAATAAAGCTAAATATCCAATAAACTATTGTTTTAATTCTTAGAGTACTAGAGAGGTATTGTCACAACTAGGAGGGAACAGGTCCCTGACATTACTGGATAAAAAGACTCCTCCAACAAGGGCTATTAGGGCAAGGTGCTAGAGAATGGGGCTAGAGGTCATAGCTAGAGAACGTAGGCCAAGCATCGTGGGATGTGCTACGGCCAAGGCTGGATAAAGGTGCTAGCTGCAAAGCTAGATAGTCCCCTTCGGTTGAGCCAAAGGTGTCCAGGATATCCCTCCACGGTTGAACTATACCCCAATAACCCCAGGGAGGAAACAATAGGCTTCAGGGATAAATAGTACAGGAACCTTTACCAGGAATGTAAGGCTGGCACTCACTAGGCCACAAGAGTCTGCTTGACTTAACAACAGCAAGCTGGGCTGCAGGAAAAGAAGACATGGTCAACAGGCAGAGGTCAGCAATGGTAGAGAAGGGTCAAGACCAAATCAGTAGACTGGAGATAGGTTAGCAATAGCCAGGTCAGCAACGAGAGATCCAGAGAGAATAAGCAGCAGGCAAAGGCAAGGTCAGGGCTAGCCAGGTCAGAAACAGAAGATACAATCGGGATACAGGTCTGCAACGGACAAGAACACAGACGCTTTGATAGCACATCAGACGTAGCTATGCGATGTCTAAGACAGGAAGAGACTGATGATGGGGAAGAGGAGGCAGGACTGCGCATGTGCGTAGGTCAGGTCACATACCAGAATACTGCTACACAGAAAATATCCCTTATGGTTTTCTGAGCATAGGAATGATACAATGTATCTCTAAGAACAATACTGATACACTGGAGGAGATGTATAAAAATGATCATAGGCAAAAGGGTGGCCAACCCAGGTCCTCAAGAGCGACCAACCTTGCATGGCAGGCCAATTAAAGTAACTGAGCCACTAATTTACTCTACCTGTTCTTCAACTGGGATATCCTGGTAACATACACTGTTCTTAGCTCTTAAGAGCCAAGGGGGAAGATTCACTAAGCGGAGATAAATTGGTGATAAAGCGGAGATAACTTCTCCAGTTTATCACTTCGGTGGAGCCAATGCACTAAGATTTCTTCAGCTTTGGAGATCTTAGTGCATAGGCTCTGTAGAAATCATAGGAACTAGAGAAGTGATAAATCTGAAGTCATCTCCACTTTATCACCACTTAGTGAATCTCTCCCTGGTGCGCTACACCTGCCTCTGTTACTTAAAAAAATGTTTGCAAAAGATATATTGATGTCTACCTACTAAGCTCCATTGGGACTTTTCTGCAACAATTTTGCCCACAGGATTCTGACATTTTCTACATATCTTTTTTACAGACTGATAGTGTTGTGATCAAATTAAAGAGTTGGAGGTGGACAAATTAGGCCCTAAAAGTGTATTTAAAACAGTTTTAAAATGCAACAATTTGTATACGTTGACTGCAACAAAATTCATACTTTAGTGACTCCCAAAAATTATTTTGTACTTTTATTTTTTCCTTGGTGCAGATAAAGGATGTTTACATACCTCCCAAGTTTCTCTCCTTAGGAGGGACAATCCCTCTTTGATGCCCAAATCCCTCTGTCCCTCTTTCCCACCCTGGTGTCCTTCTTTCCCACCCTGGTGTCCCTCTGTTTAGGAGGTCAAACTGTGTAGTGTGTATATAAGTGTATCACATTGCTCCACAGCAATAAAACTCACGTTACTGTTTGTATAAACGTCCGTATATGTTTCTATATTAGTAAAATACGCTTTCTTGCACTAAATTATTTATTCAGTTACACAAAGAGGTGTCAGTAGGTGATGAAACAGCCTGAAATACCCCTAATATCCCACCCACAATCCACACCCCCAGCAACACTACCTAAACTGCAGCGTCCCTCTTTTGCCATTTGAAATTTTGGGAGGTATGTGTTTATGCGCAAAAACATCTTTATACTTATGTGCATATAATAACGATAGCATTGTTTACAGCACTTTCATACATCTTCCCAGTTGTTTCACTCTTCCAGAGCAGAAAAACCCAGAACTGATACATTCACTGATAGATGTATTTTTTATTTTTACTTATTTTTACACCTACAATCTGATTGTTCTGTTTGGAGAATACAACTGGGTCCTCTGAAAATAAAATTGTGAACAGAGAGGGGCCCTTGGGAAAGTGGATCACATTTATGTCAACCATCTGCGTCATAGGGGTCAAATAAAAATACTCAGTGATTTAAATGTTACTTTTAACCCCATGAATACTACATGATGTCTCCAAAGCATTGCTACACAATGCATTGGAGACTTCTCTAGCATTCAAAGGGTTAAAGTCACTGTGGTTTGTGTGTTCCAAATGGACTAAGAGAAAATAATTTGACAGTAAGTTCACTAAAATACTCTTTTAAATCAAAGGGAATACGGGGGAAGTGGTTTCACTCCAATAGTTACACTTTAAGGAAGCAATAAAATTTTTTATGAAATCATTTATGTTATAGAGCCTTTTCTGCTGAGTAAAACAAAGGTGCTCTAACTGCTGTCAGTTGTTTTGTTCAACAGTTCAAATAACCAGGAAATTAATTTATTGTATGTTTACTTCCTGGAAGTTCTAACTGACAGGAAGTGACTCTGAAGTTTCTATCACATTCTATGGCGAACTGTATGTCAGTAACAGAATTACGAATTGGAATTTGACCACTAGAAGGCATTGCTAATGTACAGTAACATGGGTTTAAACTGTAATACTTCTGGATATATGCATCTCTCACCAGTGGGAGTACTTTATTCAACAGGAAAAGCCCTATAATATATGTTATTTCATTAAAAAAAAGTACTGCTCCTTTAAGGATCAAAGGGTGCTCAATGCATTGCTTAACCATACATTCACACTCCTTTGGTCCTTAACACTTTCAGTGCCAGAGGAGTATGCAATGCATTGAAAATCAATACATTGCTTACCCCTCTGGAACTGAAAGGGTTAAAGGAGCAGTACACTTTTTTAATGAAACTATTGTTACAGAGCCTTTCCTGTTGAGTAAAACAAGGGCATTCTCGCTCCTGTCAGTTGTTTTATTTAAAGTGATAACAGTTCAAATAATCAGGAAGTTAATTTACTGTGCTTTTACTTCCTGAAAGTTCTGACAGGAAGTGACTCAGCAGTTTTCTATCACATTCTATGTAGAACTGTATGTCAGTGACTTTTCTCTCAAATAGAAAGTAACAGAATAACTAATTGGAATTTGACCACTAGAGGGCACTGTTAACGTAAAATAAAACAGGGATTTAAACTGTAATAACTACAAATATGCATCTTTCAGCAGTGTGAGTACCCTTATTTTACTAAACTCAAGAAAATCCCTACAAATTTAAATGTTTGCAAAAGAAAAAATTACTGCTCCTTTAAAGGGTTAAGCACTATATGAAAGCAAATATATGATTCCTTCATGTCTGTGTAGAGCATAGTGTGGTTCTGCAGTGGAACGGTTTGCTACTGTGGTGGAGGAAGTTTTCTGCACTGTAAGAAACACTAGTTTGGATCCTTCTCTGATATAGAGACTCACAACAAATTCAGCTGCCATTTACCCTTGGGACAGATGGCAGGCAAGTCAAACCATGAGGGTCATTATCTCATAAATCCCTTCTTGTATCTCATAAATCCCTTCATCGTTCATAAAAAATGGTTTTGAATTGAGATTGAGAATTAAATGAAACGCCCAAACATACTGAATCTTGAGATTGTTGTTAACAGCAGAGTCATTGGTACTTTTTTCCAGCCCAGGCTTTTTTCTGGTTTATATTAGTGCTGTGCTACACTCATATTAATTATACTTAAAACATCTGTGTGTCTCCATGCTGTGGTCAAAGCAAAGACAAGAGCAGTATGTTTAAAGCTGTTATTTAGTTCATTGTGCGTCTGGGATTCACTCACCATTCTGTTGCTTTTCACAGATGATCCAGATGCAGGAGACGTTTGTCTGATTACTGGCTCATGTGACCTCCAGCCAGTATTATTGGCTGATGTCAAATTGGGTTGGCTATTCATTGGAGGTTGCAATGAACATCACATCCTCTAACAAAACTGTTGTGGTTGGGGTTGGCGGGAACACCACAGGCCACTGCACAGACCTTCCTTACTGCATCATTACTGTGCTCATGTGTAAGAACAATAAATATGCAGCTTTCTGGATTTTGGCTGGTTTGCACAAGGTGATAGTTGCCATTGTGTAGGGAAACATAGCCCATCATTCATCTCAACAGACAATATAACATCACAGAATTGCTTCTTTGGAGTTGCCCGTGTGAAAGGGGCCTAAAGGTTGTCACAGGATGGACCAGATCTTCTGTGATTCTAGGAAAAATCTATTAAATTTGCAGGCATATTTTTATGACCTTGTGAATTGGGTGGGATGGAGGGTGGGTATATGGATAGGTATGGGGCAGGTGGGATTAAAAAGAAGTGAGTATTGGAACCAGATGTATCTTTATGAGCTGAGAGAACAAAGCCATGGGTTGCATGTTTAAAGTGAAACTAACACCTTATAAGAATTTAGGTTATTCTGAAATAGCCTTCAGAATTACCTAGATGTTATAATAGTGGGTTTTCATTTAAAACAAAAGTCTGAGATGTTTATATTTATTTGTCAGTTAATGCAAATTAAATAGTACTGGCAGGCATAACCGTGGGCCAGGTTGCCAGAGAAGTGTGGAATGTTAATCTGGCTGGCATGCCTTCCAGTGCTGTCTAATTTGTGTAAACTGACATAAATAAAGCTAAATATCCAATAAACTATTGTTTTAATTCTTAGAGTACTAGAGAGGTATTGTCACAACTAGGAGGGAACAGGTCCCTGACATTACTGGATAAAAAGACTCCTCCAACAAGGGCTATTAGGGCAAGGTGCTAGAGAATGGGGCTAGAGGTCATAGCTAGAGAACGTAGGCCAAGCATCGTGGGATGTGCTACGGCCAAGGCTGGATAAAGGTGCTAGCTGCAAAGCTAGATAGTCCCCTTCGGTTGAGCCAAAGGTGTCCAGGATATCCCTCCACGGTTGAACTATACCCCAATAACCCCAGGGAGGAAACAATAGGCTTCAGGGATAAATAGTACAGGAACCTTTACCAGGAATGTAAGGCTGGCACTCACTAGGCCACAAGAGTCTGCTTGACTTAACAACAGCAAGCTGGGCTGCAGGAAAAGAAGACATGGTCAACAGGCAGAGGTCAGCAATGGTAGAGAAGGGTCAAGACCAAATCAGTAGACTGGAGATAGGTTAGCAATAGCCAGGTCAGCAACGAGAGATCCAGAGAGAATAAGCAGCAGGCAAAGGCAAGGTCAGGGCTAGCCAGGTCAGAAACAGAAGATACAATCGGGATACAGGTCTGCAACGGACAAGAACACAGACGCTTTGATAGCACATCAGACGTAGCTATGCGATGTCTAAGACAGGAAGAGACTGATGATGGGGAAGAGGAGGCAGGACTGCGCATGTGCACAGCAACCTGCCAGATGAAGGGGATGTAGCCACTCATGTCACACCAACACAGAGAGCAGCTGTATCAGGTATTCAAGCCATTGCAACGCCATGTTTTGGATACCTTTCTGGCACTCAGATGGTCAAATATTGTATCTAGAAAACATTTTCACCAGGAAGAATACATTGAGATTTCTCTCGTTTTCAAGTAGCATCATCGTGTAGTATATCAGGATGGTAAATACTGATAATGAGAAGAATAATACTCACATTCTAGCAGAGCTACTATAGATATGTAGTAGAGAATATGGCTTGTGGAGGACAAGGAAACTGCCCCCACACAGATTATTGTGCATCCAAACGCTCAGTCACTCTGGACGGATCATCCACCGAAAACACTGGAGAAAACACAGAAAAAATATACACAGAAGGAAAGCCCAAATTCTGTGGTGCAGGAAGTATCAGCAGAAAGATATTAAAGCGGCCCTACCATCCAATAAGAACATTGCCCCACATAACTGCCCATCTGGGACTAGCTGCTCTGAAGAGCTAGTCGCCAGAGTTATTACCCGATTAAAGAGAGATCTCTATTCTTCCAAGACTGACAGCAGGACGGAGCGAGGACATCTTGCCATAGTGACGCTACAGAGCAGCTAGTCCCCAGATCTGCCATTACGTGGGGCAATATACTAATTGGGTGGTAGTTCCACTTTAAAAGCAGTACTCACAATTCAGTGTCGCACCGGCTTGTGTGTGGAAAAGCCGGTGTACAAGCCATTGGGGAAATGACGTTCCAGTCCTACCCACAGCGAGACCACACACCAGTACTCATAGGATCCACAGTGATATAAAACTTAAAGTGAAAAACTTCAGCACACCAAATAAAAAAATTATATAAATTTATTTTGTATAAAATTGTTAAAACAATTAGTACCACTGACCACTACATCAGAGGAAAAAACTCATTGATATCAGTGACATTTGCCAGTATTCCCATTGATTTAGATTGGTTTTAACCCTACGAATGCTAGTGGTCACCATGTGCTTTGCTCTCTTCCATTCAAGAAATTAAAAGTCCTACTTATATCCATTGGAAGTTTGAGAATTTGTATTTGTCCCCTATGCTGCAGTCGGTTAAAGGGATAGTAATGTCTTTTTAAAACATAACGAAATATTGTAGCTATTAAAAATAAACTAAATGATCCCAGTGCCATCTCTCAAACCTTTATGGTTTGAGAGATATAATGTTTTAACCCCTTAAGGACCAGCCGCGCAGGGAGCCCGGAATTCCATGAAGGTCCAGCACCGTCATGGGTCATTAAGGGGTTAAAGGTCAAAGCTGACAGCAGGAGATGCATGTTGGCCGACTCTTCAGCAGAGCCGAAATACCGAAATCTAAAAAGAAATACTTCATTGCAAACCAGGCGCATTTTGTAGATCGTTCCAATGAAGTATTTATTTTTTAGATTTTGGTATTTCGCCTCCTGCCGGTCCAGGAACCAGGATCTCCTGACAGCTTACAGCTGATGTCAGGGAAAGGGGGGGGGGGCTTTAATACGTTCTATCACTCAAACCATAAAGGTCTGAGAGATGGGACTGGGATCATTTAGTTTATTTTTTTATTAGCTACAATATTTCATTATGTTTTCATACGACTCCAGTTTTTTAGTACATTAGTGTCAATATGCCTCCAAATTGCAGCTGTATACAAGTAAGAATATGAGTACCAGTGCTTCTACCATGCAAATGGAGTAATATAGTTAAAAGATACATTTGTTTGCTATGGAAATCTCAGCCCATAAAGGAGTGAGGAATATCAGCTGGTTTATATGAATAAGTCTAATAGTCTGGCATCCTTCTACCACTGTGTACATTTGGTGACTCCACAGATGTTTGTTTTTAATAATTTTTTTTAATTTTGGAACTTTACAAAGACTAAACATCAGATCAGCTATGCATAATGTAAATATATTTTGTAAGCAGTAGAAATATTAAGGAGATATGTATGAAAGTAGCACAGCAATTATAGTTTTAACCCCTTGGATGCTAGAGAGGTGTCCATTGCAGTGCATTGGACACCTCTCAAGCAACCAAACCAAAGTATACCTTTTTTTAAAATGTATTTCAGTTTTATTGATATATGTACGCTGGAAAATACTTTATGTATTAGCTACTTTTATGAAATAGGTAATGTCTTTTTTGTTATCAAACTGATTTTCAGGTGGCATGGGTGGGATTTATATCTCAGGCATCCTAGGTATCCTTAGCCCTGCCCATGGCCACACTCAAACATGATCTTCCCCCCATACACACTCCCATCATATGTTGCCTGGCACTGAAAATTCTCTTAACCTATAACCATACCTGAACTCTCTAGAGTTAATTACTGGGTCTCTGGGGACAGAGGCTGATTCTCTGGCAGTGGTGAGTTTCCTCTGAAACTCTGCCCACTTGTCCTCGTTTCACCTTTGTTCCTCCCACTTCTCCTCCTTCCCACCCTCTGTCCACTTCCCTCCCACTTCTCCTCCTTCCCACCCTCTGCCTGCTTCCCACCTACTTCTCCTCCTTCCCACCTTCTGCCCACTTCCCTCCCTCTTCTCCTCCATCCCAGCCTCTACCCACTTCCCACCCACTTCTCCTCCTTCCCACCCTCTGTCCACTTCAAACCCACTTCTCCTCCTTCCCACCCTCTGTCCACTTCCCTCCCACTTCTCCTCCTTCCCACCCTCTACCCACTTCCCACCCACTTCTCCTCCTTCCCACCCTCTGCCTGCTTCCCACCTACGTCTCCTCCTTCCCACCCTCTGCCCGCTTCCCACCTACGTCTCCTCCTTCCCACCCTCTGCCTACTTCCCTCCCTCTTCTCCTCCTTCCCACCCTCTGCCCACTTCCCACCCACTTCTCCTCCTTCCCACCCTCTGCTCACTTCCCTCCCACTTCTCCACCTTCCTACCCTCTGCCCGCTTCCCACCCATGTCTCCTCCTTCTCACCCTGTTCCACTACCCTTCCACTCCTCCTCCTTCTCACCCTGTTCCTCCCACTTCTCACCCACTTCTTCACTTTCCCACCCTGTTCCTCCCACTTCCCTTCTACTTTATGACACAAGGATGACAAACCCCACTCAATTAAGCCCCACCCCTTTATGGCACAAATATAATTTACATTCCCTGGTGTCAGCAACTGAGACCTCTCCAGGGGATGAAGAGGACGAAGTTCTCAGGTATGCCTATAAACATATAAACACAAAAATCTCTTTAAGAAATAACACTTCCTGTTGATAACCCACAATTTACCTTACTATGCAGAAGAAATTATAATGGCCCCTATGAATTTTTCACTGGTTCCTTTGATCAATCGATAACATCTTCAGTGGGTCCTTAATGTCATGTCCAAGGAGGAAGACATGACCGTTTCTGGCAGTTTTTCAAACCGTAGCAGGGAGTGCAGCATGTGCCTACTTACACTTCCCATGTGCAGAGGGTGGAGTTTGTCTTGCGCCCACCGACCTTACAGCCAGGACTGATATTTCTTGAACCAAGTAACAAGGGCAAAATTCATAGGGGCCAGCCATAGTAATCTAAATTGTGGGTTATTATTAAGAGATGTTACTTCTCTGGACGATAGTACAAGTATATAACTTAGTAAATACATTGACGAAATTAGTTAAAGGGATAGTAATACTTCGTTTTAACTTTATTTTATTTTGTAGGCATTAAAAAAACATGAAGAACGATATAAGTCTTATTTCTCAAACCTTTATGATTTAAGAGATATTCACAAGCAAAGTTCCCCCTCCTGCCCCTTTTACCTAGTGTAACCCATCTCTTCTCAGATGTGGAATCCAGTCCATAGACCAGACAGATAACAGCAGGGAACAATCTTCTTCCTATGAGAACAATGAAATCCCTGCCCCCCCTTGACAAGTTTTTCAGGTTTTTCCCTTATCTTAATTGAAGATTGTCCCTCTCTGCAGTCTACCTGGGCACCTCCCTTCTGCTCTGGCTGAAAAGTGTTACATCAGTAAAAGGTGGGGAGGGGGATACTTTGTCATTGAATTACTCTTGAACTACAACTCTGACAGAATTGAAATAACACTCTCCAAAGTCCAAATACTATGATGATTAATTAGAGCTGCTTTTATTATGAAACATTACTATCCTTTTAATGATCTAGACATTAAATCAATACATAAATTGGTAAATAAACTGGCCACCATAAACCACAAGCAGATACCTGGTGTAGGGTTGGTTGAGATTGTGCTGACCGCACCAACAACGTGACATAATCGGATTGGCCAGCACAGCTGAGAAGATCCTAACAAGTAGCCACACTAATCAGTTGCCTAACGGCTCACAGTGGGATGGCTGTTTTTGAGTCTATTGGATTATATGTATGAAAACAGAAGTTTAGGAAATCTGGGTTATCCCAGTTGCACAGAGGAAAATTTAAAACATTTTACAATGATTTTAATTGGGATTTCAACCTTTAAATGATATTGGTTTACAGTGCATAAAGAAGTAATAATGCATTGGAGATAAAAGTGGAGATGAAGTGGAGCAATTCTGGAACAAACCACTTGCACTATAGAGGAGAAATAAAACAATCCTATAGCTTTAAAAAGGGCTTTTAACTTAATGCTAGAGTGGTCTCAAAGCATTTCACTAATCTCTAACAATGGAGGGGTTAAAATCCCTCTTTAAGTCAATGGGAGTTGTAAGAATCTCTGTTTCTCCCAGAGAAACAGTTGGTTTGCTCTAGAATTGATCCACTTTTGATCCAATTTGATTTACAATTGATTGAACATTGTGTGGACATGCCATCATGCACTGCGTCATTAGGACCGTCATAGTCACCCCCAGCCCCCATACACATACGCACGCACACACATACACACACACGTTTTTGTCAGCCCTTACATCAGTAACACAATCGAGATTCAGATCATTCACTTTGCAATTGTTACACTTGTGGAGACAATTTTCTCATTTTTACATTTCAATGAGCTAAAACATAGCATTATGAAGAAAAATTGAAATTGGGCCCATTTTCACAATTGTCCCACTTTAATACGTCTCTTTATGTGTCATAGACAAATCGTTTTCCATTATGAGGAAAAATTACTGCTTTGAATAGTTGCCAGGTAGGCTCACAAAGCAGCCGCTGGCACATGGAATATGGCCTTATGTAACAGGTCACAACAGACGTAGATGGGATTATTTGCTGCATCAAGACACCTTGCATAACTGTACCTTATAAATAAGATGAATTCTGAGCATGAATAAAGAAAGGACAAAATCATTGGTCTGAGGGCATTCAACCACAAAAACAGAAATAGCGTCAGAAAATTACTTCTGGTATTCTGAGCTCAAATCAAACTGACCTCAGAGTGATGGTATTTTAATCAGTAGATGGAACCAATACACATTTAAAGGGATAGTAATGTTGATAGATAACGTATTATTCAATTGTTCATTATAATTTTATATAATGAAGCTTACAGTTTTCAATGTCCTTATTGTTGTAATATTGTAATTTTTAGTTGAAACTTTCCCCCTCCCACCCCTTTTCACTTTGACATAGTTCCCTCAGATCTGAAATCAAGTCTGGATGGATCGCGACAAGGGCCAATATTGTGTCAGTATAAGGAAAACCAAGGGGGGGGGCAGAGTTTTCCTTATATAGACACACTCAATATTGTCCCTAGTTGTGATCCATCCGGCTTTCAGTTAACAGTTAATCTTAATAAGGAGTGGGCAACTTTGGTCGTCCTGCTGTTGTTGGACTACAAATGCCTTCATCCCGAGCCAGCCAACAGACAGGTGAGAATGAGTTTTCTCATTTATGGTGATGTTCAACTTTGTGTTAACAATGTATAACGTTTATCCATTATACCAAGCTTTGTGAGAACTCCCACTGGGAATTTGTAAAAGCATTGGTCAACTCAACTGTATTTCTATGTACACCCAAGTTTATATCCATTAACACAGTACTGTTCACACATGCAATATGCACAATGAATGTGCAGCAATTCTGGAGCAAACCAACTACAGAGAACAAATATAAAAAGCCCAAACCCCCATGAAAGGACTTGTCACACTGAGACATGTTTAGTTTGTTTTACAGAGAAAATCTGTCTGTATGTTGGTTGTTCCAGAACTGATCCAGAATTAATTAAAGGGATAGTAATGTTTCACAAAAAACAGTAGGTCCAATTAATCTTCATAGTATTTCGACCATGGAGAGTGTTATTTCAATACTGTCAGAGTTGTAGTTCAAGAGTAATTGGATGATAAAGTATCCCCCTCCTGTCCCTTTTACCTAGTGTAAGCCGCCTCCCCTCAGATGTGGAATCTTGTCCACAGACCAGACAGCTCACAGCAAGGGACAATCTTCTTACTGTGACAACAATGAAAGCCCTGCCCAAACTGACAGGTTTTTCAGGCTTTCCCTTATGTTAATTGAAGATTGTCCCTCTCTGCGATCCATCTGGACACCACCTTTCTGCTCTGAGGTGAGCAGTGTTACATCAGTAAAAGAGGTGGGAGGGGGAAACTATCATTCAATTACTCTTGAACTACAACTCTGACAGGGTTGAAATAACACTCTCCATGGCCCAAATACTATGAAGATTAATTAGAGCTGCTTTTATTATGAAACATTACTATCATTAGGATCTTCAGCTCTTATTATATTAAGCGGTTATTTGAAATCAGAGGGCAGGTAGGCTCCTCTCTATCAACACAAAAGGTTCCACAAAGATATTCTTCAGACCTCTGAGCCTTTTAAGAAAGCTTTGAATGTGCTAAAGACCCTGTTGAGAATAAAACAATTGGAAGGCCCCAGATGAATGAATGGAGAATCTTTTTTGAAACGTGTAGGGAGGTGTGATAAACACAGACACTTTGTTCTGTGTAAGAACAAAGACGTACATTAAGTCACGGGAAGACTCCTCCGTAAGCAACTAAGACATGGAGTATTTCAGAGTGAAGACACATGAGAAGGGTAAGAGATGAAGAGTTACCTGAATAGATTATATCCTCCCAGTGCATATAATCTCAGGTCTCCAGTTTAAATGTTAACATTTACCAAATATTATGCATGAATAAGTGCTATTAAATCCCGAGAGTTTACACACCTGGCCACGAGGAGGAAATTGTGTGAGGACCTTATACAGATAGTAGTGCAGTAACAGTAATTCTCCACTTGGAAGGAATTACAATATATGGACATGTACAAACTTTATTTTGTTTCTATTTAGTCACGTTAACGTGGGAATATTGACACATAACGCTATATTCATGAGTATTCTAACTTCACTTGGGGAAGATCTATATTTCAGCAGTATGGACAACTAGTTGTTTTTATCTATTATGTATCTTTGAACATTATATTATGTCACTCTGATTATATTGAATCACAGATATGTAGTGTTTATTTTTTTAACAATATTTATTTTAATTTTTATTTATTGCGTTACGGTTTCTAATTGCGCTATTTACTTATATAATTGCGATATTAGAGTTTTAGGTATATATGTTTGATTTTGCATCTTTTATCCATTATGTACTAGTTGTTTCTATGGAGTATATATTCACTTTATTTAATTAGGGGTAAGTGCTATATTTATCGGTATAAACACTTCATGTGACCAAAATTTTGCCTGTCTGGTACAGACACCCAGGGGTGGCAGTAATTCAGGGTTATTGAAATCTCCTCTATACTGGAACTCCCATAGGTCAATTTATGGGGACGTGATTTTCACAGGAGTGGAAATTTCGGCAATAAATTATGTGGCCTTCTATACACACACAGTACATAACCCCCCCCCCCCCGAATACATACAAACACACAAGCACGGTACACAAACAATACACAGCACACACACACGCAGTAAGCAAAACACTATACGCTCCATGTTATAGGCAAAATGGTATACTCAAAACTAAATATGCTAAACGCAGTAAGCAAAATTATAAGTGCAATGTGCTAAACGTTATACACATAACACTATCTGCTTAACATTATACTCAATGTCAAACGCAATCCATTAAACTCTATATGCAGTATGCTATACACAATATGTTAAGCGCAATATGGAAAACACAATACACAAAACTCTGTATGTAAAGCACAATACACAAACTACTATACGCTAACATCAAAATGCAATACACTATAAGCAGGACGCTATACACAAACCTCAATACATTATATGCAAAAAGCTATATGCTAAATTCTATGCAATAGAGCAAAACACAATATGTAATACACTAAATGCTAAATGTTATAGGCGAAACAATATTCGTAGTATGCAAAGTGCAATACTTTATAAGCAAAACGCTAAACTCCCTATGCAGTATTCTAATTGTAAATCACTATACGGTATACGCAGAACTCTATATGAAACATGCTAAATGTTAGATGCAATACGATATGTACAATATGCTATATGAAGAAAGCAATATGCTAAACACTGTATGTAATACGTTAAACAATACACTATACGCAAACCGATATGTTGGAAGAGTAAAATACATATATGCAATATACAAACGCTGTACCCAATATATACGCAATATACAAAATTCTATACGTAATAAACTGAACACTCGCAGTACTCAAACCGCGGTAGGCTATATCCAAAACTCTGTACCCTATACATAAAACGTAATATGCTATTAGCTAAACGCAATACACTATAAGCTAAACGATATATATGCTAAAAGCTGTACACAATATGCAATTCACAAAACGCTATACACAATACTCTGTATGCAATATGCTAAACGCTATATGCAATGCACAAAACACTATATGCAATGTAATGTATGTAAAAAGCAAAATGCTATGCTTGATACACAAAACTCTGTACGCTATCCTATATAATAATTTCGCTAGGATGTTTGTCATGATGCAGTTATGCTCAGTAGAGACTGTGCGCGTTTGGGGAGTCTCTGCATGACTGCATCGCGTGAGTGAGGCGACGCAAGACTGCATCCCGTGGAGCAGTGAGGTAGCGGCCTCTTAACCATTTGAGTGCCAGAGGGGTGTACCCCTCTGGCACTCAAAGGGCTAACATTACCCAGACCTTGGCCTGTGTACATGGGCTTTTACTGTGTACATGGGCTTTTAAACTAGTACTCAATAATACGTAATACACTAAACACAATACGCAAAACTCAATACGCTAAACTCTAATTGTAATACGCTATAGGCAAAACGGTATATGCAATACTCTATATGTAAAATGCAGTATGCATTAGGCTAAAAGCAAAATGCTATATCCAATGCACAAAACACTATAAGCAATACACTGAATGCAATATGCTAAACGCAATACACAGTACGCAAAGTGCAATACGCAATAGCTGAATGCAGTATGCTATACTTAAAACTCTATACGCAATATTCTAAATGTTATATTCAAATCGATATACAATAAAATCAAAATGCTATACACAAAGCACAATAAGCTAAACGCTATACATTAAATACAATACAGTAAATGCAATATGCTAACCGCAGTATGTAAAACGTGAACGCTAAAGGCAATATGCTATATACAGACCTCTATGCACTATACACAAATGCTATACACAATACTATATGCAAAATTCAATACACAATATGCAAAACGCTATACACAAAACACACATTACATGCACACTCTCACACACACGCTCAAACACATGTAGTGCTGTGCAATGCGTTTTGGTGCTGAAAGGGCTAAGCACTGAAAATTCAACAAGACAGTCATTAACCCCTTAAGGACCGGGAAAATCTGAGGAGGATTTCACTTAAGGACCGGAGCAATTCTGACCTTTTTGACTATGTCTTTGTTCAACAGTGTTTTCCCTCTAAGTACTTTTATTTTACCCATTCAACTTATATAATGTTTTTTCAAGCACGAGCAGGGCTTTCTTTTGATACCACACTCATATGGATAGCCTATCATTTATTTTAGTAAAATTAAAGAAAACGGTAAACAAAATGTAAAAAAAACCACAATTTTTATTTTTTCTCTTGCGATCATTTGGGCACAGTGGGTTAAATTTTTATGTAGACTGCATGAAAGGTATGACCGGTCAGTTATACCTACAAAATGGGCTGTTTTAAGTGGGCATTGTCCCCCCGGATGAAAATCCCCATGACCCTCTTTCCCACCCTATTTTTCCACTTTTCTATTGATGAGATTTGGCGGTGTAAAAATGTATTACATGGCTCCACAACAATCACACTCCCATGATTGTTTGCTGAAACATTGTTTATATTTTTTTTTTATAAAATCTGTTATTTTAAAAACAAATGTGTGCTTGTTTTTTTTATTTAAAACAGAAAAGTGGACCTGCATCCAGCCAGCCTCCAGCACCAGCAGTGAAGGGGTTAATACCCCCAACTCCTGCATGCTTTTTATTTAGCATGCGTCTGCTCTCTGCTTCTCTCTCCCGTACATCAGTAGTGAGGAAGAGAGTCACAGACCAGACACAAAGGGAGTGTATCAAGCACACTGCCTTGTTCAATCAAAATGCCAGTACATGTGATAGCTCCTAGTATGGCACTTTATATATAACTGGAGGGTGTTGGCTCTTTGAATGTATTGATGCATAATCCTCAGAATTTCTCGACTTTATATTTCACATATGTCCAGGAGCTCCAACAATGGAAAAAATTCTTTATAAATGTGTCACTATTCCTTTTAGGTAAATCATGTTTTAGAAGGTTATTTAACTAATCTCAAGCACCTTTTTAAGGTTATTTAGCTAAGCCCATGCACCTTTTTCTTCCTTTATTGCACCAGTACAATAAGGCTTATTGAACAATGATTCACCTTCATGCCTGATGAAGCTAACACTCCAGCGGACACCTCCCAGGTATGCTAGGTGTGTCTGTCACGTCTCACTACTCCTGTGTGCATGGGGCCATCAGTCAAAGGATTTTCCTTTGCTCGGTGACACCACCCAGACCACTGAGTGGAGTTCTCCAGGTCAGATCAGCACTCATGTCTATTTCCTTTCCCATAGCTCATAAGAACTGCTAATGTCTCTGCTTCCCCACTCCTATTATTGGGCCATATGCAGAAAGAAAAAAGCGGAACAATACTGGGGAAAAAACAACTGCAATATAGAGGACAAATAAAAATAACAGCTGCTTCAGTTTGTCTTTTAAACCTGTGACTGATAGAGAGGTGTCTAAAGCATTGCTTTGCAATATAGTATAAAATAGAGTGCACAGCAAAATAAAACCCAACAGGTGAGTGTAACAAGTATCGTACACAAGGCGTCAACAGATATCCAAGCTTACGCCTTCATTCCTGTGGGTTGTAGTAATTCCCACTAATCATTACTCTGATCCCTTGTAATTACCTAACTAAAAGGTAGACTCTCCAGACATAAAATCTCAAAATGTCTTTTGACTTAATGAAGTTTTAAGCTTGCTGATTATAGTTTGTGTTCAATGTGGAAACCCCAACTCCCCATGGTAGAACTGCTCTTTGGAATGTATCATACATGTGGCTGGTTTATCTGCATGGTTGCTTATCGTAACCCAGTCATGGCCTTTTCTTGCCTCAGTGCAGTGTCCCCAGGGAATCTTTCTTGAGCACTGAGCATCACAGCCACTGTCTTCATTAAAGGGATAGTAATGTTTCATAATAAAAGCAGCTCTAATTAATCATCATAGTATTTGGAATTTGGAGAGTGTTATTTCAATTCTGTCAGAGTTGTAGTTCAAGAGTAATTCAATGACAAAGTATCCCCCTCCCGCCCCTTTTACTGATGTAACACTGCTCAGCCAGATCAGAAGGGAGGTGCCCAGGTAGATTGCAGAGAGGGACAATCTTAAATTAAGATAAGGGAAAAACCTGAAAAACTTGTCAAGGGGAGCAGGACTTTCATTGTTCTCATAGGAAGAAGATAGTCCCCTGCTGTTATCTGTCTGGTCTATGGACTGCATTCCACATCTGAGAAGAGATGGCTTACACTAGGTAAAAGGGGCAGGAGGGGAAACTTTCCTTGTGAATATCTCTCAAACCATAAAGGTCTGAGAGATAAGACTTATATCGTTCTTCGTGTTTTTTTAATGCCTACAAAATAAAATAAAGATAAAACTAAGTATTACTATCCCTTTAAAGGAGAAGTAAAACCTTGTGGTGATGGTTTGGGGCGATGGTGTATTTTCCCTTTAAGCAAGAAACCGAATTAATGTTACTTTGGACTTAATTCTTTAATAGTTGATGTATTGTACTTGCACGGTTTCCATCGGATTGTATGAGCCAGGGTGCCAGTTATAACAAAGGTTAAGATCGGAGCTGTCATGTTTTCTCTCCAGGCTGTTCGATGCTGGGCCAGAGGATCAGGAACCCTCAGGTTCAGCATCTTGGATAAGAAGAAGCAAAAGAATTGCTGAGCTGTTCTGATGAGCTGTTGACCTAAAAATAAACATGTTGGAGCTGCTACTCAGCCTGAGTCCGGTGTATTTCTCCTGAACCCATGGTAGGGTCCCATCCAGGCAGAGGGATTCACATCACCGACTTCCTAATAATAATAATACCCCAATCACCTTACTATGGACAGAAAATCCCAGTAGCTTTTATGAGTTTTGCCTTTGTTCAAGAGAGAACATCTTTAATTAGTCCTGTATGCCGTAACCATGGAGGCAGACATGACATTTTTAGCTGGACTGCAGGACTAAAACTCCGCCCACTGCACACGGTAATCTTAATACTTTAAAGGACCAGTGGAGTGTGCAGCAATTAGTTTGCAGTGTGTTGCTTATCACTCTGGTCCTTAAAGTGTTAAATAAGTTCATGCACTCTGCCTGCTTCAGTTTTACAAAACTACTGTGATGTCCGCCTCCATGGACATAACATCTAGACTGATTGAAGATTTTTATCTCTTAACCCCTTAACGACCTCCTGATCTGGCGTGTGGACAGCCATTAAGAACCACAGAGCTTTTGCAGACTGAATACTGAGATCCCAAAACTCGATGGCGTGATGGTCGTTGCATGTCATGGGTCTTTAAGGGGTTAAAGCAGTGGTTCTCAGCTCCTGTCATCAGGACCCACTAACAGGCCAGGACCTTGTGATTTCTCTGCTAGAGCACAGGTGTAGTGATCAGAGGCTCATTCACATTGATTAACTCACCTGTTCGATAACAAGGAAATCATGTGATCAGAGGCTCATTCACATTGATTAACTCACCTGTGCTCTAACAAGGAAATCATCAAATCCTGGCCTGTTAGTGGGTCCTGAGGACAGGAGTTGAGAAACACTGGGTTAAACAAAGGCACAAGGGCAAAATTCATAGGGGTCATTAGGATTTTTTGGCTTATTACAGGAATCAGTTATCATACTTAGAAACTTAGATATACAGTACTGTGCAAAAGGCTTAGGCAGGTGTAAAAAAAATGCTGTAAAGTATGAATGCTTTCAAAAATAGACATGTTAATAGTTTATTGGTATTAACAAAATACACAGTGAATGAACAGAAGAAAAATCTAAATCAAATCAATATATGGTGTGACTACCCTTTGGCTTCAAAACAGCATCGGTTCTTCTAGGTACACTTACACGCATTGTTTTAAGGTTGATTGTTCCAAATATCTTGGAGAACTAACAACAGTTCTTCTGTGGATTTAGGCACCACATTTGCTTCTGTCTCTTCATGAAATCCCAGACAGACTCAATGATGTTGAGATCAGGGCTCTGTGGCGGCCATACTATCACTTTCAGGACTGCACGTTCTTCCACTGAAGATAGTTCTTAATGACTTTTGCTGTAAATTTGGGGCGAATCAGATGCCTCCCTGATGGTACTGCATGGTGGATAAGTATCTGCCTGTACTTCTCAGCATCAAGGACACCATTAATTCTGACCAAATCCCCAACTCCATTTGCAGAAATGCAGCCCCAAACTTGCAAGGAACCTCCACCATGCTTCAATGTTGCCTGCAGACACTCATTTTTGTACCACACTCTAGCTCTTCGGTGAACAAACTGCTACAGCCAAATATTTCAGATTTTGATTCATCAATCCAGAGCATCTACTGCCATTTTTCTGCACCCCAGTTCCTGTGTATTAGTGCGTAGCTGAGTTGCTTGACCTTGTTTCCACGTCAGAAGTATGGCTTCCGTGAAGACCACTTTTGACCAGACTTCTCTGGACAGTAGATGGGCGTACCAGGGTCCCACTGTTTTCTGCCAATTCTGAGTTGATGGCACTGCTGGACATCTTCTAATTGTGAAAGGACGTAAGCATGATGTGTCTTTCATCTGCTGCACCGCTACACTATGTTTCCTTGGTGCACCACTGCACTACATCCTCAACGTTTCCGATTTCTTTGTGCTTCTTTAAAAGAGTTTGGACAGCACATCTGGAAACCCGTCTGCCTTGAAATTTCTGCCAGGGAGAGACCTTGCTGATGCAATATGACTACCTTGTGTCTTGTAGCTGGGCTCAGTCTTGCCATGGTGTATGACTTTTGACTTCAGCAACCTCCCCTTGTTTTCTGGGTTGGGCCGTCCCACAACCAGTTTTATTCCTCCAACACAGCTGTTTCTGTTTCAGTTAATGATTGTGTTTCAACCTACATATTAAATTGATGATCATTTACACCTGTTTGGTATAATTGTTTATTCATACACCTGACTATAGGCCTACAAAATCCCTGACTGTGTGCCAGCGTACTTAGAAGAATTGATGCTGTTTTGAAGTCACACCAAATATTGATTTGGTTTAGCTTTTTCTTCTGCTCACTCACTTTTGCATTTTTTAATTGATCAAAATAAGCTATTAACATGTCTATTTCTGAAAGCATTCTTACTTTACAGCATTTTTTCACACCTGCCTGAAACTTTTGCACAGTACTGTATTTAAATTTCTCAGTATTACAACTGATTCCCTGTAAGACTCTTAAAGGAGAAGTAACTCCTCCTAAATAACTGTACATCTGAGAACTAGGCATCATTCTTCAGTGCAGCTTTCAGTAGCACATGGAGGGGGGTACATTTCCAGCCACTTTCTAGCAGTATAGGCTAGTTCTGTATGTGACACTTTCATCGTTAGTTGTTGGAGACTGAATGCTGGATCCAGGGGAGAGACAAAACTCACCTGAGCATATGCTAATATACACAAAGACAAAGAGGATTAATTCTTGGTCACATCAACTGCAAATGAGGGCACAAATTATAGTAAACATTATTAAAATACAATGGAGCAGGAATTTGTGACATTGATTTTTTCTTACAACTCTTGACTTTATTCCAAACATGACCTTGTAATTAGAGATGCGTAAAACAGCAGCAGTTAGCTTGGCAAATTAATTTGGTGGACCACAAGAAAATTTTGCTTCCATCCAAATTGGTTTGGAACGAATTGCTTATAGGCAGTGGGAGGGGGAAAGGGAATCATGTGTAGTGTGCGAGAGAGCGAGTGGAAGCAGGAGTGCTGGGGAGCAGAAGAGAGGGAGAGGGGGTAGGAGAGAGAGAACAGTTGGGAGTGGGGGTGGGACAGTGGAAAAAAGAGAGGAAAAGAGGACAGACAGAGCTTGTGAGAGGGGAGAGACAAAGAGAATGAATGGGAGAGACATGACTCATTATGGCATATTTTCAATTAATAAGCACGCAATGGTAATAAAAATATGAGTGCCTTAGACTGTTGTGTTAACCCTTTGAAGGTTAGGATTGTATCCAAAACTTTGCTTATTAATGCACTGTAGATGTCTCTAGTATCAAAGAGGATAAGGTTAGGGGTTTCAATTATCAGACTTCTCAACAACTGTTGGTTTGTTGGGGACGATGAGAGTTGTAGTCCACAACAGCTAGAGGACTAACAGTTGACATCTCCTAGGCTTAAGGAATTGTAGGGATGGGCGCATATTTTCGCCTCAAACTGAAATCGGCGAATAATGGCACTTCCCGCTTGGCGAATAATTTTATGTGTTAAATGCCATTTTTCCACTTTTTCATTCCATTGAAATCAATGGGAACATTAAATTTACACACGACACACAACAATTAATATTTCATTTCCCAAAGACATAGTATAAAAGGTACATGAGGGTGCCTGTGTTGGTGAGGTAGGGGAAAGAGTCAGTGGAACCGGGAATGTTTTTTTTGGGGGGGTTGTTTACTGGGATTGGGGACAATTAATACAAAAAAAGAAAAATACTAAATACAATTAAAAAACCCATATGACGTGGTATAAGAGGGGTCTGAGGAGGGTGCCTCTGTTGGTGGGTGGAGTCTGGGGAAGGAATCAGTTGAACAAGGAATTTGTTTGGGGGGGGTTCTTGACTGGTATTGGGGGGGAAAGTTAATAACAAAATAAATAAAATAAGAAATTTGTATGTAAAGGATAGAGACAGGAACCCCCTGACATAAGCTACCACTGGGGTGGACTGATACTTGAGTTGGTATTTTGTAGAGAATCAATTGTTAGATTTGTTGTTATAGGCACAAGCCCTAAGGAAACATTGATTTCTAGGACTTAGGTTTGTTAGAAAAAAAACAATATTGTTTATTTTTTGTAGCACTATTTTTTAATTATTTGTTTTTATTTATTTATTTATTTATTTATTTATTTTAAAAAGCACAAGCCCTGAAAAGAAAAAAATGCCCTACTGGCCTAGTATGTCCTCCTGAGTCCATGATTGCAGAATTTGGAACTGCTATTCTTGCTGCTGCTGCTGGGTTGTTTAAGAAGCTGGATGATCAGGCAGCTGAAAGGGAATGGGATCAAAAATAGCAGTAACATGGGTGATGGATGATGAAGGTTCCGCTTGCCATGACTAGCTCCAGTGTAGTACCTGAGGCAGTAGAAGCACAATAATTGGCCAATAATTCTTCTCCACCTGCCCCTCCTCCAAAACCATGGGTGTGTTGTTATTAGAATATACATTTTTCCCTTGAGAGCAGGAACTGTGTCTCTCAGCAACTGCAATGTGCACAGTGTGTGTGGTAAATATCATCTGGGGGTACAACTCTATCCAAACACTGTGACACCAGAAACCAAGTACTGCCGCTGTCATTATAGTCCTTGTCCACACCCCACTAAGGACACATGACAACTTGCTGGCAGTTTAATGGTAATTTTGAACCCTCCCTGCTACCATCTTAGCATATTCTGCAGGATGGAATCTCCTCAGATGCCGCTTGATTCCCTGCTTGCGATTCTCCCCCACCACACTGCCATGTGTGATCAGTGCACCACACAGTGTGCAATGATTGGGCACAAACTGCCAGATCCTAACATCTACGGAGTGGCTATCATTTGGCGGGGGAGGTAACGATGAACGAGGTGGATTGGCAGAAGATGCAGTTACCCTAGAGGAAGAAGGTCTCTGTCTGGGTTTCTCTATTCTTCCTCCTCTTTGATCTCCGTGTCACCTCTTGTTGCCTTTCTGGAGAGTCAGGGGGTACAGAAACAGCTGTGCTTGTGTGGTGGGTGTTTGGCTTTAACATGTTTGACATAAATGCCATGGTGTCTGTGTTTCATGTGTACTATCAGGGCGGTTGTGCCAAGGTGTGTTCCCTCCTTTCCTCTTCTCACTGACTTATCACAAATTGTGCACAGTGCCATAGGTGATGACTGCGCTGTGGCTGCCCCAAGAGAAAAATAGTCCCAAATCCATGACTTCAGGGCATAGGATAGGGAACAGGTGGAGAAGAATGGCCTCATTCATCTTGTCCTCCACATTCCCCTTTACTGTTTGTGGCAGTGGATGATGATGTTGCTGTTGATACTATTGCCGCAGAATCAGAACTGCAACTAGGACAGGAGTATTGCTTCCACTGGCAAGTGGAACCTGTTCTAGTCCACGGTGGTCTGCGGTATACTAGCTTGCTCCTCATCATCCTGCTGCCCTTGCAACTCAGCATGAATTAGAGCCATTGCAAATTCCAAAACTCACTGCTGGTGGTGGTGGTGATGGCCATCCTCATCCCAGTCTCCCATTCCTTCTGAAGTTTCTGTTAAAAAGGCCATCAATGTCTCTTCCACCCCAGCTTCTCCACCATCATCATCATCACCACCACCACCACTAGTCCCTATGTGCTTCTGCTGCTCTGCTACAGACATCTCATTGCTGGTTGGAGGAGGTGACGAGCAATGTGACAGAGGGTCCGCTAATGTCACACTTTCCATTTCTTGGTGACATGAAGAAAGCAGACTGTCAGTAGTACTGATCTGTGCTCTTGCTGATGGTGGTGGTATTATTATTTCTGCTCTTGCTATCCACCAACAGTTCTGGCCTCTTCAGGATCATGTTCCACATGGACACTGTCGTGAAGGAAAGGGGACTCCCAGGGACAGAGGAATAGCGTGGGCTCCCTTGACTGCTAGTCTGGATGCTTCCCCTACCACTCCCCTAACACTAGTCCCACCAGCTGCTTCACCATTACTGCTACTACTACTAAAACCAACCACATCAAGTTCATCCCCAGAGTCTTCCACCTCAGAGTCACTACTAATATAAGGATATTGATTACCCCTCCTTTACTTCTAACACTAACAAGCTGCTAGACCTACTTAGTAGTAGTAGTACTAGCACTGGAGGTACTGATTGGGGATGGCAAGTGTAACTTAGGGTGCCCTGCTGTCACACTTGGCATCGTCTTCACCTCCCCCCCACTCCTGAGTATTACAAGACACACTAGCAGCAGCTTCAGCACTGGTGGCAGCAGGTTCAGCACTGGCAGCAGGCACAGTACTGGTGGCAGCAAATTCAGCACTGGCAGTCAGCACAACACTGGTTGCAGCAAAGGCAGCATGTCTGACAGCAGGCACAGTATTGGTGGCAGTAGGTTCAGCACTGGCAGCAGGTACAGCACTGGTGGCAGCAGGGGCATCACATCTGACAGCAGGCACAGCACTAGTGGCAGCAGGGGCAGCACGTCTGGCAGGAGGCACAGGCAGCTGACCTACCCTTTTTTTCCTCCCTTCCCATTAATTTCCCAAGATCCCTAGGGGTGATTAAGGGGGATTGGACAGCATTGGTTCTGTAGTGCTCACGTCCTCCTCAGACTCAGCGGACACATAAGGGTCCTTCCAATTCCTCCTTTTACTATTTTCTCATAGAGATAGCAGTCACTATGAGCGTCTCCTGCCTCAATTTTTCAAAAAGATCACAGCAGCACAGCACGTCTACCTCGCTCTGTAGCTGCTTCTATTGTGTTCCACTTCCTGGAATATGTCAAGTTTTTGTAGCGAAAAGGCAAAAAACATGTAAATCAATCGGCGTAAACTTTCTCGCCATTTTTTTTTTTTTTAAAGAATTTTGGCCAATGAGCGAAAAATGCGAAGATTTTAATCGCTGTTTTTAAAGTGGATTTTCCATGAAAAAGCAGACAACAACATGGTTCTTGTGGTATTTCTCGCTGGAACACGGCGAGAGCTTTCACCCACCCCTAATTGTAGACTGGGTAAAATTTGGCTGAAATTTCACATAGGTGGCCTAAAACCCAAAGAGTCAGCTGTATTACCCGCACTAAGTATGTTTGGCCTCTGTGGGTTCCATGGGGTCAGTGTTGTTCCCCTGCCCTTCCAGTGTGTTCCCCTGCCCAGTGAGAAGCATATCACACTGTTCCACAGCAATAAAACTCACATTAATATTTATTTAAAGAGGAACTTTCACTTAGTATAAAGTCGCCCTCCAATAATTAAACATATGGCGACTAGCTTCATAATACTTCTATTACCTCTCAGAAGTGCCAGATTCTAAAGTAATCCTTCATCATCAGACACTGACGGCCAGGTTAGTGCAGTCTGAGCGCCTGCACTGTCAGTCCCTTCTGGTTACCTTAAGGTAACATGCAATGCCTCCTAGAGGAGACAGGGACTGACGGTGTAGACGTGCAGACAAGATGTCTGTGCTGATGCCTGGATTCCGGTCTCCAAAGATTAAGGATTATTTTAGAATCCGGCACTTCTGAGAGGTAATAGAAGTATTATGAAGCTAGTCGCCTTATGTTTAATTATTGGAGGGTGACTTTATACAAAGTGAAAGTTCCACTTTAAACTTCAGTTTGTGTTTATGTATAAATAAAATAATTTGGACTTTTTCTAAATAGGTCATGAAGTAACTTTATATCACGGTGCCCGTGATTGCCCTCTGTGAGCGCTGTGCTGTGCTGCAGGCGACATTGCCATTACTTCCTGGTTGTTGCGCTTAGGTGCATTCGCTATTCTTATAGGCCTATGGTAATTGCCAGAATGGGCCTCCGCCTACATGCTAAGCCTTATAGGCCTCAGTCATCCAGTACTCCTTGCCCTTTTGTGGTGTACCTGTGCACTAAGTTTTTGTGTTATTCTGATGCTCTTATCCTGTGTATGACTCCTGGCTACGTTTGACTCTGGCTACGTTTGATCCTGACTTGTTGCCTTCCACTTCGGTCTGACCCTTGGCTCCGTCTGACTACCCGCTAAAGTCTGACTTGGCTTGGCTGACTACCTGATCCGCTCTGACTCCTGGCTTTGGCTGACTACCAGATCCGGTTGGACCCCTGGATTTTGCCTACTACCCCTCCGTGCTGACCCTGGCTCTGGCTGACTATCCGATCGTTTTCTACCCTTGGCCTACTATCTCCGCTTGCGCTTACCGTGCTCTTGTTTTCTCCAGTTCACCGGTGCTCAGTTACTGGGTCAGACCGGTTAGAGCCATTGGATATACCCTAGCATTCTAGGAATCTCAGTCACCGTTGCCTGTACTACCCTCGTGGTCTGGGGTTCTCCGTCACCATTGCCTGTAGGTTACCCTAGCGTTCTAGGGAGCTCAGTCACCACTGCCTACTCTCCCTAGTGTTCTAGGGATTCCTGTCTCTGTTACCTTGTACTACCCTAGCATTCTTTTGTTTTGCCTGGGCATTTCAGCTTCTCCTGCACTAGTAGCTACTGCTATCCTTGCTACCATTGCATACTATAGTCCGAGTGGTATCAGCCCCTGTGTGGATCCTGTGCTGTCTCCACACCTGGTCCTGTGAGGGTTGGGGAAGTGCTTAGGCACTGTCTTCACACCTGGTCCCGTGAGGGTTGGGGAAGTGCTATTCATATTTTTTTTGTTCTTATTTTAATAAAGATATTGATTTTACTGTATCTGTACTTGTCAGTGTCGTTATTCCTTAGTCACCCCGTGACACTTTACATTTTTCAGCTATGCCTTGCAGATGTCACGGCACCCATGTTTCCATTGGTCATATTGTACCTTACCAGGAATTCCTAAACACAAGAGAATAGTGTGGCCCACCAACAGATATATTTCATTGAGTCTAGTTGAATATGTCAAGTAAGAGCTGATGAATTCATCTGTTGCTTTCTATTACAGGTTCTACTGGTAGCCACAGATCCACACATTACTTGTGTCTGTCACATTGTCCACTGGTAGCCATGCTCCTGCCACACACTACGGTATGTCAATACATACCAATGTGGTACCATTTTCTTAGGCTGCGACCAAGTACTGTATACTTTGGGAAATTCCATGGTGTTGAAAAAGGTTTGTGTCCTTGAAGTGACTGAAGTGTAAAAACACAAATGTTTTATACCTATAACACCACATTCTGAAAATAGTTGTGAACACTAGCCTAGGGGTAAAATAAAAAGTGACTCCTCATTAGTTGCAGATTAATGTCTACATTGTGTCTACTTTATGTTCATTTTAGTGCAGACAGGTAATATCAAGAAAGAAAAGTTGTAGGTGTAAGTTAGTGCTTCTGCCACCCTATACCGTATGTCAACCCATACAAAAGAGGTACCATTTTTCTCGGGTTGGTAGCAGGTACTGAATATAATAGGAAATTCCATGGTTTTCAAAGATTTTAGAACTTTTGAATTGGTGGAAATAAAAAAAAATGTCCTATAGTGCCACCTTATGGAAAGACATACAGCCCCTCATTTGATGTGGATAAATGTCTACTTTCCAAAATAGTATGTCTCGCATACCTTTCCTTCATAATAGTTATGACTATTTCAGTGCAGGCAGGCAATTTTAAAAAAAAAGAAAACAGATGTAGTTTTTTTTTTATTTCTATGATGAGCAGAAAATTATGAATACAGTAGGACATTCCATAGTATTAAAAGACTTCCGACTTTGAAGGCATGAAAATATAAAAAAATGGCTTATTTTTCCTTTAGTGCCACCTTCTGGAGACATCTGTGCACAATAGGCTAGGGTAGAAAGGCAAGTGACCCCTCATTTTATGCAGTGGGTTGCCTTCTTTCCAAAATGTTATTTTTTGTCTAACTTTTTTCATTGCTGTTGTTGTTACAACCATTTGAAAAAATGTAAGAAAAATTATTGATTGCAGATGGTGTAATTGTGTAATTCTGGTACCCCCTACAGTATTTCAGGTCATACTAATGGGATTTACTTTTTCTTAGAACAGTAGTAGCTATTGAATACAGTAGTACATTTCATAGTTTTCAATGATTTCAGTACCTTTGAACGGATGGAAATGTAAAAAAATTGCTATATTTTTCCTTTAGCGCCACCTTTTGGAAACATTTGTGTACATTTGGTTAGGGGTTGAAAGGCAAGTTACCAATCATTTGTTGCTGCTGGATATCTGTTTTCAGGCAGTGGATACTTTTAGGTGGTTATTTTGTAGTTATGGGGTAATATATGCCTTCGTACTATATGGTGCATTCTGGTTATCGGCATGAAAATGTCACTTGAGATTCTGTTATGTGCTGTTACCAATCTGGAGCCCGCTGGAAGGATTTACATTTTTATGCCTATAGTTATTGGATTCCAAATTACTTAGGAGAAATGTGCCATTTATATTGTGACTTAGTGTTAGTTTCTGAAACCATCCCAAAAAGATGTTTGTAGCTTTAGTGTTAGTTTCTGAAATCATCCCAAAAACACAATTTTTTCCTTGCTTCATCATTTTGTGGAGGAGGAAATTTCAGCCATTTTGTGATTCATATGTTAGTGTTCTAGTGAAATATGTATTTATATGTATAGTTATTAAGATGGTTTAGCATTGTTTTTACCAATGCAATGTGCATTTTTTCTTTGTACAATTGAAAATACCCTTTTACTCTTGTTAATTAGGTGTCTGTGCAGGACATGCATGTTGGTAAAACTATACAAATTTGGTATTTTTATATTCAGGGGGTTCATGACTTTTAAAAATAACTTTTACAACCAATGTAAATATGTTTAATATATAGTGCATTATATTAGCAAAATATGTAATTTCTTAAATGTTTTTGTACTTATGACATCTAGTCAGTCAAACAATGTAAAATTGACTTTATGTGAGTTACCATGAAAAAGCTGAATTTATTCTGGAAAAAAAAGGTATAAAGTTTTCCATATATCACTAGAAAGTTAAAGGGACAGTAATGTCCCAAAAAATGATTTCTAGTTTTGTAGAGCTGAAAATAATAAACTAAGTGCAACAAACCCTATCTCTCAAACCTCTATGGTTTGAGAGATATAGGGATTCAAAGTTCCCCCTCCCTCCCCTTCTCCTGATGTCAGCTGTAAAGCTGACAGCAGGAGATTCGAGTCGTACGACTAGAGGAGGCTCTGCAGCAGAGCCGAAATCACATTATTTAAAAAAAATTACTTAATTGGAAAGGTCTACAAAGTGTGCCTGGTTTGCAAGCACACTTTGTAGACCTTTCAATTAAGTAATTCTTTTTAAGTAACGCGATTTCGGCTCTGCTGCAGAGCCGCCTGCTGGTCCCCGGACCGGGATCTCATTCTGTCATCTAGATGCTGATGTCAGGAGGGAGGGGGAACTTTGAATACCTATATCTCTCAAACCATAGCAGTTTGAGAGATAGGGTTTGTTGCACTTAGTTCATTATTTTCAGCTCTACAAAACTAGAAATAATTTTTTTGGGACATTAGTATCCCTTTAAAGGGATAGTAATGTTTCATAAAAAAAGCATTAATCATCACAGTATTTGGACTTTGGAGAGTGTTATTTCAGTTCTGTCAAAGTTCAAGAGTAATTCAATGACAAAGTATGCCCCTCCCGCCCCTTTTACTGATGTAACACTGCTCAGCCAGATCAGAAGGGAGGTGCCCAGGTAGACTGCAGAGAGGGACAGTCTTCAATTAAGATAAGGGAAAAACCTGAAAAACTTGTCAAGGGGGGCAGGGCTTTCATTGTTCTCATAGGAAGAAGATTGTCCCCTGCTGTTATCTGTCTGGTCTATGGACTGGATTCCACATCTGAGAAGAGATGGCTTACACTAGGTAAAAGGGGCGGGAGGGGAAACTTTGCTTGTGAATATCTCTCAAACCATAAAGGTTTGAGAGATAAGACTTATATCGTTCTTAATGTTTTTTTAATGCCTACAAAATAAAATAAAGATAAAATGAAGTATTACTATCCCTTTAACTCCAGGAATCATTGCTAAACAAGTGAATCGCAAAATGTTGAAAAAGTACCTGGCCTCCTCAGAGAACAAAATTCCTCAAACCTCTGACATGCAAAATTTTAATTATGACGTCCTATGTGCAGTCACCACAATGCATCTGCATCTTCCATAAGCAATGCTGAGTGTTTTTATATTTATATTGTATTGCTTTTTCTTGTTCATGGTGCCCTTGTCAACAATGGATTTTATGGATTTAATTGCGATGTGTCCTTAGGCACAAATTTCTGATTGTAAGCATTGTTACACGAGAAGGTCATTTGTCACACATAAGATCACTCCTGGTTCAGTTGTTTCACAGAAAATTATACTACTGAAATCGTAATTATAGATCAACATCAATTACCAATAATTTCCTCACATTTTTTTCTACACACCAACATGCAGCCTAAGATTTCTTTCACATGGATGACACCAATGCAGTAATGCCTTTGTGAAAGGTACTCTACTGGTCTATGGTGCCTGTCACACTGTCATCTTGCCTGGCTTAAGTCCAGCAAGCTGCATCTTCATTTTGCTCACACAGAAATGCAGGAAACATTCAATAACAAAGTTCCACACAGTGGCCTATGGGACCACCTGTAGACCTTTCAAATGAACATTAGTGGAGGTTGTGATGCTCATCTCAACATCCAATGAACGGCCGAACCACTTGGACACCAACCAATAATTTTGTCTAGTGCGTCATGGTCCGGTAGTCAAAGAAGACCCCCCTGCGTCCAGATGGATGGTGTAATGCAGGAGGAGGTGAGTGAAAGAACACGAGCAACAGAATTGTAGAAAGGGGCTGCTCTGTCACTTGTGTTAACAAGCCGTAAGGCACCCCCAGGTAATTTGCTTAATGGTAAACCTGACCGTTATCCTTTTGAATTGGCCCTCACCGAATCACAAGCGTCATAATATCGCATTTCTTTTGTTGCCCGCCTCAAAATGGTGAGTTATCTATGTCACTTACCTAACAATGGTGCATTCCCTATGTCACCTTGCACACGGTTCCACAGTCAATATGTCTCCTGCGTCAAAATGTCACTCACGTATTCAAGAGAAGCACTTTAATAGGAGTGGAAGTTTCCCTTTAATTTGTTATACTGTCTTAAAGTATGTATTTTTTAAATAAAATATGCTAAAAAGTTCAAAACTTTTATTGTTATATAATTCTTTACTAAATGTTTTGTTAATTTGTTATACATACTGTGTTATGTTATTAATCTTTAATTTCTTCACACACACTACCAAGGGAGGCAGTATGGAGTGGATATTCAAATCCACTCAGTTCTGCCAGGCCTCAGCTAGCGCCACACTAACACACAGATACAAATATAACATTGACGCATGCTTGATAATAAACAGCACTTATTTGATGCGCAGCATTGTGATGACACCATAAATATGCACGTGATATTATTAACACAATGATTTATGTGGGCGACATTTTTAATGCAACGTTTTGTTTGACGCCAAAAACTAGATACCAGATTTACATCAGGGATAGTTATGTGTTTGCTCTCCAGTTATTGGACTACAAAGCCTTCCATCCAAAGTTCTAATTTTGTTTTCTGTAAGATTTATCTTCTAATAATCACTCTGACCCCATATCCTGCTAAGAAAAGAGGGATTTTTTCACATGCAGTTACCTGTTACAAACCAGGCAGATACGCTCCTGGATTCTCTCGTAAAGGCAAATTTTGTGGCTTCTGATGCAGTTTTATGTGCCACCTTATTGGGTGACTAGGACCATTGCTGTTTGGGAGACTAACTTGTAGAGGCTATCCTTGTGGACATGCTAAAAGAAGATGTTGTTCTGGCCATTTCTAAGATCCGTGAGGCAAATGCATATCTTACTGAAGCAGCCTTTGATTCTGCTAGGATAATTGGGAATGCCTTAGTGTTTCTGTTGCTGCACGTCATACTCTGTGGCTAAAGATCTGGTCAGCTTACTAGTCTTCTTTTGCCCATAATTGGAGAAGGTCATTAGCCATGCTACTAGGGTTAGAGTGCACTATTACCTCAGGTTAATCCCAAGTGTTCATTATTTCCGTGGAAGATACATGTTTTTGTAACCCCCACCAGTATGGGTATACATGTAGGATGTCTACTCCTACAGCTGCCAGGTGCACCAAACCCCAAAACTCAAACAGGCTTGGGCAGGCAAGAGGACATCCCCCAGATGACAAGTCTACCTCAGCATGACCCTCAAGGGTCTGGTCTGTCTCAAGCAATTGGAAGTTGTCTGCATCTTTTTCACTATACCTGGACTCTTGCTCTGGTGGACCAGGGAGTTTTGCATGTGATCATGGAAGGGTATTATATAGACTTCAAATCCTCTCCTCCACTTTGCTTCTTTATATCCAGCTTTCCTTGTTATCTGGGCAGGGGCTGTCTGTTTCTAGAAGTGGCTTCTTCCCTGGAGGACATGAAGGTCCTAATACCTCTCCCCTGGAAGATGCATGGGATTCTATTCCAATCTTTTCATAGTTCCCAAAAAGGATGGTGGATGCTATCCTGTTCTGAACTTGAAGCTCTCAACTGTTTTGTTCTTATACCCCAGTTTAAGATATAGTCTTTGCTCTCTGTCATTGACATTATATATGTCCGTAGGGGGGGTTAATCTCCCACTCATTCTCTTACTTCCTGTCTGGATGTCCTTTGTCCTTTTGTTAAAGGCTCCTTCAGCTAACACTTTGCTTCTTCAGATTCAGACATGTATGTACATGTTTGAAGAAACCTCTGTTTCCATTCCAGGTCCTTCTCTTTTGTCTGCATGAGATGCAACATTCTTCAGGGACACGACTTTCTACCAAAGGTCAAGATTCAGTTGTTGTCTTGGCAGGTGTCGCAGACCTTATTTCGCCCATCAGTCATGGTGTTGGAGTACATTAAGGTGTTGGGGTATCTGTTCTCTTCCATGGAGGTGGTCCTCTTTGCCCAATTCCTCACTTAGGAACTTTAGCTGGAGATTCTCAAGAATTGGTCCAAGCAGCAGTGATATATTTTGTGTGTCATGTCTCTATTCAACTGGACAAATTTGAATCTTCATTGGGGGCTTCACATGTGCTATCTGTCATTGGGATGACCACTGGTCATTCTGAATTGGATGATAGTCACAATGGATGCCAGCCTGACAGGCTTGGGAGCCACCCTGAGCCTCAGCTGGCTCAGGGCATTTGGACAGAGCCAGAACGTCTTCTGTTTATCAATGTGCTGGAACTCTGGGCAGTTCATCTAACTCTGCTACATTGATCTTAGTTCTTCCAGGCTTTGCTAGTGCAGATTCAGTCTGACAGTATTATGGCATTGGCCTATATCAGCCTCCAAGTACGGACCAGCAGTGCAGTCCCACTATCAGACATTTAGCTGATTCACTATTCGGCAGAGGCTAAAGTGCCAGTTCTCTCAGCTGTTCACATTCCAGGGGTAGGCAGACTTGTGATGGACTTTCTCAGTTGTTAATTTCTAGTTGGGGGCAACATGAAGCCCTCTAGCTGCTGCCATACTACAACACCCATTTTTCCTTGACAGTTGTTTGGGAGTAGTGAGGCCTTCCAAACTGTAAGACAACATTGACCACCCCTGACTTAAGGTACCTTAATTGCCACCCAAGGTGGCTCTCCATTCTGTCAGGCTGCCATCTGTGGGGACTACCAACCATTCTGGTATGTCAAAGTGATGTCCCAGCATTAGGTGAATGTTTTCCTTCACTCTTAGAGAAAGGAACATGGCATGAGACAGGTGAGAGCATTGTCTTGACCAGATCCTATGAATGTCCAGCCGCAACTCCCTCATGTGGAATTGAGCATAGGGGAAGGCTTCCAGAGAGGAGACCTAGGACTCTCAAGTAATCCCTTACCATTGCCAACAGTCAGGGTATTGCTTGAGTAACATGAACAGCCAGAGGTTGGATCTTGTCTTCTGGTAAAAATAACTTCACTTGGAGGGTATAAAATCTCATGCCTAAGACGTACAGAACCTGAGAAAGTACAAGAAAGGATTTCTTGAGACTGAGCCCCAACAGTGTTGGTCCAGGATGAGAACCCAGTATTAAATCTGTGAGCTGAGCATGGTGTCCAAAGAAGCCTTGATTAGAAGGTAAGGGGTCAAGGATATCTATTAAGAATGGATGCGGTCTGCCAGAGGAACCTTCATAACAATCCTTGGAGCAGATACTAGTTCAAAGGGGAGAGTGGTGAACTGGTACTGACTGCTCTCGAAGGCAAAGTGTAGAAAGCACTGATCATTTGGATGAACCAGAAGATAAATCTAGGCTTCCTGGAGATCCATGGAGGCAAAATACTCTTCTGGCTATATGGCAGGGACAACGGTTCACAGACGTTCCATCTTTAAGTGCGGAGCTAGCACATACTGATTGAGACACTTCAAGTACAGAATAGTACTTGTTATTCTGCCAAGTCTGTTTTGGCTTTGCAGTGGACTTGAAAGGCTTTAGGAGTTTGAGCCCTATACACCTCAGACTGGCAGGGTAATGACAACCATGCATCTGAGGCAAGTGTCACTAGTAAACTTGCCTAGCTCAAGCCCAAAAACTTGTCTTCCTACAGAATGAAGTGACACCAAATATTTTTTGGAAAATTAGCCAGCCAATCAAATCTTGAGCCACAAGGTGCAATGTGTGGCTACTGAAAGGGGCTGAGACTTTTCCAGAAAACCTAGTGGCATCAATGACTGCCTCAGTAAGGTATGCATTGGTCTCCATTATATTGGCTAGCATGACCAGCAGTTTCTCTTTAGCAGCATCCCCCCTAAAGGCATATGACAGTTGTTCATCCCAGATAGCCATGGCTCTAATGACCTATGCTTTAGCGAAATTGAGTCCCAGGGTGGCCCCAGTGGCCATACAATTTTCCTTCAAGAAGGAATCTAAGAGTTTATCAGCTTGATCCTTAAGGGCCACAGTATCTGCCAAAGGCATGGTGATGTTTTTAGCAATGCAGGTTGGGTAGCCCACTGGGACAAGGCCGCAGCGTAAAAAGAATAAAGGTTAGCATAAATGCGATTATTAATGAAGAGTCTCCTATCAGGTGTTTCCCCTTCTTCCAGGATAACCTGATCCAAAGACGGATGGGGAGATAAAATGAGTGATTCCCTGATTAAGTGGTCTGAACACTGTGCCCTTGCTTACTACACAACAGTGCATGTCCCTTTTAAGAACTTCTGAATTGCCTTTTAATATACTGGGGTACTGAGGAATAAAGAAATATATTTTGGATACCTTTAAAGGGATAGTAATATTTGGAAAGTAAAAAAAAAATTATATTGTAGGGTTTATCTTCCTGAGTAAAACAAGGGTACTCTCACTGCTTAGAGGTGTTTTATTCAAAATTATCACAGCTCAAACTTAAATGTTTAGGTGTAATATCTTAATGGCCTGAAATGTTATAGTGGTGCTGCTGCTACTCCATCCTATGGAGGTTTATGGTGAAGTGGCCAGATCTGTCCATAGGATGTTTTAGCAACACTGTATAATTTTAGGAAATTAAGATATTGCACCTTAAAAATCCCATGTTTAAACTGCAGTAGCTTTTTTGAATAAAACACCTCAGCAGTGGGGGTTTTTTACATCTGAACTGTTACTCTCCCTTTAAGCTTATTGAAGGCTTTCCTTAGGCCTTTTAATAATTGTAGGGAAAGCAGACACTCTGGTGAATGATGTAGCTTTTGCAGCTTCATTTCTCTAAAGCTATCTAACCCGGAGTGGACAACCTGCACCCTCAAGCTTTTGTTGAACTACAACTTCCAACATCCTCAGTCAACAAACAGCCACCTGGGGATTATGAGAGTTCAACAACCTTTAATCTAACCAAAGGATTTATCTTCTACACAGGGATGGATTAGAGACCTAGTTGACCTTGAGTTGAAAGTCATGATGTGCCAATTGTACTAGAAGGGTGTACAATGCTCTGTAGATATAGGGAAGAAGATGGTAAAATGCAGCCCTCACAGGGCTTGCTTATATATTAATGATTTTGTATTCAAAGTTTCATTCAATATTAGGTAATAACGTTTCAGTTTTCCTTGTGGGCTGAATGGTCACCCAAGTGCCTTTCTAGGTTGACCAGACCTCACCTTTAACCGGGGACGCATATGAAAAATGCATACTGCAGGGCTGCTTTGATTTTGGTGCACTCCTGAAATATGCCTGTTTCCTGTGTGTCCCCGGTTAAAGGTGAGGTCTGGTCAGCCTACTTTTATCACTACTGATCACAATGGATATATTGTTATTCAGCCCTCTTGTTAATCAGGCCCTGCTTCTTAAGTCATTGTTTGTAGTTGAAAAATCCAAATTTCTGTGATGAGTGTGCATCTAAAGTAATGTAACTTAAGTACATAACTATGCTGTGATACAATTGTTGGCACCCACTGAACTATCCAAGATATTTATTAGGTTTCTTACTGAAAAACTGGAACAGAATTTTGAGCCCCCAGAAACAAGAGACCACTGAAGGGCATCAAGTACACCAGTGTAGTGGAAAGGTCTTGTGTACAGACACCCTATGTCAGTGTTTGTCATTCTGAGTGAGCTGTAGTCACAAAGAAATATGACCAGGCCTCACCTTTAACTGGGGATGCATATGAAAAATGCATACTGCAGGATCGCTTTGATGTCAGTGCATCCCTAAAATATGCATGTTCCCTATGTGTCCCATTTAAAGGTGAGGTCTGCTCAGGATATTAAAATAGGGTGACCAGACCTCCCCTTTAACAAGGGATATGAAAAATACATACTGCAGGGCTGCTTTGATTTCAATGCCGTGCTGAACTATGCCTATTTCCCATGTGTCCCCGGTTAAAGGGAAGGTCTGGTCAGCCTATATTAAAAGGCTCTATATAAATCAATGGAATGGGTTTTTTTGTACACTGTGGTGCAGTTGGTTTGCTCCACCTTTGTTTTGTGCCTATAGTGCCTGCAGCTTGACAGCCCTGGATTCAATAGATGCATGACCCATTTGAACCACTCATAAGCTCTGGCCTGGAGGATTCCTCTTATGATTTACTGTTGTCTCAGCCCAGGCAAAGAACCCCTGACCAGGTTTACCAGCAACCAACCTGCATGCATGTTTATTACTTGCACATGAAGAGGCCTGATTGCTAGATCATAGTGGCCTTTCCTTCTCCATATTGATGCTTGAGTTTATCGCTCTTACCTGGTAGTAAGGAAGAGGCTCTGTACAGACTGTCTATTCCATACCTGTGATATCAGGATGTATTTGGAGCTCCAGGCTGGAAAGCATGGGATGTATTGCTAGCTGCTGGCCTGCAGAGAGTCCTGTGCTCCTGTGATTTCTTTTTCTCCTCTGCACTGACACATATGAACATGGCTACTGTGGAGAATCCATGTGTTTGTGAGTCTCCATTAGTCCTTTCAAACAGAAATTCAGATCTGCACAAAACCATTCGACTTGCCCAAGTAAGTGACCCAGAGGCAATTTTTTTCTCAGTTCCCACATTGCCCTGTTCGTAAATGGCACTACATGTAGAGCCACAGGAGTTCTTTACCTTTTACAGAACTAACCTTTCCTAATAACACCCCCCCCCCCCATTTATCTTACTATATCCAGAAAATCTTAATGGCCCCTATGAAGTTTAGCCATGTTGCTTTTTTCAAGAGATAGTCATACTTAAAATGTAAAAAAAAATATGTTGTAGGGTTTATCCCCCTGAGTAAAACAAGAGTACTCCCACTGCTGAAAAGTGTTTCATTCAAAAGTTATTAATTTACAAAGTTGAATTTTTTAGGTGCAGTATCACAGTGGCATGAACTTGTACAGTGGCGCTGTTGCTACACCATCCTATGGAGATTTATGGTCCCGGGACCAGAGCTGTCCATAGGATCTTGTAGCAACAGCGCCACTGTACGATTTCAGGCCACTGTGATATTGCACCTAAAAAATTCAACTTTGAAAATGAATAACTTTTGAATGAAACCCTTTCAGCAGTGGGAGTACTCTTGTTTTACTCAGGGGGATAAACCCTACAACATATATATATTTTTTTTTTTTACATTTTAAGTATTACTATCCCTTTAATAAAAGAGTATATTCAACAGGGCTCAAAATTTCCACTAGCCAATAGCAAGTGAAAATGTAGCCCTGGCGAGTAGAAATTCAGCCCTGGTGGGTATGTAATGGCTTGCAGTGGCGAGTTACTTTTCAGGTCAGGGCTACTAGCAAAGGACTTCATATTTTAAGCCCTGTATTCAATTAGCGTGGATTTCATGTTATGAAGAAAGATGTGATCGTTGTGATTTTTTTTTTTTCCTTTAAAATGAAGCAGAGTGCAAGCAAATACTTTAGTTGTTTAACCCTTTGAGTGCCAGAGCAATGCATTCCGTACCCCTGTGGCTCTCAAAGGGTTAATCACCAGAGGCGTGAGCAATGCAATAGTCTTCATATTAATGTATCAATTAGTTCAATGCACTACAAGCCTCATTCACTTATTATTTTGTTTCTTGGGATTTTGTAATACAGAGAGTGGCTGTTTTTGACGTTTAGTAAATCGCAACCTACCCAGTACCGGCCTTCCCCTTTAACTGGGGACACAGGATGATTGCACTCTGCAGCGCTGCTTTAATCTCCATGCAACCCTGTAATATGCATATTTGTCCCAAGTTAAAGAGGATTTCTGTTCATCTTGGACTAGCACAATAGTACCCAATATTAGCCATAATAAAGGCTTGTCTCAATCTGCTTGCCCTTTCCCGATCTACTATAAAATATCAGATCCTATGTTTTGGGTTTTGCATACATTTATATTCAAAAGCATCTTGGCAGTGAAGATTTAATTGTTATTGTATAAATTGTACAGAGGGCTGTAGGGTGTTTCACTGCAGGTGTTGTAGACTTCAGTATGCCTAAATGTGTTTGTTAGAGGATATCACATTGCAATGCATTGCATACCTGTCACTCAAAGGGTTAAAACAGTAGATTGAGATGGTACTGGCTGGCACGTTGCTTTCCCTACCTGCAGATACTAACTTGACAATGCTTTCCCTCTCACCTTCGGACCAGTACTAGCTCAGTTGTATAAAATAATAAAGATGACTATTGTTGGAAATAATAATAAAGTCTAAATATGGGTAATTTTGAAAGATCTTACAAAATCACTGGTGTGTTAAAAAGTGACAGTTCCATCTAAATCCATCTATGCAAAGGTATCTTGCACAAAGTTTGCATTTGCGTTAACTCCTTGGATCAGAGCCATATTATCCACAAGCTAGGGGAGTGCCTAGGGCCCATGGAAATGTGAGGGGACCACCCGCAGTGTATATGGTGGGCTGTGACTACCTGCGGAAAGGGGGGTGTTTGCAATGTGTGTGGTGGGCGCTGTGGTTGCCAGTATAATTTCGGGGGAGGGGGATTGCAGTGTATATGGTGGGTGCTGTGACTACTTGTGGAAAAAGGGGGGTGTGCAATACGTATGGTGGGCTGTGACTACCTGTGGAAAAGGGGGGGTTGCAATGTGTGTGGTGGGCGCTGTGACTACCTGTGGAAAGGGGGGGGTTGCAATGTGTGTGGTGGGCGCTGTGACTACCTGTGGAAAGGGAGGGGAGTTGCAATGTGTGTGGTGGGCCCTGTGACTACCTGTGGAAAGGGGGGGGGGGAGTTGCAATGTGTGTGATGGGTGCTGTGACTACCTGTGGAAAGGGGAGGGGAGTTGCAATGTGGGTGCTGTGACTACCTGTGGAAAGAGGGGAGGAGTTGCAATGTGGGTGCTGTGACTACCTGTGGAAAGAGGGGGGGAGTTGCAATGTGTGTGGTGGGCACTGTGACTACCTGTGGAAGGGGGAGGGGGTTGCAATGTGTGGTAGGCTGTGACTCCATAAGCTCTTCATTACGTTATTAATATATTTTAAAGCATTCAGTTTTGTGTTTTTATTAAGTTGGTACAATTCACAAGAACAATAGTCAAAGTGAGAGATTTGGGGAAGAACGGGGGTGTCTGTTTCGGATCCTGCCTAGTGTCCTGTGGAGTTTTAATCCAGCATTGCCTTTGATGCTAGACATCCTCATTGCATTCCAGTGCAAAGTGTTGTTGACATCTATGGCCTCCAGGGGGTTAAAGTGATGTAACCTATTTATTTATTTATTCTCCAAGTGTTGGGAGTGCGGGTATTATATTAAGAGTGCTTGCTAGTTATGGAAATGAAACCCTATATTTTCCATAATAACCTCTCTCTCCTGTGAAGCTATTCCATGCGTCAGTCCCATCCTACAGCTTCTAGCTCAACCTTATGTAATAGAACTTATGTTTCTTACAATTAGAAATCCCTCCTCGTTGTCTTTCTGATTTTTACTCTTGAGGAGCAAAGGAATGTGTAATACATTAGTTCACAATGCATTGCATAGCCTTTGATCCTCAGAGGGTAATATAGCTTGACTTATTATTTATTTTTTATCCTCCTGCAAACTCTGCCTCAAAAACATGCTTGTCATTTTCAAAGGAAATGTTAACCCAAGTGCCAGAGGGGTATCCAGCTCATTGCTTTAGTTACCCCCTCTGGTGCTCAAAGGGTTAAAGGAGAGGTTGAGTTTTATTTAAAAAAAAAAAAAATATATATATATAATTTGAAGGTTTTTTCCTGCAAACTAAAGAGTGCTCTTTTAAACTGCCTTTTAAGGCTCCGTTTTAAATGAAAGTAACATTCTAAAAATGTGTTGCTTTCCTTTTTATAATGTTATATCACTCTTAAAGGGATAACAATCCTTTATTGACAAATTCTGCAAGTTCATGCTCAGTAAAGTCAAATTGCCTGAATGTTTTCCTATATTTCATCTTCCCCAATTTTTATTTATACTTCTTGTCCCTGATATTTTGCTTCCTACACTGGATTCCAGAGAGCTTTCTATCAGGAAAGTAGTGATAGAAGTGCAGTGAAAAATTTAGCCTACAGAGCACTTTGTGCTGCAAGGATAGTGTTACATTGTATCGCTGTCTTGCTTTGATAGTCGACTAGCCTGGAAACCAATACAGGAAGCGTGCAGTGATATTACATATTTTGGAGGTGTCTAATATATGAAGTCAAAATAAAGGGTTACTTTCCCATTAACCCTTTGATTGCCAGAGAGGTATCCAACACACTGGCGCTCAAAGGGTTAATAATGATTTCTTAGGAGTCAGAGCTAACCTAAATATAACAGGAGGAGCCCTACAGAAAGACACCTATAAAGAACACACAGTATCCAAATGGACAGATATGATAGAGACGAGTGAAATCAAAAGCGATGTCACCATTGGACACGCGTTACAGATTAAGTGTATTATAAAGAGTATCAGACTTGTATTACAGATAAGTGGTACATACAAATGTATCTAACATATTGGGCTCATAAAAGGTACAATATTAAAGCATGCCAGCATACAAGGAGTACAGATCCAGGTTTACAGAAACACTCTCAGGACTTAGTTATATAGAATTAAATCTTTATTCTGGTCAACGTTTCGGATGCCTACATAGCACTCTTCGTCAGGACCTATGTAGGCATCCGAAACGTTGACCAGAATAAAGATTTTATTCTATATAACTAAGTCCTGAGAGTGCTTCTGTAAACTTGGATATATATATAATGTGTGTGATGAGCTCAATATAGAGCGCCAAAAAAAATACATATTTTGTAGCTGTAGATAGTAAGGGGAAGTCTAACCGGACACAATATTTCAGTGGTCCAATGGCTGTCACTGCCACGGTGCTTTATCAATCCAAAATATATAAATATTTTTTTTAATTTTTTTTTTTTATATTTCTTAAAGGTTTTAGTTGTGTACTTTTCTGATTGATCTGGGTGCCAGATTGTTACTTTCGGTGTTCTACTTATGAATTCTTTGAATCCCAGCTATTAGTCGAGCAAATCTCAAGGTAAACTAAATGGGGGGGGGGGATTCTCTCAGCGACCCTCTTAGCACCCATGAATATGAATATTCAGTGCACTGCAGACAGTCAAGGTTCATTGCTCACAGCTCTTCATGATCCAAAGATGGTCTCTGATTTTTGTCCAAATTTATGTGGTTTCACGAAATCTGAAAATCTTATTTATTTTTTTTATTTTTTTATTTTTTTATATTATTCTGCATTTTGGGGGGTGCAGGGAAGTACTCTTATCATTATAGATGTAATATGTAGCATCTTCCATTCCAAGGAATGAGCATCGCAGGGAACTAGGATGACCACATATTTGTTTAATTGGGGACACTTGTTCTTTAAAAAAAAAAAACACTGCAGGAATGCACCTATTTGCTGTCCAGTGCTGCAGAATGATGTTTTTCTAAATGTCCCTGATTTAACCCTTTCAGTGCCAGAAGCAGTACATTGCTTTTCAATGTGTTGGAGACATCTAGCAGTCAAGGGGTTAAAAACCTTATTTAAATCAAAGGGCATTTGGGGAATTGTTTTGATACCTACAATTCAGTTGGTTTTCCCCAAACTACTCCACTTCACTGTGTGCATATGGCCCAGTGGGTGCAGCAGATGAGAGAATCCCTGGCCCATAGAGCTTACAATCGGAGTGGTTTGAGACTCCTGTAGCTGTGGTTCCCAGGCTGCTCAGTGGGACCCCAGTTTTCTCCGAAGCGGTACATGGTTAGTATTGGGGGAGTGGCAGACAGTAGGGGTGTGTGTGTGGAATACAGAAAACATGGAGTTTTTTTATGGTTTCAGCCTAAATGACTTGTGTTTTTTTGTTTACTAGTGCCAACTAGTCTTTAACCCTTGGAATGAATTGCAATGCGTTGTGTACCCCTCTGGCACTCAAAGGGTTAAAATACATGTTTGTCCGTTTAACTCCATAATGACCGGCGCCCACACAGCCGGCATTTTAGGACCACGGAGGTTGTTGTGTTTTTTTTTCCCCTGGAATATGATTCAGGCCTCCCCGAACGGCGTACAGCCACGTGGGGAGCCCTGAAATCAATGACGTACATGTACCTCATGGGTCCTTTAGGGACATTCACCCATGACGTACAGGTACGTCCTTCGTCGTTAAGGTGTTAAAGGGATAGTAAAACAAAATGAAATATCGTAGCTATTAAAATAAATAAATACATAAACTAAATGATCTCATTCCCATCTCTGAAACCTTTATGGTTTGAGAGAAATAACGTTACCTCCCCCCCCCAGTTCCAATGAAATATTTCTTTTTAGATTGCTGTATCTTGGCTCTGCTGAAGAGCCGCCTGCCGGTCCTGGTACCAGGATCTCCTTCTGTCAGCTAGAGGCTGACGTCAGTGCAAGGGGAGGGAGGACGTTATCACCGTATATCGCTCAAACCATAATGGGACTGGGATCATTTACTTTTGTAATAGCTACAATATTTCATTTTGTTTTAAAAAGCCCAAACTATCCCTTTAAGGACCAGAGGGTGTGCAACATGTTTCTTTGCTTGTCCTGGTCCTTCAAGGGATAGCAACACTTTTTTTTTTTTTTTCCTTACATATATTGCAAAAGCCATAGTAATATGTAATGTCAAATTGCCTGTACTTTCCCCATCTTTATACTTCACATCCATGAATTAATTTCCAGAGACTTTATATAAGCAGTGACAATCAATGCAGGGTGCTGCAGCAATGCAGTGGTGGCCTTTCTAGCATACAAGAGGTTAAAGTGTTTCAGTGTTGGGACCCACAGTGATGCCAAGTTAAACTACAAGGTTCCATCCCCGTATGGGATGTTGTGAAGGAGGAGTGAGGGCAGCAGGTGGCAGTGCTTGACCACTGACTTGCAGGGAACATTATGGGTGTGTAACAGTCAGGAGTGTGAAACATTTCATTCACAAGGTGTTTATAGATTTAGTGCATGTTCCACAAGTAGCCAGGAGACCTGCCTTTCTGAAGTGCCTACTCATTGTGGCACTAAGATTTTGGGCGGCATATTTGTAACATGCATAAACGATTTGGGTTTATGAGGAGTGTTGGGTGACACTGGAGCCCACCCACCTCAGGCTGCTTCTGCTGTGACTCTGGATAGATCTCCCCAGTCACACGCTGCAGGGCTCATTTCTCTGAGAGACTTGGAGCCAGCAGGAGCTGATTTCAGCTGAACATCAAGTTCATGGTCTCGATGGTTTCTGTAGCAGTGAGTATATTTTATTCTAACTAAGCTCTGTTGAGGTTGCCTCTTGGTCTGGATGCATTTTCCTATCTGTGGTTGTGGTTCATTCATTGCCAGGCATTTCACTTCATGTACTGTTACAGGATATGGAATCATTCCGGAATAAACCAACTGTACTGTAGGGGAAAAAATTATTATTGTTTTGTTCAAATGGTGCTTTTAATCCCGTTGACTACTAGAGGTCTCCAATGCTTTGCAATGTGTTGGCGTCCTCCCTAGTATTGAAGGGGTTAAGAATCCTAGTCACATCAGTGGGGATTTATTTCTCCCCTGTGATGCAGTTAGTTTACTCCACTTCTTGGTGGAACATCCTCAGTGTGTGTGTTAGCCCTTTTAAGGACAAGACGAGTGTTCAATGCATTGTTGTGCACCCCTCTGGTCCTTTAACCGTTTGAGAGCCAGAGAAGTATCCAGTGCAGCAGCAGCACTGAAAGTGTTAATGCCTCGTACCTCACTAGTTTGGTTATGAGACTAGACTGTCAAGTGATCTGTCTGTAAGCGTGAATTTTTTTTTTCTCTTCCAATTATGTTGTCTCTGTGACAACTGCACAGTGTGATAACTCTTCCATTCTCCAGTAACGCTGTTATCATTCGCTCACATGTGTTAAGCTTGTAACAACCTGTAAAGCCGTCTGGGTTACAACAGCATACACTGCTCTAACGCAGTCATCACACAGTGTGCTGTATGTATGTGGGCTAAGTGGAGCAAACTACCTGCAAAATGTCCATTGATTTAAGTGCAGCTTTTAACCCCTTTAATACTAGAGAAGTCTTCAGTGAATAGTGTTGGGGCCATCATTTATTCAAGGGGTTAAAAAAAAAATCCTTACTATTTTATATTTTTTTTTTGTAATTAATTTTTTTGCCCCCTGTGGCACAGTTGGTTTACTCCAGAATTGGCTCTATAGCTTGCGGACTATAGCTTGCAGACTATATATATTGTTGGACCTCCATCTGTGGGGGACTACAAATCCCATCAGCCTTTGGCTTGTTCGTGATGATGGGTGTCGTCGTCCCCAACAGCTGAGAGTTGATTAGTCTGGCATAGGGGGCACTGACTGGAGTTGCCAACATCATTGTATTCTGTACCTATCCTCTGTCGTTTAGACCCTGGAACTGTGCCTCTGTCCCCTTACTGTGTTCTCACAGCTGTTCTGCATTTTCATTAGAAGGCACACACACACACACCCGCACTTATTTAAACTGGGCATTTAACACTAATTCTAGCGAGGTCTCCAAATGTATTGGAGCTATCCAGGGAGGTCCTCAGAAATGTTTCCATCGTGGGGCAAAGCCATAATATGACTCCCTGGCCAGCCCACACAGCCCCTATGTTTACATCGAGGGGGAAACTGTGTGTGGGGCCAGTGCCTCTCTTACCCCCTCTCTGGATGCCCATGGAGCTATCTAGCATTTAAAGGGATAGTAATGTCAGAAAAAAAGTATTAACTATATGGTAGATACAATTAAAAGAGAGTACTTGCACTTATTCATATCTCTCAAACCGTTATGGTTTGAGAGATATAGGAAAATAAAGTTCTCTGATCCCTCCCCTTTCTGCTTGACAACCTGTAAAGCTGTCAGAAGCAGATTCTGGTCGCTTGACCAGAAGAAGCTCTTCAGCAGCGCCGATATAACAATATCTAAAGACAAATACTTTGTTCAGAATGGTTTGCAAGCACACTTTGTAGACCGTTCCAATGAATTACATATTTATAAATAGTGTGATTTCAGCTCTGCTGAAGAGCCTATGTCTGGTCAAATGACTGGAATCTGCAGCTGTCAGCTAGATGGCAGACTTGAGTAAAACAGCCAGGAAAAGGTAACTTTAGCAAGTTACATCTCTCAAACCATAACGGTTTGAGAGATAAGACTTACATTGATGATAACCTTTTTTTAATGTCTACAATATTAAATCAACTTAAAATTAACCATTACTATCCCTTTAAGGTGTTTAAAGCACCTTTCTAAATCAATGCATACATTCTTCCTTTTTTTTTGTCTTTTATAGTATTAAATGTGTACTGAGCAGTCTCATTCGATGAATGACACTGATCTTTTAGATTAGCTAGGTCTGAGAGAGCGTTTTGGAGATAAAAAAAAAAAAATTACATGTTAATCCTTACAATATTGTACAATATAGGTGCAATTCAGTAAATAGAAGAGGTCTAATTCTGGAATAAATCGCTGCACCATAGGGCACAAACATCACAAATTCTCATTAAGTTAAACGGTAAAGAAGTGACGAGCACACTGAGGACAAATTAAACTTTGCAGTTGTGCTCGCGGGAATGGTTCCCCTCGGATACTATTCAGTCATGTTTTTGCTCCCATCTACCACTGAAGAGAAGATATTTCCATATTTATATGAGCCTGGTACCACCCATAAATGATCCAGCATTAAAATTTTAGGGAAATAGTCTCTGCATTGATGAAACCCCCCTAATGTATGTTTCGGCCTTCACTAAGCCTCAACGGTGAAGTGCGACAGATTCTCTCTAGGTATGACATCTCGTTGCAGGGCTATCTGAGGGCGGGACCAGGCTGATACGTAAATGGAAATTACTTCTCTGCAATGGCACATGGGAGTGATTAAACTTGACTAAGCAGCATCTAAAGGCATACCATCCCCAAAATTAAACTACTTTGTTTATTCGTTATCAGTGTGTGCTTGTCACACCTTTTATTTTATTTTGTTATGCTAGAGCGGTCTCCAAGCAATGAGACCAAGGGAAAATGCAAGAAAGTAGATTTTCGGCTTTTTTTTTTTTTTTTTTTGAATGCCATAACTTTATGCTGTTTGTGATTGTCCACATACTAACGCCTTGATGCTGAATAGAACCTGTTCCTAAATTCATGGAAAAATTAGTCAGATGTAGGATTGTGTGCTGGGTTGTTTTTGATTTTTGTTTTTTTTCAATTTAGGTACAATCGCTTATTCTGTCACAAAACTGCAGACATCTTAGCTTTGCCACACCCAGATTTTTTTTTTATGCATTCACTAAAAAAGCGCAAGTCCAAATTCTTACAAAAACAGTGCAATTTAGTAACATTTTGGCGACAATTTTTTTTCCAACAAAAGGACATTGTGAATAGGGACTGCACTTAAAAGACCCATTTTAAATCAATGAACATTTTAACCCGTTGAAAGCCAGAGGTATGCAAAAGCATTGCAATGCATTGCATACCTCTCAAACTCAAAGGGTTAATTTCCCTCCACTGGTGGAGTTGGTTTGCCCTAATTTTTAAGTTTAGTAAAAAATAATAATAAAAAAATGGCTATAGAAGTAAAATACAGTTTCTGATTCACATTTTTAAATCTTTGAGTTAACCATTTGGCACTCAAATGGTTAAATGGATACTGCTCGGCATTCAAAGGGTTAATAACCACTGTGGGGCCCTAGGCACAGTCTAACAAGTCAAAGGAAATTATACCCTATGATGATGCTGCATTTCCTTTTCTGTTACTTTTCATTTAAAGTGTAGAAGTATTTTGTTGCTGTGCCACCTTCCTTCTGTGCTCATTATCGGAATGAAAAATGAGCGTAGGCAGGAACTGAGCTGTGGAAATGCTTGTGCATCTTTCCCAGCTGGTAAAGCTTGCACATGTAGACACAGTATGTGAGCGCAGATAGGAGTTACAGGGCCCATACTAATGGATCCTTTCATGCTTACTGTACAGTCCTTGGACCAAAATGTATTCCCAGCCTTTAAGAGCCAGAGAGGTGTCTTAGCAAATTCCTAAGCATTGCAATCAACATCTCTGTGGGACTTTAAAGGTTTAACCCTTCCAGTGCAATGGGGGGTTTGCAATGCATTGCATATCTGTGGCATTGAAAGGGTTTATATTATAGTCATTTGTACAAAAGCAACAGAGGAGCAATTATTTGTCTTGGTCAAATCCATTCACAACCTAGAAAAAAAAAATAAATATATATATATATATTTATTTATGATGTAATATCAAATGAAATGGTATAAACCATGAAACCAGTGCACACACAGGACTTGTGCCAAAAAATATTATTTTATTCTGTCAATGTTTCGGCCCCCTGGAGGGCCTTTATCAAGACCCTCCAGGGGGCTGAAACTTTGACAGAATAAAATAAAATTTTTTGGCACAAGTCCTGTGTGTGCACTGGTTTCATGGTTTATACCATTTCGTTTGATATAAGTTGCTTTAACCTAGTAGCACCCCGGCAGTGGTAACAATTTTTTTGTCATATTAGGAGTGCCCTAACCTGAACACTCTCACTCACTCTCACTCACTCTCACTCACTCTCACTCACTCTCACTCACTCTCACTCACTCTCACTCACTCTCACTCACTCTCACTCACTCTCACTCACTCTCACTCACTCTCACTCACTCTCTCACACTCTCTCTCTCTCTCTCTCTCTCTCTCTCTCTCTCTCTCTCTCTCTCTCTCTCTCTCTCTCTCTCTCTCTCTCTGTATGTATATGTATATATATATATATATATATATATATAGATTTAAATGGGGATTTCAAGTCTCTGAATGCTAGAGGTCTCCATTGCATGTGCTATATGTGGAGTGAAATGGTCTCGATCCCTGTTTTGGGGAAAGGATTAGTGTCCCTGTAGACTAGAGGCCATATGCACAAAGTAAAATATGGTGCAATTCTGGGTTAAACCAACTTGCTCCATAAGGGACACTTAAAGGGATAGTAATACTTAAAATGTAAAAAAAAATATGTTGTAGGGTTTATCCCCCTGAGTAAAACAAGAGTACTCCCACTGCTGAAAGGTGTTTCATTCAAAAGTTATTAATTTTCAAAGTTGAATTTTTTAGGTGCAATATCACAGTGGTCTGAAATTGTACAGTGGCGCTGTTGCTACACGATCCTATGGACAGCTCTGGTCAGTTGACCATAAATCTCCATAGGATGGTGTAGCAACAGCGCCACTGTACAATTTCAGGCCACTGTGATATTGCACCTAAAAAATTCAACTTTGAAAATTAATAACTTTTGAATGAAACACCTTTCAGCAGTGGGAGTACCCTTGTTTTACTCAGGGGGATAAGCCCTACAACATATTTTTTTTTACATTTTAAGTATTACTATCCCTTTAAAATCCCCTAGTTCAGAGTGAATTCATCTTTTAAAGGTATAGTATTGTCAACTTTAAAAAAACAAACAAAACAAATATTGTAGCTATTTAAAATTAAGCTAAATGCCCCCAGTCCCATCTCTTAAACCTTTATGGCTAGAGAGCTATTCGGCAGTAAAGTTCCCCCCTACCTCCCCTTTCCCTGACGTCAGCGCTGTAGCTGACTGTAGGGGAATCCGGTCCAGGGACCGTCTCCAGTGCATTGCTTCACAATGCTTCAAGTCTTCTCTAGCATCCAGTGGGTTACAGAGAAATTGTCATATATTATCATATAAATTACCTGGAACAAGTCATAGTAACATAGTAAATTAGGTTGAAAAAGACATAAGTCCATCAAGTTCAGCCCTTGCCTCATAAGCCAGAGACATGAGAATTATAAAGCTTTCCTGTTGCCAAATAGGTTAGTCTTTATCAGACCTTCCTGTTTTGCCTACTGATATGCAGTATAACCCTTTGTTTCCTTTTGAAAGAAATGTATCTAATCTTAAACATAAATGTAGTAATGATGCAGAGGAGGAGGATACGAGGGGGGAGATTTACTAAGCAGTGATAAAGCTGAGATAACTTCTCTGGTGATATCACTTCTCCAAGTCCTATACCAGGGCTTATGATTTTAAGTCCTTTGCTACTAGCCAGACCTGAAAAGTTAATCACCACTGCAAGCATTAACATACCCACCAGGGCTGAATTTATACTCACCAGGGCTAAATTTTCACTTGCCATTGGATAGTGGCAAGTGGAAATTTTGAGCCCTGTCCTATATTATTTTATGGATCCTATGCACTAAGATTTCTCCAGCTGTGGAGATCTTAGTGAATAGGATCCAAAGAATAACACAGGAATTGAAGAAGTGATATCACTGGAGAAGTTATCTCTACTTTATCACCTCTTTATCACTGCTTAGTGAATCTCCCCCGAGATATTAGTGTATGTGTGCTTCTGTGACTACCAGTGGAACAAGGGTTGAGTGACACACACAACTTGGATCATTACCAAATCTGTGACTGCCATAAATGTATGTGCCATTCAAGTTTCCTTATGTTTTGATGCAACAAACATACTGAATAGCACGTTATTTTATATCAACACCTTTAGCCAGACGCATGAAAAACTAGTGCAAATCTCTTTTAGGAACAATTGCTAAATCTCTAAAGAAAGGCACATGTGTTTAGCCACCCTGTGCTTTGCTTTTCCCCCTTTAGCAAAAGTGTTTGCTAATTTTGGTATCATTTTGGCACTAATCTTTCTATCAAATCTACATTGTAAATAGCTAACGAGCCACTTTCTTCTATGCCACCTATTGTGTGCTGCTTTTTTCACTACAAGTGGAAGTGTGAAATGATTCAATGTAGTTTTGATATCTTAGATTACACTTGTAATGCATGTTTTTGGGAAACAAGTATCTGGTACATTTTATCTGATGTCTGTTACCCAATATAGTTTTAGGTTTAAGTTACTGGTCCCAACTAACCTTCTAATACAGTGTTAACCACTTTGATGCTAGAGATCTCCAACCCCTCCAGCATCCAAGGGGTTATAGTGTTTGACCAGAGTTTACTGTACAAAGAACCACAGTCCTATCCATGTGTGTCTGCAGTGAAATAATAATCTGTCAGGAGGATATATGACAGATGCAGGGAAGTGCCGGGGGGTCAGACCTGTAGAGAAGGCTATGTGAGTATGGATTTCTCTGTATTTTCATCACATCCTGACTGTCTAACACACTTGTGTAAACTATCCTGGGCTCTGGATTCTCTATTTGAAAAAGGTCGTGATCAGGTTCTTGTAATGTTTACACCTCCGGCTCTTTCTGTTTAAACCACCAATCTCCACAAAATTGTCAGGTTTATTCTTATTATCATAATTAACAATAGAGTTTGAGGATCTGTGACCCCTTTAACTTTTCTTGATACATATTATTTGTAATAAAGGAGACACACTGTATAGTGTGGAATGAGGTTTAGCCGCAGTCTTCTGTCTGGGTTTTATGGGAGCTCTTGTTGGTTCTCTGCAGGATACAAATCCGTTTATCCTGGCTGAAAGAAGGACTGTCTTGACAAAGAAAAAACTCCAAATGATAATGCTAGGATATATATATATAATCTGTAAATGCGATGTGATTGAAACCTTCAAAAATAACTTAAAGGGGAACGAACACCTCTATTAACACCCTACGTACTTTGATGACCAGAAAATGCTATTAGCCCCTTGTACTCCTTCTTTTTTTTTTTTTTTTTTTTTTTTTTGATCAATCAGCCCTGAATGTCATGTCCATGGAGGCTGACATGACAATTTAAGATAAAAAAAAAAAAAAAAAAGCAGGCAGTGTGTATGAGCCAACTTAACAGGACCATTGCACATGGTAGCAATTGTCATGTCTGTCTTTGTGGGCATGGCATCCAGGACTGACCTGAAGATGATGTCTCTTGAACAAGGGCACAATTCATAGGGGACAATAGAATTATCTGGCCATTGTAAGGTAAGTGGTCTTGGGGGTTATTGTAGGTAAATGTTCTCCTTTAACAAAGTTGGAGAGGGAACAGTACACCCTCTAAGCCAGGGGGAGACCACCTTTTGGCTCTTCATTTGCTGGAGACTACAGCTCCCATCATCCCCAACTAGCTAAAGGCTGGTTAAGCATGATGGGAATTGTAGTGCCCAACAGCTGGAGAACTAAATGTTGCCTAACACTGCTCTAAGTCTATCAGTTAGAATGTTAGATGACTGTTTATTAACTCCTTACAACCACCTGATCCGTGAGCGGACCTAGAGGCCCACGGCACTAAAACAAAAATAATAATAATTAAGCACAATGCATTCTGGGATCTCAGTGGCATGCAGCCGCGCTTCAATCCCAGTATTCCATGACGTGCCAGGACCTTCACTAGTCCTTAATGTCAGCAAAGGTGCATTAAGTGTCCATAGGGCCCTAGGCAAGGTACCAGTTTGGGCCCTGCATCTCTTGATCTGGTGCTTCTGATATTGAGTGCTGGGTTGGACAAAGAATGTCTAGTAAAAGGTCTCATAATTAGGTAGCCACTCTGTTGTTTTTTGCCTTTCCCATGCCTGGACACATGGCTCTAGAGTACTACATTATGTGGAAGGGTTCCAAGGGTATAAGTAAGAAAAGGCTTTAATAAATTATGGCCTCCATTTTTCCCACCAAAAAAAAGTGTGCTGTGCCTTTGAGGACCAGAAGGGTCTGCATTACATTATGAAGCCATGCATTGCAGACTACTCTAGTCCTTTTAAAGAGGCATTAGGCAAAACTGTATTTAAAGTGATAGATCTGCTTTAAGAACTACTGCCTGGGCTTTTTTAATGGGCCGTTTAGATAGGCCAAGTGTCAGATTCTATGGCCATATGTATACCTGGGAACCTTTGTGCTCCAAACCTCTGACGAAGTGTCCAAATGACCAGATTTGTGGTGCAAAGTAGGTGGAGTTTGAGTGGGATGTGAGGGATTGGGAGGAGGGGTGGTTGGGACTTGTCCTTTACATTGGGAGGAGAGTGGGAAGGACTGGCAGTGAAGTAGGCAGAATTACAAGTGAACTTGCTGAACCCTGAGAATTATTATTATTTTTTTATTTATATAGCCCAACTAATTCCGCAGCTCTGTACCATTGGGAAAGACATACAGAGGTATTAAATAGTACAATCAAATGTGGAGAACAGAAGGATCAGAGGGCCCTGCTCGTGAGAGCTTACAGTCTAGTGGAAGGTGGGTCTAACAAAAGAGCAATTAGCCTCTGCCTCCAGATACCTGGGAACCTTGTCTTGTAGACTTTCCGGAGACGAGTCCTGTGGTGCCGCTGGGGGAGATAAATGATGCAATTTGTGTCAAAAAAGGGGTGGACCTTAATGAATAGGGGTGAGACTTAATGGACATGGGGGGAAAAGTAGGAGGAATAGGGTGGGGAAGTAGAAGTGGGAGGAACAGACTGGGAAGGAGCAGAAGTGGGCAGAGTTTAATTAGAAACTCCTCATCCAGAGAATCAGCCTCTGCCCCAGAGACCTGTTAATCAACAGCAAAAACCGGGGTCTCTTGAGCAAATCCGGAGACTTCCCAGCTATCGTGAATTAATCATAAAAACACAGAGTCTCCAGGTCTGATCTGGAGAATCCCCAGATGTGGTCATATGTGCAAAGTAAAGTGAAACAATTAGTTTTATCTTTGACTGCTAGACAAGTCTACAATGCACTGATTTAAATTAATGGACGTTTTACTAGAACCTTATGGTACAGTTGATTTGGTCCAGGACTGATCCATGTTCTCTAAGCATATGGCCCTTTGTTTTGTAACTTTTCTCTCAAAAGGAGACTTGCTTCGGGGGAAGGGGAGCAGGGAACAAAATTAAATATTTCAGGTTGGGCATGTTTGCTCTTAAATACTTCCTAATCAAATAATCTTTATTGCAGAGAAACTACATTCCGGTGTAGCCGGTTAATTCATAGTACATCTGAGATCCATCATAAAGCTGTGACTAGCAAACCTTTTTGCAGCAAGTTCCGAAACAATGGCCAATTCATTCAACTGTTTGTGTGTGTGTTGTTGTTGTTGTTGTTGTTGTTGTTGTTGTTAGTTTTGTGGATTGTCAGTGAAAAAAAAAACATGTCTCTTATGTATAAAAGCAAAGTGGAACAATTCTGAACCGAACCATTTGCAGTCTATGGAACATATAAACATTCCCATTAATCTAAATAAGGCTCTTATCACCTTGAATGTATTGCCTCACAATGGGTGGAGATGTGATGTGTACAGAGCACATTATCTTGGCGATGTAGACTCACATCTCCATATGCACTAATAATTAGGTATGCAAGGGGAGGGGAGGAGAAGTTCCCTGTTAGCATACAGAGATGTCGAACTGCTGGCGATGTGGAAGGGATGCCCTCTCACACATCACCAACAATAGATATTGTTACTTTGGTTTGCTCTAAAGTGCACTCCTCCTTACCCTTCTCTTTCTGCCCAGAAAATGCTGTTACTGTTTCCTATATCCGGCTCTGTCCTAATGCTGTCTCAGTGGCTTCATAAGCTTCATCATTAGGTTGTCTTGCTGGTCTCCCCCCCCCCCCCCCCCCGCCTTTGTGCACCATATGTGCTTTACACCTAGATGTCCTGATCCAATTTTTTTTTTCCTTTTATGATGGTGTACGATGCCTTCTTCTAGTGCTGCTTTACATTCTCTATATGTTGGCATAATAAGGGTCATGTACATAGATGTAATTCTAGGGAAAAAGAAGTAACCGTAGTAGACATGTGCCAATTGATTGTCCCATCCCCTTCACCTGCTTCCCTACCATTCTAGCCACTGCCATCCTTCCTCTGTCCCTTTTCCCACGCTGACACATCTCCTCCATCCCCTTCGCTGCTGAAACTCCCAGTAGGGAATGAAATACTGGCGTTGTATGAGATGCTGAGTGAAAGCTATTTTTTTATTTTAAACTAGTTGAACAGCCCGTGTACACTGGCCACAGTGCCAGGCAACAACGGCCGTGGTGCAGTCATACACAGTAGAGACTGCCCACGCCGTGGCTGATAATGGAGCAGGGCTCTCCGAATTCAGACCGTAGGTGAGCAGAGAAGACTACTGTCTGAATTCAGAGCGCCCGCTCCATTATCAGCCGCGGCATGGGCAGTCTCTACTGTGTATGACAGCTTCTGACAAACATACATTAGCGAATTATTATATAGGATTATGGGAGTGCCAGGTTTGGGAGTTCTCCTATAATCCACCTGGATATCTTTATGTTCCAGAGCACCCATCTAAGGTTCACATGCAGCAGTTGTTGATTTCAGATGGATTGTAATGGAATAACACTATTAATGGAGGTGGCTTGGGTTTCAGTGCATTTTTCTAGTGAGAGCAAGGGATATTTGGAGAAAACAGGAGGTATTCTAGTACAAATCATGTAAATTGCTTGAAAAACCTTGAAGACGGCAATGAAAACTAAATCTCTTCTCCCCCCCACCCCAAAATAAATCCTTAAATAAAAATGTGATGTTGATTCTACAAAGCATATACATGTAGCAAACGGCGGCACCAATAGTCCTCTGAGATAGCAAATTGTGCTTGTGTTCCTCCAGTGCCGTCCAGAGAGATGGTCACTCTCCAACAATGAAACAAACGGAAAAGACGCACACTTGGAAGAAATTTGCTTCAGTAAAAAAACTCTTTATTTCAATACAAGCATAGACAGCTGTCTATGCTTGTATTGAAATAAAGAGGTTTTTTTACTGGAGCAAATTTCTTCCAAGAGTGCGTCTTTTCCGTTTGATTCTACAAACCAGTCACTCATGTGAACATTGCCTTCAGCATGGGCCGCATGATCAGAAATCAATATGGTGTAGGGGCTTCGTGTTTCTTTCATTGATGGCCATGATAGTTTAGAGGTGAGTTGTAAACTGGTTGTTCAAAACCTATACATTTTTCAGCAGTAATACAGAAGTAGAAGAAATAAACCTTAATTATTTTTTTGTTTCTATAAAAGTGCTAATTTTATAGGTCAGTTTGCTAGTCATTGATCAGTTCAGTGAGAATATTGGTAATTAACTGACTGAACTGTTCTCGAACTATAGGGTGTCAGTTATACATAGGTGTAAGCCGACCTACTGACCTAGTTCATCTGTGCTAGCCATACCTGGGGTTTTGATCCAAATCTCAGGGTGTTAGGTGAAGGACTATATTCCCAGAGTGAGTCCAGTGTTCTTACTACATCATCTGCACCAATTAACTGCTTCTGCTGTCTATAAATTGGTGCCATTACTACCAGAATAGCAAAGGAAGAAGTTATTCTTGTCGTGTGTATTCAGTTGTAGGTTACTATTGCTTTAACATATCCATATCAATAGAACATGAGATATGAAATTGCTGTGTTTCATCAGAACATTGGTGTGTAACTGTGACAGGGGATAGTCAAGTCATCCAGCCCATTTACCCCACTAACCCCCACCCTTTTACCCAATTAACCCTTTGAGCGCCAGAGGGTACGCAAAGCATTGCAGAGCAATGAGTTGCGTACCGCTCTGGCATTCAAAGGGTTAATTTCGGACACCAGGAGTGGATTGAAAATGCCACAGCAAAATTTTATTACAAAACATAGCCAAAATTAAACATTTATGTAACCATTATAATTCTAATAAATAACCTTGTGTAAACACAACCAGTACCTGACTAGTGCTATTAAACAACTTGCATAACATTCTTAACCCTTTTAGTGCCATAGGGGTACGGAATTCATTGCATTGCATTCCATACTCCCCTGGCACTCAAAGGGTTAAACTACTTGGCTGTGAGCCACTAAGCTAATTGAATGTGGTGAGTATTAGCCCAGCAGCTTCAACCATGGGCGTCCGGAGGGGGGGGCAAGGGGGGCACTTGACCCCCCCTACAATTACCCCTCTCCATATAAATAAAGGGGCTAGATGGGCTGGCATGGGGGTCATATTATGGCTTTGCCCCCCCTGGAAAAAGTTCTGCGGACACCACTGGCTTCAACCCCACAATTCTTAAGCCCAAGAGTCATTCTCCAGTACCGACCGCCAAGGTCATGTTTTTCCCAGCAAGCACCATGCCAAGCTGTGACGCACATGGGTCCAATCTCAAAATACCCACCCAAGCCACCAGACCCCACGGCCCGCATACTACCATGGAACCAGACAGGTGTGGGTGGGGAACTTTCCACTCCTTCTGTACTTCAAAATGGCTGAGGGATTGGAAGCTGGCGCCACCTCCCGGCAGCCTCCGCAGCAAGCCTACATCCTGTCTGGCCCTGTCAAGCTCCCTGCGCTTATCTCCGGGGCTCCGTTACCTCAGGTCCTTTCAGATAAAACTGAAATATATTTTTTTTACAAGTTTCCTTTCTCCCCACTCCAGTGACACAGTATGAAACAGAAACCAGTTTGTTCATAAATATACAACTTTCTCTTATTTAAAAGAGCTTATCCCAGCATTTACATTATGTAATGTTCACCGTGCTTGGTCACTGAGGCTGATGTACCAGAAACTATGGGAAGCAATACTGGAGCAAGCCAACTGCAATACAGGGGAGAAATAAAAACTAAATTTTTTTTTTTTTTTTTTTTTTTTATACCCTTGAATGCTACAGAGAAATCCAGTATGTTGTAGATATGCCTATCTCTCAAGGCGTTGACAGTCCCATTAAAAAATAATAATAGTTAAAATGGCATATTGGAAGTTTTGTCCTCATGGAGCAGCTAGTTTTGCAACAGGATTTCAGGTTGTCTTAGAAATATTAAATAGATACATACCAGGCTACTGATTCGAAGGCTGCCTGCCTAGACAAGTCCGTCTGTTAAATGCATTCATGAGCCACTTACTCCTAGAGAACTGTTCCCCTTTAATGCTTAGTGAGAGTCAGCTAGGTGTGCAGATGAGTTCAAGATATAGGGCCATATAAAGAAAGAAGAACCAGAACAACTCTGGAGCATAGTCCCTGTACCAGGAGCAAATGAAAATTCCCATTGCTCTAATTTGGGTGTTTAACAACTTGAATGCTGGCGAGGTCTCAATTTCATTGGCTCATAATGTGTTGACTCCTCTTAAGGGTTTAAAAGCTCCATAAAATCCATGGGAATATGGGGATGCTTTATCCTCTATGGCTTAGTTAGCCAAAATTGGTCCTCTTCTTTATGCATATTGCCCATAATGTACAAAACCAATGGGTGATATTTGCTGAGCGGTGAGTAGCAATGCAGTAGAGACCTCCATTATCCAACGGGTTAAGTCCCATGTACAGATTGTTACACAGAGGAGTCTTTTCCCAGGATTCCCCTGCTCTTATCTTCATATATACACCCCTAAACTATCTACACTGACTGACATTGCACCCCTTCCTCATTAATTTAGGTGTGGCTTTTCACCTCTTGAATGCTAGAGGGGTTTCTAACACACTGAGGCAATGCACTGGAGACTTCTCTAGCATCGATCATTTTCTTTGTACCCTATGAATTAGTTTGTTATATCCTATATAATCGCAAGGATGTTTGTCAGAAGCCGTCATGCTCAGTAGAGACTGCCCGAACACACAGAATGCTGGGAGTTCTGTGCTGGGAGCATTCGGGCAGTCTCTACAGTGCATGACTGGCGTTGGCGGCAGGATGCAGAGGAGGACCGGCCTCTTAACCTTTTGAGTGCCAGAGGGGAACGCAACGCATTGCAAAGCAATGTGTTGCGTACCCCTCTGGCACTCAAAGGGTTAACATGTTCCAGACCTTGGCCTGTGTACACGGGCTTTTTACACTAGTATAAATATAATTTCAAATGAGTATTCCAGTATGTAATAATAACTTTTTTTATTAGGCTAACATTACATTTTATGGGGACAAGCTTTCGACAGAGATTCTCCCTTTTTCAAGTCCTTGAAAAAGGAAGAATCTCTCTCAAAAGCTTATCTCCATAAAATGTAATGTTAGTCCAATAAAAAAGGTATTATTACATACTGGAATACTCATTCATTTGACCTCTATAACACTAGGCTAACACAAAATTATGTGTATAGATAGATATAATATGACTTCTGCCTGTCTGGCACACAACATCTAGGGGCGGTAGTAAGAAGGACTTATTCAAAACTCCTCTATATGAAGGCTATAAGTACATTCATGGAGACATGATTTTCACAGGAGAGACCAAGGGGGCGAAGCTCACTGACCGCTTCTGAGAAAATCTCTGCAAGGAATCATTGGGCCTTCTATACAAAACACACAAAACATACTCACAACATGCCTGCACAACACACACACAAGACTCGCAATATACTCATATATACAAGACACAAGCAACACGTGGACACACATTGCACACCGTTTTTGGAATTGAAAGGGCTAAGCACTGAAAATTCAGCAATGCAAAACAATTGTCTTCTTTCTGGATGTCAGGGGGGAAAATAGTCCTACATGTAAATCCCCTTTTTAATTTTTAGCCCTAATAGTGGTAGACACTTGTCACATACTACTATCTCTCTCTCTTTCTCTCTCTCTCTTCTTTTTCGCGCTCTTTCTCTCTCGCGCTCTTTCTCTCTCTTTCTCTCTTTCTCTCTTGCTCTTTTTCTCTGTTTCGCTCTTTCGCTCTTTTTCTCTCTCTCTTTCTCTTTCTCTCTCTCTCTCTCTCTCTCTCTCATTACAGAAGGTGTGAGTGCTTTCACTTGCATGCAGTATATTCCTTTCTAAGGGAATCATAGTCATATCTCTGACTTAACCCTTTTGAGTGCGACAGAGGTGTGCAATGCATTACTCACCCCTCAAGCTTTATCAAGGATACAAATATGATTCCTCTTGATACGAGTAAACAAAGCTCAGAGTGTTATTCCACTTGGTTTAGAAACTTTGCACATTAACTTCTCTATGTGGAGGGAACTCCTGTTACAGATCTGATTCATTTTCTGTGTGAATCATAGTGTCAGGAGAGGTGGAGATCCTGTTACTGTACATGAATCATTAGGTGCAGTTCTAGAAAAATCATGGGGACAAATTACAATTCCCCAGATGCCTACAGATTCAAAGGGGCCTATTAACCCCTTGAATGCTAAGAGTAATGCATTGCTTTGAATTGGAGACCACTAGCATTAAAGGGGTTAAACGCCCCATTTAAAACAATGTGCATTTTCATTTCATATTCCCCACCATCTGTCTAAGTTATGTCCATTCTACCAAGATAATATCCTAAACCACAGTCTAGCCCAGTGTTTCTCCATAAACCCTGACCTGTTGTTGTGCCCTGAGGACTGGAGTTGAGAACCACTGGCATAAGAGAGAGAGAATCCTCATGCACACAAGACACACCTATCAGTGAATATATGCATGGGCCCCCAGATACTACAGGGGAATATAAAATGCAAAAAACAGAGAAAAAGAGAACCCCGCAGAACTAGCGCCTCAAGGTGGGCACCTAAAGGGACTGATAAAGTGTGGAGGACAATGATTAATATAAAATAAAAACTTTTTTTTAATTGAAATAATTCTAAAAATTATTAATACATATGTGAGGGTATCATGAGACTATAGTGTGGGGCATTAGTAATGGAAAGAGAAGAAAAAATCTGTCAGTTATCTATCCCAATGAAAGGGATAGCAAATCAAGAGAGGGTAACTCATTAACCCACTACAAGAGCACTGAGTCCAGATATTAACAGTGTTATACAAAAAGAATTGTGAGATGAGTCTTTTATCCATATCTCCCTATACCGTTGCCAAAAACGTTGTACGCTACATAATCAGGGGTGAAAAGGACATCAAAATATATTAAAAATTATAGTGTGGATTCTCAAAATATCATTGAGATCAAACAACACTGAATAATAAGTGTGTAAGGTCAGCATCGGTGACTGAAAACATAAAGGAGTCAATGCTTTCTCCAACATTGGAGATCTTAGTGCGTAGGCTCCATAGAATAACATAGAAACTGGAGACTTTATATCCTCTTTATCACACCTTAGTGCATCTCCCACTTTGTTTTCGGACACTGACCTTACAGACTAATTATGCAGCTTTGTTTGATCTCAGTAATATTTTGAGAATCCACCCTGCAATTTCTAAGGGCTATATGTTCAAAGGGATAACGACAAAAAATTGTCGTATGAACGACAAAAATAAGTAATTGTATGCACGAACGACATATTTTCTATAGAGTTTACAACAAAAAACAACTCCAGAATCCCTGGGGAAGGGGGCGGGACAAGGGCGTGGCTAAACTATTCTCCAGTGTCGTATAGAGGAAAAGAAAATTTGTCATAACGAACAACAAAAATGTCTTTCAAAAGACAAAATTGATACGTTAAGAACTAAGTGGAGGTAATGTGTGCTGAATGTGAGATTTTTTTTGTCGTTCGTTAAGACTTTTTTTGTCTTTACATACGACCATTTCAATAAGGACAAACATATTTCCAATCATAACCACCACTCTCTGAAAATATTAATGATCCCAGCGATACTGTATTTTGAAAAGGCGTTATAAATGACAAAAGCTATTTCTTTGAACATATGGCTCTAAGAGCATTATATTATTGATGTCCTTTTCAGCGCGCTGATTACATAGCAGTCACGTTTTTAGCAATGGTTTATAAATGCCTCTTTCATCTCACAGTTAGAGGTGGTCATGTCTCCTTTATTTTTATATAGCGCTGGTCATTTTTAGACTCGCAACAATGCTCTTGTAGCAGAGTAATGAGTTCTACTCTCTTGGTTTGGTTATCTCTATCATTGGGTTTGCTTACTACCTGCTTTTTTCTTTGTTTTTAAAAAATATTTGGCAAACCGAACTGTGACCCAGGAAAGTTTCATGATACACTCCCATATGTATTAGTAATTTTAGAATTATTTCAATATAAGGTTTGCCTTTATATTGGTCATTGTCCTACACACTTTCAGTCCCTTTGGCGTTCACCTTGAATGCTAGTTCTGCAGGGTTTTCTTCTTCTCTCTGTTTTCACAACCACTGGTATAGCCTGTAACCCTTCCCAATGAAACTCTTCTCTTCTAATACAACCTTATCAACCTAGAACCTGTTCCGTCATTGTGTCAACTGATTGGAGTCTTCACCTTTTAGAGAACTAACAATTCCTAGTAATAAATCCCCACTTATCCGACTATGGCCGGAAAATCCTAATGAGCCTTCTAAGAGCACAGGGGAGCGATCCTAAACTGAGTGAGTTGTTTTTAGGCAGGGCTTCTTTGGAATACCAGATGCACCATGCAGTCCTCCTCTGTTTTATACACACTTAACTCTTTCATTACTGTTCTCTTACTGGCTTTCACTTTAAAGGGAACCCTGCCTATGTATTTTACTAGAGTGTCTTTGTCTGAGATGACATCACAACTGACTGAACAAGTTATATCCTTGAAAGCAGATATGAACGTTTCTGGAGGTAGAACCTGAAGCAAACAGAGTGCATGAGCCTGCTTAATAATTGTAAAGCTTGTGAAATGCACTGTGAAGTAATGTTCCTTTAGAGTTAAGATTACCATGTGCAGTGAGCGTTTGAGGTCATGTGTTCATGCCAGCAATTGTCATGTGTGTCTCCATGGACACAACATCCAGGACTAACTGAAGATGTTACCTCTTGAATAGAGTTCAGCGCAATCTCAATGACCTGGTGACAGTTTTACTAGTTTACCCCTTTACTGCTCTATATTTAACCAGTTGGATGTTAGGTCTACAATGCATTGCAAATCATTTGTATGTTTTGAGGGGTAATCAAATGTTGCCCCCCAGCAGTCAACTGTTTTGTGATGTTAGAATTGTACTTCCTACCAGCAGGAGGGCTAACAGTTGACAGCATGTTTTGTAAGATAACGGTGTTTCCTGTGCCAAACACCAACGAATGATGAGGGTGTAGGTGGGGTCATGTAAAGAGTGGGGTGTGTCAATGGCTGATGCTAAGAACACCTATGGAGCCTAAACACAAACACTAAAATCTCTGGTTTCCTCTCTCCTCCTCACAGTTGCTGAACTCTCTGGGAGCAGATCAGGATTCTGCCTGTAAACATGGCCTCTTCTTTAGAGATGGACAGAAGAAAGTGGACTACATCTTGGCATACACCTACAAGAAGTCGTCTGGCAGCAGAACACCAAGCAAAAGGACACACAATAGCAACTCCGTGCAAAGCTTCCGCAGCACCAAAGAGGATCACCAGCTCCCTGGTGGAGTCAGAGACCTGGAGACAGCGGAAGCAGAACCAAAAATGGATTATCACGAGGATGACAAGCGCTTCCGCAGGGAGGAGTATGAAGGCAATCTCATGGAAACCGGCCTAGAATTGGAGAAGGATGAGGAGGTAACACTTTCCCAGGAATAGACACAACCGCTAGACCACATGCATTAAATGTAGTAGAGCAGTTCACACCAGATGCACCTCAGGGGACAAATACAAATCCCCAGTGACTTTTAAATAGTATTTTTAACCTCTTGTATGCCAACAAGGCCTCCAATGCATTGCTTAGCAGTGTTGGAGACTTTGCTCACATTCAACAGGTTAAGACCACATTTGAATTAAGGGAAATGTTTTATTTGTTCCCTATGGTGCTTTTTGTCCCAAATTGTTCCACAGTCTTGGTGTATGTGGCCCTAAGGGGGTAATTGTACCATGGGGACAAATAAGCATTCCAATTTTTTTTTTTAATGGACTTTTTAACCCCTTGTTTTAAAGCATTCTCCAGCACATTACTTGATTTGGAGACCACCCTAGCATTAAAGGGTTTTAAAATCTCATTTCAATTGGTTGGACACTTACTCCGAGCTTCTTACACATAATGCTTCCTGTAGCAGCCAAACCCGACAAAACCAACCAGAATACTTGTCTGGGATGTCAAGCTAATGATTAAAACTGCACCTAATAATAACCCCGACTTGTGTAACTAGGGACAGAAAATCGTATTGGCCCCTTTGAATGTTACCCTCATACATTTGTTGAAGAGAGAACCTCTCCATTCAGTCTTGGATGTCTGGTCCATGGACATCACAGTTGCTAGCATAGGGCTGCAAGAGCTTGGTCTTCTTCCCGTATGAAAAATATAAGAAAACATAGGTGCAAGAAGCATTTTGAAGAAGAAATCCACATCAACACCGTTCAGATTTCAGATTGGGTTAATTCTTGATAAAATGGTAGGAGAAAATGCCATGATGTATGGAATGTAGCATTTTAATGGTAGCATTTTAAATAATTGTATTTTTCACTTTCAGTATGTATTTCTATTTTTCTGTAGCTTGTTCATATCTTTTTTTGTTTGTTTGTTTTTTTATACAGTTTTCCACATATATATTTTATATACTCCGCAATAAGGAATTCTATAGCCTGAGCAGGGACTGGCTTCTAATGTTCCCCTGCAAGATATATTAAAGGAGCAGCAAACTTTCATAAAAAATAAATATATACTAATGTAGGGCTTTTCCTGTTGAGTAAAATAATGGTACTATAATGTCTGAGAGATGCATATATCCAGAGTTATTGCAGTTTGAACCTGTTTGGTGTTGTGTGGTTTTTTTTTTTTTGTTTTTTTTTGATAAATACCCTCTAGTGGTCAAATCCCTATTAGTTACTCTGATACATTCTAATGGAGAGGAAAGTCAATGACAAACAGTTATCCATAGAATGTGATAGAAACTGCTGAGTCACTTCCTGTCAGAACTGTCAGGAAGTAAACTCACAGTAAATTTACTTCCTAGATAATTGAATTGTTAAAACTTTTGAAAAAAACAACTGACAGCAGTGAGTGTCCTTGTTTTACACACAGTGGGGTCTCCAGCATTCATATTTAGGGGGGGCACATGGGGGGCCAGGAACAAAAGCAGGGGGGCAATTTTAAAACTATATATAATAAATATACTAGCAAAAGGGGCACAGCGTTGCCCGTGGGGATTAAGTCTGTACTGAACGCATTGATTGACAGAGGTTTGGGTATGTTTGCAGCAGTGAAAGGGTTAAGTGTTTGGAAGGCGAAGATGTATCCATGCAGTGGAAGGTGCTGCCTTTGTCACGGAAGGAACCCAAGACATTGGACATTTTGTTAGGTTTTTTTTTAAACCCCTTAAGTGCTAAATAGTTATAGAACACATTCAAACTGCATGAATACCTTTTTGGCAGTGAAACGTTTTGGTGCTGCAAAATCTGGCAAACCGTTGCACTGAATACACCCTCGAGCAGTTAAAGAACTTAATGCCCACAGACAACAATGTGGTCCTTTTGGTAGTCTATGTATAAGTCGTGGGTAATGTGAGAATTGTGGGTAATGTGAGAATGATGTGTTGAATGTGGATATTATGCAGGTGTGGATGGCTAACGTGAAAGATATGCTATATATTGCCTTGTATATGGTGACTCCTGTGCACGATATAGAAGGCTATGGAGTGTGTGCTTCTAGGACTGTCCTCCCATGCTGCAATGTCTTCTCTGGGTAGAACATGTAACTGTACCATTTGCCAGATAAGGGATGGAGGCTGCTCCGGCTGAAAGCAAAATAAATAAATAAATAAATAAAAAAAGTTACCAAGCAGGCAGGCACTGCAGACTCCTACCTCGTCCTCATGAATGGAGGGGACAGGGGAAGTGAATCACCACCTGGCCTGGCTAGTGGGGCTACTAGGTAATAATAATCATTATCATGTCGCTATTTTAAACCAGCCCAGGCGACCAAACGGCGCAGCATTGGTGAAATGAAATCAAAACACATACCTCCTGTTAAAAAACATAAGATACCACTTTAGCTGCTAAAGTGGCATCTTATGTTTTTTAACCAAAAGAAACACACCACACTGGGAAACAAATAACACTGTGTCAATGTCGAATACTAGGCTAGCAAAGAAAATAATCTCATTCTCATTTGAAGACTAAGAGGCTCACCCGTGCACAGTACAACAACAATTTGCTACGCTGCAACTACTGGCCTGCTGCACTCCGCTCCCTGGCCGTTATCCATGTACTCCTCTGGATGCAGCTGCGGCTCCTCTGGTGGCTGGTGTGCAGACGTAGTGTTCTGAAGACGTTTCACTGCGTCTGATGTCACCAGGCACCAGCTAAAGTTAAAAATGAAGGAATCCGCTTCAGGCACTGACTCAGAGCTCCCTCTGAACTTATTTATTCAAACTGGGCTCTGTGGCTGTGTTCATTTGGGATGCCCTAATGAAAAAAACACTGCGAGGGAAGCAGGGAGCACTTAGCTAGGAGGACAGGATGGTAAGGTGAAAAAATTGGGGGGGCACAGTAGAATGTAGGTGGGGCCGTGGCCCCCCCCCCCGGTGACGCCACTGTTTACACAGCAGGAAACGGTCTGTAACATATAGGTTTTGTAGATGTTGCCTCTTGAGCAGAGGTGGAACAGATACATTCATAATGGACAAATAGGATTGTTTGTCCGTAGCAAGGTATTATTAGAAGTTTGTTCTCCTTTAACCCTCTGAGTGCCAGAGGTATCCACCTCATTGTTATGCAATGCGCTGGATAGCTGTCTGGTACTCTAAGAGCCTTATGTTCAAAGGGATAATGACAAAAAAATGTTGTATGAAAGACAAAAATAAGTAATTGAATGCATTAACGACATTTTCTATAGAGTATACGACAAAAAAAATTGTAATGTCCGTTGTGTATGACACAGCTCCAGAATTGCTGGGCAAAGGGGCGGGGCAAGGGTGTGGCTAAACTATTCTCCAGTGTCGTATAGAGGAAAAGAAAATTTGTCGTAACTAACAACAACAAAAAAAAGTCTTTCAAAAGACGAAATTTGTATGTTAAGAAAAAAGTGGAGGGAATGTGTTATGAATGTGAGAATTTGTCATTCCATATGACAATTTGTCAGGACAAACGACCTATTTCCAATCACAACCGACACTCTCTGAAAATATTAATGATCCCAACGACACTGTACTTTGAAAAGTTGTTACAAAGGAAGTAGCTATTTCGCTACTACTGAACATATGGCCCTTGTGATTGGAAATTGTCGTTTGTCCTGACTGAAATTGTCGTATGTAAAGATAAAAATGTTGTAAAAAATGTCTTAACTAAAGACAAAAGTTCTCACATTCCCTCCACTTTTTACTTAACGTACAAATTTTGTCTTTTGATAGACATTTTTTTTTGTCGTTAGTTACCACAAATTTTCTTTTCCTCTATACGACACTGGAGAATAGTTTAGCCCCGCCCTTGCTCCGCCCCTTAGCCCGGCAATTCTGGAGTTGTGCACTACACAACGGACATTACTAGTTTTTTGTTGTATACTCTATAGAAAATGTTCATGTATACAGTGACTTATTTTTGTCTTTCATACAACAATTTTTTGTCGTTATCCCTTTGAACATAGGGCCCTAAGTGGTAATGAAGTATTGTAAGTCTCCAAGTGAGCTTAGCATTATGAGTAATGGTTGTCTTAGTCATGAAACTTCAGAGAAATTTGAAAAGTTAAATTGTGGAGTCCACCCACACATCCAATGTGCACCACTCCCAGTTTCCTAAATCTACACGGATAACCCACATGTAGACTGCAGGTATGCACATACCAGCTAGATGTGTCATTCTGTCCTTGTGCCAGGGCTTCTGCTACCAGATTACTTAATTAATTGTGTTTCACTGCCCCAATTAGAAGATTTGTTTTTACAACTCTTTCCTGCTTAACACTTTGAATGCTAGAGATGTCTCTGACTAGAGAGGAAATTATGGAGCAAAAAATGCACTAGAGAGGACAATTTCCAAAATCCCCATCTGTTTAAAATATGTCCTTTAACCCTTTTGTTGTGTACCCCTCTGGCACTCAGTGTTAACTCCCTGCAGGCTAGAGAGGTCTCCAACATATTTCTTTGCACTTTTTTTTTTTTTTTTTTTTTGTTCGTTAACTCTTTGAGTGCCAGAGGGCTACGCAGTGCATTGCGTAGCCCTCTGGCACTCAAAGGGCTAATACAAGGTGTTAAATACTTTACTTCATCCTTTTAACATATTTAGAACCCTTAGCAATGCTTTGGTTAAACACCTCGTTTTTTTAAATCCAGTAGAAATATTTTTATCCCATGTGATGCAGTTGGTTTTCTCCAGCATTGGTCCGCATTTGTCTTTCTACAAATGTCACTGTGCGTCCGGAGTTAGTCTCTTCCACTGACCAGCCCTCTGCCAGCTGCTCAGTGATTGCTGCACCCAACCTCACTGTCCCCGGAGTCAAGGAATGTGTCTCCAAATGTCCCCGGATCCATTCAGCTTCTCTTCATTGAGTCTATTGAGACTCCAATGAAGTGAAGCTAGCTGATGACTGTGCGCATGAGTATGCGCAGGCAGTGCAATGTTGTCATCACGAGCCGCAGGGACGTGTGAAGATGAACCAGGGGGGAGGGCACAAATTACTTTGGAGACCAAAGAACGTGCTAGACTGCAGGGCTCACCTCACCATGCCACCAGCTCGACTCAGCCGCCACGCCATGATACCAGGGGGGTCTGAACTATGGTAGGACATTTTGGAACTGGGCAGTGTGTGGATGAAGAGTGTGGAAGTGGGCAATATATGGAGTGGGACAGGGTGGGCAGTGTGAAGTTGGACAGGGTAGGCAGTGTGGAACTGGGCAGTGTATGGAGGAGGACAGGGTGAGCAAAGTGGAGGTGCATAATGTAGGCAATGTGTGGAGGAGGACAGGGTGGGCAATGTGGAGATGGACAATGTGAAGCTGGACAAGGTGGGCAGTGTGGAGGTGGACAATGTGAAGCTGGACAAGGTGGGCAATGTGGTGGTGGACAGTGTGAAGATGGGCAGTGAGGTAGTGGACAGTATTGAGGTAGACAGTGTGTGGAGGAGGATGGGGTAGACAGTTTGTGGAGGTAGACAAGGTGGAGGGGGAGTGGGCAATGTTGAGGTGGGCAGTGTGTGGAGGAGGAACGGGTGGGCATTGTATGGAGGAGGAATGGGGTGGCAGGGGGGCAGAAAATGTACCTGTTTTGCTGTTTCTCTTGTCTCACAATGAACCTGTGCTTGAAAAGAGACCCTTAATATCAATGGAAGATTGTTTTGTTGGTAGTTGCTAGTCGGTGTGTCCCCACGTGGCTCCTTTTTTGTCTTATTTTCCACTTCATCCCACTGGCAGTTTTCCCTGTTTAGTTACAATACACATGACACAAGAATTACGCATGGGAGTCAGGTGAGTAGTGTTGTGTTGATCTTTTCACTCTTTAACCCTTTGAGTGCCTGAAGGGTACACAACTCATTGCAAAGCAATGAGTTGTGTACCCCTCTGGCACTCAAGGAGTTAACCAGAAGGGTACACAACCCAACCCATTGCAACACTGAGTGGCTCCTCCCTTTTGTGGCTCCTCCCTCACCGACCCACAGCTATGGCCGGTATATTTTTAAGGAAAAGGTGGCACCCTAACAGCCCATCATCCCTTGGGCTACAGCCCCTGCATACTGTGCCTCTGTGCTAGAACCCCCACCCATGGTTCCAACAGAGACACCCCCTGTGCTGTAGCAAAGAGGTGCAGTTTAAACAATTTTGATATGTGGTTGAGGAAGAGCTGGAAATAGGAATTGAAGTAACATAGCTGACCCATAGAGAGGGGAAGGGGACTTTATAAAAGGACACAGACAAAAATATAAAACACTTCTAATTTCCCCTCACATATGCTGTTAAACCCTTTGAGTTCTTCTTGCGCTCATAGAATTAAATAAATTGAAGAGTCAGAATATACTGAAATTCATCAGTATGCAAGTGGAATAGATTAAACTGGGTGTGACCACTGGAAACACATACAGAGAATCAGAGCTCAGAAGATGGGAGTGAAGGATTCTGGGAAGGACACATAGGCTGTGGGCTCTGACTGATTTTACCCTGGCACAAGTGAATGTGATGTAACTGTCTGCCTGGTGAGTCACAACTGGCTGCTTGGTACAAAGCTCCTAATGAGCAGGGGACAAAACCTAGATTACCACAAATGGATTTAAAACAAAAATTAAATATAGTATGGGATAATATTTTTAAAATTTAGTTTGACTTTGTTTTGCATCCAAAAGTCCTAGCAGTGGCTTGTGCATAGACAGACCTCGTACATGTTGTTGACCTGCAATTCCAGTTGTTGGCTATTGGAAGATGATGGGAGTTATAATGCAGCCACAACTGGTTTTCCAACATTGGGTAACCAGAATAAAACAGAAATCACTTGGCATTGTTGTCTTTCTTTTATCTGGTACAGACACAAGGATGAGGGGATGTTGGCACAGCTGGAATTACCTAAACATGCGCATCATTGTTACCACTTCAAATGGGAGTGACCTTTCCACCATGTACACTGTATTCTTGTACTGTAGGGGTAGTCCATCCATGGACCCTCAGCTGACAATTCCCATCATCCTTTCTCATCCTCGACAGATGAAACCCTAACACAGGGATGGACAATGTGAGGCCCTCCAGCTGCTGCCAGACTGCAGCTGTCAGGAATTATGGGATTTGTAGTATGGCAGACGCAACACTGGTTTGTGGACCAAATCAACTGTGTCCTGGGGCGTGATTAAAATAGTTATTATTAATGATATATATATATATTAATATATTATATTTTTTTTTAATTGGGATTTGAATGCTGGGGGGGGGTCTCAAAAGGTCTCTCTCTTTCAAGGAGTTAAAACCTCTATTTGAATCAACGAGCACATTTTGTAGAATTTTAATTTCCCCTTTTCATGGCCCAGTAGGTTTGCACCAGAACCGCACCTTTCTGTCTTGATGAGTAGAGCCCTTTGTGCTAAGCCAGGGTTTGGGAACTGCAGCTATGCAGCCGTTGTTGGTCTAATTTCCCATCATCCTCAGCCTGCTGCAGATGAGATGTCTTATTACAGTTGGAAGGCCACATCTTGCCATGTATGTGCTATGCGCTAAACAATCGGATAATTTTATAACATAAGTCAATAAAACAAAAATACTATTAACCTGAGCTGTACTTCCACCCTTTGAGTGCCAATAGGGTGTCTAATGCTTTACTTAGAGCACATTAGACATACCTTGCAGTCAAAAATGTTAATAATAATTCTTGTTCTGCTTATTAGAACAGGGTTCCCCCCCAACTCCATGTTTTATGGATCCCATCAATTATACACATGTGAATGTCATTAATATAGGCAAAGCCTTCAGAATTACAGAGATTGATTCATTCACTTGTGTTTTTATGTATTTGCCTGTTCTTTGCGTGCCAGAGGGGTACACAACACCTTGAGGAGCCAAGCATTGTGTTCCCACCCCTCTGGCTTATGGTTTCCTGTGTACAGTGATCTGTAGGTCACACGCCTCACAACAAACAGTGGGCTTCAGAAGACGTGAATTACTCATACAGTGCACTAGTCTTTATTAGATTGGAAACTTAAAAAAAAAAAGCAGTTCAGTACATGAGAGGGAGAGAATGCAAATCCTATATAAAAATTTGCTTGAATGTTTGTCAGAAGCAGTCATGTACAGTAGAGACTGCCCAAACGCACAGAATACTGGGAGTTCTGTGCTGGGAGCACGGAATGCTGGGAGGTGTAGGAATGCTGGGAGTTCTGTGCTGGGAGCATTCTGTGCTTTCGGGCAGTCTCTAAAGTGCATGAGGACGCAGAGCAGGACCGGCCTCTTAACCCTTTGAGTGTCAGAGGGGTATGCAACGCATTGCAAATCAATGCGTTGCATATCCCTCTGGCACTCAAAGGGTTAACATCACCTGGACCTTGGCCAGTGTACATGGGCTTTTACACTAGTAAAAACATAAAACCGTTCTTTTGAAGGACATCTACTTAGGTACACTTACATCCCATGTGTGCCTCTTGAGGAGGGACAAACATAAAGAAGAGGTCATAGGGAAAGAAAACCAAATGGTCTCTGCAGCAAAGTAGCCTAATAAAGTGAGGCACACAAGTAAGGTATCACAAAATATATAAGAAAATGTTATTAGGGATACAGAATAAATGGATTCTGTATCCCTAATAAAGTTTTCTTATATACTGTGTGATACCTCACTTGTGTGCCTTTCTTTATTAGGCTACTTTGCTGTAGAGACCATTTGTTTTTTTCCCTTTATGGCCTCTTCTTTGTGTTTGTCTGTATTTTTTGCCTACACGAGCACAAAGGCCATTTATGTGATGATATTAGGTATCTGATACTTTGGGCTGGTAAGATCCTTTTTTTTGTCTTGAGGAGGAACAGTCCTGCTTGGAGAACAAAATCATTCTGTCCCAATGTATTTTTAGGAGATCACAATGTGGACTGTGGGTGTATGTGTGTGTGTGTTACACTGAACAGCAATTAAACGCTCATTTAATACTATATGTTTACATTTCAGTATATGTTTTTTTTTTTTTTTTTTTTTTTTTTTTTTAAATTAGCCTGTGTAAATAAAATACTTTTCTTGTTCTAACCCATTCATTCAGTTGCGTAAAGAACGGTCAGTAGGTCATTAACTAACTTAAAAATTCTTGTTAAGTCGCACCCACAGCAGTATACACACAAAATGTGTTCCAGCGCTTGGGTGCTTTATGTATATAATATAAGATGAAGATGAATATTAGATAAAACAGTCAGAAAAAAACAGAAAACACCTAAAAGAATCCCTATAAGGGAATTCCAGTCTCATATCAAAAAAAGAGAAGCCAAATTAAAAGTAATAGTCACAATTCGAAGTCCTCTTGAGTGTCTTTGTCAATATTTCAACTGTTGCAGGGTGCCTTATGGGGTCATATTAATTCTCAGAAGGCTCCCTTGGTCTGCTACCCCTTTCCCTCTGGTGGATTGAGTGCAATTCAGAAAACTGTAGAACGATACAAAGAATAAGGTGCAGGACCCTTTAAAATCCCCCAATATTATATCTGCTTACCAGATTCAAGCCTTTAAAAGTCACCCTTCCATGAAGTGTTGGCATTTTCTTCCAAACTTAAATCTCTGGATACTCAAGAAGTTTCAGTTTTGTTTAGTTATTAAAAGGTACACAATACGTTCCAATACAAGAATAAAATAAAAATAAAATTGCCCAACGCATTTCATATCTTGCAAACACTTTTTCATGGGCTATTCATAAGATACCGATATCTGGTAAGCAGATATGATATTGGGGGATTTTAAAGGAAAACAGTTTGTGTTCTTTGTATCGCACCCACAGCAACACCATCTAAATCAAGTGTTTCTCTTTTTTCCATTATAAATATTGGGAGATATGGTTAATTCCCTCTATTAAATGAAGAAGCCACTTTTTCTTAGGGAATTGTTTCCCTTTAAGAAATACACATCATTTTTCCAGTCTGGTTTGCTGAAACAGGATCAGTTAATCCTCTGCAGAAATTCATTTTTGCCTACTTATACATGTAAAGGGTTGTACTGTGTTGGCTGTAGGTAAAAGAGGAGGAAAGGTGACCTTAATCTGTTTAATCTCTGTACTGTGCTGCGTGCCTCTCTACATATGAAGAGGCGTTTTCAGTTTGTTTTTGCAACCTGACTTCCACAATGCTGCTTTCCTGTGATTATTTGCAATTATCTACATTGCAGCCCTAATTGCCCCCATGCTGAAATGACATTCCTCTCTGTCTCAACTTAATGATTTCACCAGAAGGGTACCCTGTCTCTTCTAATTGATTTACCTCACTCCATTGGGCTATACACAACTGGCTGTACCTTCACAACTCAGAAGAATATGCCTGACCTGTTTGGGGGACCCCTTACAGGACATTTTCCTGGACCTTTTTCAATTGTGGGCCACCTACATAATTGGCCCCCTCAATCTCTCCCTTCTTTCCAATGTCTGACTGTACCATGTGTTTCATTTATTCCCCTTTAGTGACAGGGGTTGTGGACTAGGACCTCATCATCCTCACCAGCCACCTGGAATAATCTACATTATAATTTCTTGCCACCAGAGCCCTCACCTATCTGGATTCCTTTTTACCTGCTACTTGTATTTATTACTTCTTTATTGTAGAAATATGTTGGCACTTTGTAAACGAAAGATAAGGATAAATTGTATATACTTTTGTGGCACTGTATAAATATAATATTAACCCTCTGAGTGCCAGAGGGGTGCGGAAGGCATTGCAAAGCAATGTCTTGCACTACCCTCTTGCACTCAGAGGGTTAAGTCCTTCATAACTTTGGTCCTGAAAGCTTGTACTCCATTCCAGCTTAGATGGACAATACAGCCTAAACATGAAGTAAAGTGGAGCACTTCTGGAGTAAGCCAAATGCAGCTTAGGGGGCAAATATATCTTATCCAAGGGATTCAGGGTGATCATCATAAATAAACACACAGGACAAGTATTTGGGGAATTAGGGCCATAGCTTTATTTGAACTCGTGTATTTTGTAATGAAACGCTTATGAACATCTGTAGGGTAGTGATTAAACCAGTACCAGTCATGGAGTAATGGTACAGGCTGCCAGCCATGGGGTAGTGGTATAGGTTGGGGGTCAAGGCATGAACAAAATTGTCCATGCCTTGACCCCCAGCCTGTAAAATGACCCCATGGCTGGCTTAACCCCAAGCCCAATGGGTATGGCCAAGCTGACCTGCGTCCAAAGTCCGAGACAGAAACATCCTATTAGGTGAGCGCAGTCTAAGCCCTTACCTCCAGTGTATCTATCACTTAGGCTAGCCTACCTTCTTGGCAAGGACCTACCACCAAAGGGCCCAGCTGATTACCCTTCCTAATGCAGCTGGTCCCTTCCTTCCAAAAATAATGCCATGTCCTTCCATGATGCTCAAATCTCTAAACTAAAGAGATCCTGGCCAATGCCCTTGAGATGCACCTCATCTGACCTGAACAAATGTTGGTCCGACTCTGTGGCAAACTGTAAGGCTGTAAGTTAGCCACTCTCTGTTTAATCTAATCCTGTCCCTATCAATAGCTTTATGATCTCTGGCATCCAACTAGCTGCACCTAGGGATAACCTCAGACCAAACCACCCTAAAGTCAGGACATACAAGAAGCAACTTCAGTATGTTGCATTTCATCTTCTCCCCTAGGTTCGAAGATCATTAACCCCCAGGTGAATGAATATAATATACTGGCCCCTCCCCATCACACCAACAAATTGCTCAAAGGAGGGAAGCATCTGAGCCCATGGTGCTCCCCTTTCACAAAACCAGAAAACCTGAGCCCACTGGACATCATTAGACAACTGAAGTCCAGAGAGCTGCCCTTTTCTTGTTCCAGTACACACACAAAAATGCCCTAAAAGCCAAATCTGCAATGTTGTACTCCCTAGAAAAACAAAAGTTCACTTAGCTGCTTCCCCCCCTTTCTTTCCCTTGTATTGCCATAACAAAAAAGGATATGGCCAGGTTGAATATACCACTTAAAACAATCTGACTCCCACCTCCTAATTTTATTACCACCTTATCTGGGAAGCCCAACCGAGCAGCCTGTATGGCCACACATTCTAATTGGCTTGTCAGAAGGACTGGTAATGGTCCTTGTCGTGGAATTCTGGGATGGCACGCCGTTCTGCCATCTCAGAATTTATTACGGAAAATAAATGCCATTGTCCGTAACAGCCGCCTGGATTGGGCGGTCATATTTATCCTTTAAAACAGTGGTTCTCAACTCCTGTCCTCAGGACCCACTAACAGGCCAGGATTTGATGATTTGCTTGTTAGAGCACAGGTGAGTTGATCATTGTGAATGAGCCTCTGATCACCACACCTGTGCTCTAGCAGAGAAATCCCTAAGTCCTGGCCTGTTAGTGGGTCCTGAGGACAGGAGTTGAGAACCACTGCTTTAAAAGATGACTTACACTGGGGTTATGCCAGTCAATGTTTAAGCTCGCTATGAATGCAAAAGGCATCTGGTTTTTGACAACCATGGAATATCGCTGTTTTTTATGACTTCTTCTCTGAGTATGGCTTACTTGCATCAATGTAGTAACATTCCCTGAACTTGCAACTCAAGGGGGCGGTGACAGGATGAATTGGCAAAAGGCCAGGTCTGTGTCGACCTTAACTATCCAAGCACCTAGCCCTTCTGCTTCCACCTAATGAACCGCCCTATCAAAGGAAACATAAGATACTGTGAAGAACAGGGTATGATGAATGAGGCGATACTTCCCAGGTTCCTTCTTGGGGACCACCCAAAAAGGGGAGAAGTACAAACTAGCAAAAGGAGGTTCAAGAAAGGGGCCAGCCATTCTGAGCAAATACACCTCCTTAACCAGCTTGTCCACAGCTGCCACCAGGAAAATTGCCACCGACTTAAGGCTACCCAACATGGTCCCATGCTGGTGAGCCCAAAAAGTAATATGACGATCAAATGTGAAACTTGCCTTCATCAATGCAGCTGCTCTTCTGTTCAGATATTAATTTATGCCATTTTGCATAATATGGTTGGTCCATGAATTCTTGGTAGATTTGTTTTTTGGTGGAGAAATTGTGAGTTCTTATTTTGCCTGTGAATAGATCTTCATGCCCATCATCTTTCTTACAGCTTCGTCCAACATTACATGAGTGGCGTTATTGAGAGCTTCCTCTTATAACCTGCGAATGGTTAGGCTGGTTTTTTTACAGCGTGCTAACTTTAGAATTGATCTACAGTCTCGTTTGACATGACAGTTAAAATATTTTTTTAGTGGTAGGTGAGGCGGCTCTGGATTAGGAATATGTGTACATCTGTCTCTTCTCCTAGAGACTACCAGCAAGCAGAATGGAGCCTGCTCGAGTATCTGTAATATAATATCCAACTCGCAGACAGCTCTGTTTTCTTGTATGCAGAGAAACGTATAAACGTCAAAGTAGTTGCTCGAAGTATATCAAATAGAGGACGCCACACTCCAGGACTTTTAGTGCTTGTAAGGAAAAGTCAAACTTTTTATTTCCTCCATGTACGTAAAGCAGGGTATTGATTGCACTTTGTGCTGCTATTTCGGTGATGTTAAAGGAGATATGTACAAAGAAAAGAGGAATGACTGGCACAACAAATGCACCATAAGGAAGAATCTAATTGACTTCTCTTAATTTTGTGTTTTTATCCCATTTAGTGCTAGAGAGGGGAGGTCTCCAGCACATTCCTTAGCAATGGAGGCCTCTGCTAGCATTGAAGTCGTGAAAAGACCTGTTTAGGTGAATGGATATTGAGGGAATTTTTAGCTTTTTTTTTTCCCTATAGGACAGTTGATTTGGGCCAAAATTATACTGTTTATACTTCCTTTACTTGCTTAACTACACAAGAAACAGAGTGCTTGGTCCAATTTAAATCAATATGAACTTGGGGACTTTTTTTCACCCCTGTGGTGCTACTGTGCTGGTATACTCCATAAGTGCACCTCTTTTCCTACATATCCATGGCCTTACGTGTTTAAAAGTGAAATATTCCCAGTCCTGTTGACCATTTGAGTGCCAGAGTGGTATGGAATGCATTGCTTTCTGTACCCCTTTGGCACCCAGCTGGTTAAAATGTGAATAGGCTGTGAGCGTCTCAGCGTGTAAATATTACTTCTAAATAAGGGATAGCCAATGAATAGAATGGCACTGAAGGGGTTAATGCCATCAGGAAGTGGGTTGGGGGATTAGATAATGGTCAGCTAATAGGTAAATAGAGGAATATAGTCAGGTAGTTTAGGAACATAGGAGACAGGCACAGGAAGTTCTGCCTCTTTGCCCACTGGTAGTCAGTGCAGCATCCCTTACCGCATCCTTTTTCAATTAACATTTTTTCTTTGGTTTATAGGTGTAGTGGCAGTTCAGTCCATGCTAATTGTTATTTATATATGTTTTTGCAGTATGTATCCTTTTTATGATGTACAGTCTTAATTCTGTATAGTTAGGATGTACCACAGGGGTGGAAAAATCCCAGGAGCCTGAAAGACCAGTCTTTGTAAAGCGGAGCTATCACCGTAAATAAAAATTGTCCCAAGGGTTTTAATCTTTAAAACAACATGAAAGCTGTCCTTTTTTTTTTTTTTCTTTTTTTTTTTTTTTAATACAAATCCCCTAGTAGCAGAGATATTTACCTGTCAACATCAGGCATTTCTGCGTTACAGTGGACCCTGTATGTCCCGTATGACACCTGAGGATTCCCAGCTGCCCCAGGGAGTGTGTTGAAGCACCCCTTCGTAGCTGTTTTTTTGTGGGCTAACGTTACAGCAAAATCCGTTTACAATGCTTCTGAGATTGCAACATCAATAGCATTGTAAATGGAGTTTGCTGTAACGTTAGCCCACAAAAAAACACTACGAAGGGAAGCGTGAACACGATCCCTGGGGCAGCTGGGAAGTCCTCAGACAGTACAGTGTCCCATAGAACGTGGAAGTGCCCGATGTTGACGGGTAGATATCTCGGCTACTAGGTGATTTGGGGAAAAAAAAAAAAAAAGACATACAGAGTTAATGTTGTTTTAAAGATTAAAACCCATTGGACTATTTTTATTTTTGGTGATCTTCTTTAAATTGTACTTCCAGCTCCTATATATTGGGCATATTGTATATGCAACTATGTATACATACCCACAATTGGCTATTAAAACTCCTAGATGACTCTGAAAAATTCTGTCCGGCTGTAAAGTTTTTTTGGAAGGTTTTGTCCACCTGTTGCTCTAACATATGCTTGATATGCTTTCTAATAAGGTTGTTTGAGCTGGCCAGTGGTTTGATGCTTCTTGTCAGTAGTATATAGTTGACTTTTCTAGTCTATTAGACAGCCGAGTCACTTGTTGGCCCTGTGTTATATTCTGGCACCTTCTTTCTGCCTATGGAGATAGCAATGTGCACAGGAATGCCAGACCTACAGGGTTTACAGGTGGCTGTAATTGGTAAAGAGTAATGGTTTCCATTTGGTGTAGGTTCTGTTAAGGGGTCTAAAGCCCTTCAAAAAGGTATGGTGTTCTGGAAATTTAAAAAGTGGGATTTTCTTGATGCTGGTACTGCACAGATATGCCCCATTCAGTTTTTGGTGCAGATGTTGTCTTTCAGTTTCACAAGTGCAGCTCTAAACCTGTTGAGCAAAATTTCCTGTTGGTGCCGTGCAACATGTTAATACGGACCAGTAGTGACGCTTCTTCATGTGACTGCCTAGGAGAATTGTCCTTTACCAACATTTCAAAAACATTTCTAGTATGATAAAAGCAAACTGGAGTAATTCTGGGGCAAACTAAATGAACCATAGGGGACAAACATTCCAATTGATTTAAATAGGACTTTGAACACCATGAATGTTAGCAGTCTCTGCTCATTGTGAAGCAACCCATTAGAAACCTCTCTAGCATTCAAGGGTTTAAATGCCCCATTTACATTAATGGGGGTTTGGGGATTGTTTTTCTCCCCTGTGGTGCATTTGTTTGCCCCAGAGTTACTCCAGTTCGTGTTTATGCATGAGGGCCAGCTGGGGGGGGGAGTAAAAGTGACATAGGTAAAGTGTGCAGACTTTGTCACAAGGTGATGTAAGGAGATTTAGTGACAGGCGACTTACCTGGTAAGTCCAGGAAGTCATTCACCATAATGGGAAAAAAAAAAAAAAAAACAGTCATTAAGGGGTTAAAATAAATTTATAATTTATCAGTGTGTTTAGTGAAGTTTTTTCAATAACTACTAAGGACAATCAATTTACCTTTTTTTGAAAAGTGGAGTAGCACTGGACGTTTGTCAGAGGCAGACATTTTTGACCCAGAAACAGACGCTTTTATTGAGCTGTGATGGTATATGTATGGTCAAAAAAATTCACCTGCATGCTGCATTTCGTACACTGAACACTTGGTTCGCTTACCTATTTATTTGTGTACTAGTTGAACAGCCCGTTACACGGGCCACAGTGCCACTGCCACCTGGTCGCGGTGCAGTCACACGCAGCAGAGACTGCCCGCACCACGGCTGATACAAAGCTAGACACTCCTTCGGAGCGCCCAGCTCTGTATCAGCCGCGGCATGGGCAGTCTCTACTGCGCATGACTGCAGCACGCGCACCAGTGTCTACTGCGCATGTTGCAGCGTTACACACGTTTTAGCGAATTATTATATAGGATTATGTATATTTTGTGTTTTAGTGATGGGCAAAATGTATTTTTAAAAATGCACAATTGCTGTTCACTGCAGGAGAGAATTTTAAAGGCACAAAATAAATCATCATCTTAACCCCTTAGTGACCGACCATGCACGTGGCCGGCACTTAACACCCGCCGACCTTTTTTCCCCCCATTACATTCAACGACTTCCTGGATGTACATGTACGTCCTCTGTCACTAAGTGACAGATTCTACGGGACGTATATGTACGTCCATTGTTGCGATGGGGTTAATGAGATTTTCTCTTTTGTCCACTGTCGAACACAGGACCTATGAGGTAAAGTATCTTCCACCGGAGGGCAGGGCACTTCCATAAATAAAAGCTCCCTTCAGACAGGGGATCTCTCCGTACTCCATTTTAAAGGGATAGTAATGTTTTAAAATAAATGCCCCTTTGATTACTCTTCATGGTTGTTTTGTGTTTTTTTTGTTTTGTTTTTTTGTCCGTCCGTCCCCCCCCATGCGCAGAGGTATTTAAATATTGTCCAATTTTATATTTGAAGAATTAAGTTACAAAGTCACCCTCCTGCTCCTTTTACATATGGTACCCCGCCTCCCCTCACGTGGAATTGCAGAGAGGGACAATCTTCTTTCTGTGAGCGTAACGAAAGCCCTGCCCCCCCCCCCCCGCTTGACAAAGGAGGTCAGGCCTCCAAATTTATACACATGTGCCAGTTGGACAGCAATGTATTCAAAACTAAACCTCAACAGTGCAACTGTGCCATAGGTGACAATTAACACTTTTAATAGGGGGATGTTAATCCTTTGAATGCTAGGTCTCTTGCGCACAGACAATTGTCACAGTGAAATGGTTTATAAATATATATTTATTACACACACACACTAGCACCCTGAACTTCAAGGGGACTAAAACAGGTTCTCTACTTGCTCTGTTACCCCATGCCCTCTCTCTCTTCTCCCCATGGCCTATTATCCCTCATGCCCTCTCTGCATAGTTCTCTCAATCTCAGTGGACAGTGAAACAAGGCTGAGGTTTCACACTCTCTGGTTCTGTCACTAGTGCCACATATTTGGAGGGAAAGGCACATTGCGTGCAGTTCAGTAAATATTAGGGATGGGATATGTGTGTGTGTGAGTGTTTTCTGTCACAGTGTTGGGACAGTGGAATTTCTCCCCTTATCCTGACTTCTCCCACAAGCAATGCCGCACTTCTTTAGAAGCATAACGAAAAGCCTGTTTGCTTTTATCTTGATCTCCCTAAAACCACAAACCTGGTAAGATGCAAACATATGAGCCTCTTCGCTGGACCAGAGCCCATCTTTTCATTTGATGTTTGTTTAGAGCTCACCTTCCTATTGTGTATTGTTCAGTGAGTATACACTAGGTTTAATGGAGGAGACGTGTACTAGAACATTAAGCACAGGGCAGTCGGCTGATCAAGTTGCATAGAGGGCAGCTTGGTGAAAAGAGCAGATTGCCTGTAATTAAACAGGTGCACCACGGCCACATATTGTTTTCCTCCATAAGAGCTACATGAACCATTCGGGATGCAAAGATCCTGCTACACTGGAGCAAAGAAATTCATTTTTTCAAGTTACTGGATTAACCCCTTAAAGATCAGCTCATGTGCAATCAAAGCTTCTCAGTGTTCTTTAAATGGTTAATCAATGGAGGAGTATTTATAAAGACAATGTATACAATGCAGGGGAAACACAACTGCTTTGGTGTCTCTTTAGCATTCATTGGGTTAAACCAAAACAACAATCTTTATTTGTTACACAATTGTGTGTGGTGTTTGCCCCAGTATTTCTCATATGGCGGCAGCACATTGATTTACAGAGTGTTGTAAAACCATGTCAGGTAAAGACCTCAGTGAACCCGGTACCCCCCCCCAATCCAACCACAGTAATACATAAATCTAATTACGGTGCAACAGAAGGACGTGGTTATATTGGAGTCCATCATACAGCAGGATCTATATAATATATTACGTTGTGTAACAGAAGGACATAACTAGGTAGGAGCCCATCATGCAACAGTCCGGTGTACAGAAGTACTTTTGGGACACACTGTAATTTTATAGATATACCTGACTTTTCTATGATGGACTCTTAAGGAGGTCCCTCTGTTATACACAGTAGTGTGTAATATATATAGCTATATAGTGAATGCCTACACAAGTAAGATACACACAGTAATGGATTCATATGGATATATCTGTCTGCTGTATTTTACAACTCGCCTTTATTACACAAATCCCCTGGAAGTCATGGAACCACACACACTGTATGATACTCTAACCATGTTCCACAATCCACTGAAAGTCCTAGATCTACACAGACTGGGCAGCAGATTGGAGGGTGGGGTGGGGGCTCCCTTGGTGTCTAGAATTCAGTGGAGAGAGGGAGAACATGATTATCATAGCAGAGGGAGAGTGTTTGTTTCCTGGAGGGGGAGCTGAACAGGAGTGAAAGTATGACTAGTGGAGGGTTGAACAGGAGGGAACCGTGTGGTCAGTGGAAGGATGAACGGTTGGCAGTGTGAATACAGGATGAAAGGTTGGTTGGGGGGCATTGTGATTGCTGGATGGAGGGTCAAACTGAGTGTAGAACAGTGTGACTACTGGAGGGAGGGTTGAGTGAGGTTGGACAGTGTGTTTAACAGGTGGAGTGTTGAATAGGAAGGACAAGTGTAATTTACCAGAGGGAGACGAAAAACACAAACCCTGTATTGAAACAATTTCCAGTTAAGCACCAAGAAGGGAGCACCCACAGATCCACATGAAGCATGGAGCCAGTCAGGATAACTTTAAAACTTCAAATTTTATTTAGAAAAAAATTCTTTAAAAGTTATGTCATCGAACAACAATCACGGTTGATGGTATATGGAAGATTACATTCATACCATCCGCCTAACGCATTTCGTAAAGCACGTTACTTAATCATAGGCATGGATCAGTATCACAATCAAACTTCTTATTAAGCATTTAACACATACAATTCCAATTAAAATGATAATCACATTAATTCTATTGGTCAAATTCCGTGTTAGGCATATGCCATTTGACAAAAGTGCTTTTTGAATGTCCTACAAATCCCACTTCAAAAAACCTTTACCATGCCATAACTACGGATAATCCTTCTATACATTTCTCAAGCCTCCTATATGCAAGATTAGAAACAGCGCTATAGTGGTTAAACATAGTATAACACCCTTAGGAGAAATTGGATGGGTTCTAAATTTCATATGATCGACATTAATAAATATAATTAATGTACCATAGTGCAGACATCTGATAGTATCTGAAACAGGAAGAGGAAGGCATACACATAAAGAAGAAAATGGAAAAATATACTAGTCATATTATGGTTCAAAATATGTCCACTATTACTTCTAAATCCAGTTGAACAACAATATTATCATTTCTGTACAAACAGACTGACATCATTATTAGAGTTCAAACCTTTAGGATGTCTAGTAGATAAATATAGGATCCATTTGACCTCCATTTTATCAAGTCTAATCTGTGTGTCATCTCCTCTTTAATGTGAGAACACTCTTTCTATGCCCTGGAACTTAAAAAAAGATAATCACAATTAGTACAATCTATGAAATGTTGTGCCACTGGTTTTAAAGTGTCTCTATTTTTTATTGACAAAATATGCTCCCTAATTCTGTCTTTTAGTGGTCTGATTGTATAACCTACGTATTGTATTAAAGGGATAGTAATACTTCATTTTCTCTTTATTTTAATTTGTAGGCATTAAAAAAACATGAAGAAAGATGTCTTATCTCTCAAACCTTTGTGGTTTGAGAGATATTCACAAGCAAAGTTCCCCTCCTGCCCCTTTTACCTAGTGTAAGCCATCTCTTCTCAGATGTCGAATCCAGTCCATAGACCAGACAGATAACAGCAGGGGACAATCTTCTTCCTATGAGAACAATGAAAGCCCTGCCCCCCTTGACAAGTTTTTCAGGTTTTTCCCTTATCTTAATTGAAGATTGTCCCTCTCTGCAGTCTACCTGGGCACCTCCCTTCTGCTCTGGCTGAGCAGTGTTACATCAGTAAAAGGTGCGGGAGGGACATACTTTGTCATTGAATTACTCTTGAACTACAACTCTGACAGAATTGAAATAACACTCTCCAAAGTCCAAATACTATGATGATTAATTAGAGCTGCTTTTATTATGAAACATTACTATCCCTTTAAACATTTCTGACAGGTGAGCAAACATACCACATAACTGGTTTTACAATTTTTATATAATGTTTAATCAGATATATAATGTTTCATCCAATAAATTCTACCAGTAATGAAACATTATATAAATTGTAAAACCAGTTTTACAGGTTTTTCCCTTATGCTAATTGAAGATTGTCCCTCTCTTCAAGCTATCTGGACACCACCTTTCTGTTGTGAGCTGAGCAGTGTTACATCAGTAAAAGGGGCGGGAGGGGGATACTTTGTCATTGAATTACTTGAACTGCAACTCTGACAGAATTGAAATAACACTCTCCAAAGTCCAAATACTATGAAGAGTAATTGGAGCTGCTTTAATTTTGAAACATTACTATCCCTTTAAGAATCCAGGTGCTTTATTCACCTTAACATTTTGGGCTTTGTCCTCAGTAAGCTATGTACATGATGGAGGACATTCTGTCATCTCCCTGTTTGCCCAAAGCCTGTACTTGTTTCTTACATTTTATACACAGAAGAAAAGATTGTGCTTATGGTGTCACCCATTGACTTATCCTCATTAACTCCCCTGTCTCAAACCTTAATCTTGCCGTATTATGGGCAGAAAAACGGCCCTATGAGTTTTCCTTTGCTCCTTCAAGAGATCATCTTCCCTGGATGTCATGTATATAGAAGCAGACATGACAGTTGTGTGCAGGACCACAAGACAGAAATTCTGACTAATACACAAGGTAATCTCGGCCCTTTAACCCCTTAACGACAATTGACTTACCAGGTACGTCCCACAGAAACTGTCACTTAGTGACAGAGGATGTACCTGGTAAGTCCTGCATGCCGCTCGGGGACTCCGGACTTGTTTAAGGAAAAAAAACAAAAAGTACCACGGGCGTTAAGGTGACAACTGCGTATGCACGCGGCTGTCACTAAGGGATTAAGAATCAGAGGGGTGTACAATACAATGTGTTGCAATGCGTTTACACGTTCCTTTGATTCTTAGTCAAGTAGGCTCATGTACTCTGTCTGCTTTGGTTAAAAAAAAAAAAAAATGTGCGTGCATCTATGAGGATTGCACCAGAATGACATCTGTAATTTATTAAATTACACCTTTTAGTGTAATATACCAGGGATACTTGTTGTCATAGAAAGGTTCCAGGTCCCTGCTACTGGCATGTAATACCAACTATAAAAGGAACCAGGTAATATTGCCGGAGTGTAATACATGTATGATGATGGCATTGGTAATTATTTTAACAATTGCACACAATACAATTCCTAACAATTCTGTAAATGTATAAATGAAAAAATAGGTTGATCTTCAGACAGGTGAATTCATTAGTGAGGATAAGTCTATGGCTGACACCTAAAGCACATTCTTCTCTTCTGTATATACAAAACAATCGACATTGGCAGACTATGGGAAAAAATAGCTTATCCAATATAATAATTTGCTAAAGTTTGTCAGAAGCTTTCATGCGCAGTACAGTTGGCTGCGCGAGCTGCAGTCATGCGCAGTAGAGACTGCCCGCTTTGCGGCTGATAACGGAGCGGCCCACTCTGTTATCAGCCGCAACGCGGGCAGTCTCTACAGCGCATTACTGCACCGTGGCCATTGCTGGGTGGCACTGTGGCCTGTGTACACGGGCTCTTCAACTAGTTGTGTATAAAGCACCTGGACTTGATGGCATACACCCAATAAACTTAGTGAATCAATAAATATTAAGTATAAGGATCTTACGATTACTACACTATTATCAAGCCTAGTGTCCTATGATTGGAGGAAAGCTGATTGTAGTACCATTATTCAAAAAGCTGGCAAGAGCTAAAGAAAGAATTATAGACTTGTAATCTTGAAATCAATAGTGGGTAAGGTTTTAGGAGGGTTACTAACGGATCGTTTTCAGGACAATGTGATGGCCAAAAACCTTTTTAGTAATATGTACTAGCCATGTGGCTAGTATGACCTTTGGGTGGACATTTGTGAAATGGAGACAAACTGATAAACACTGACATGTGGCACTAATATCTCCTAAAGAGACACTTGGGAGGCATGAAGCAGTAATATCTCCTAAAGAGGGAGACTTGGGAGGTATGCAATGTTGTATTTTATTTCTCCTTTACTTTGGGCCAGAATTGCAGTATTTTGCCTGTGTGTGTTTGGGTTGTGCAAATGGAAATCAGAAAATAAAAGTAGCGTTATAGCAGCATGTTAACCCTTTGAATGCCAGAGTGCGTTGCAATGCGTTGTGCACCCCTCTGGCACTCAAAGGGTTAAGGTATAGAGTGGTATGTCAGAGTTAAATAGCAGTGGGAAGTGTATTCATTCCTGGGAACTTTAACTTGTGGAGTCCCTGGAGGGGACTCATATGGTGCTGATGTGGAGAGACCAATGGGATAATTTGGGGTAAAAGTGGGCAGGGCTTAATCATGAGTAGCGGCCGGGGCTTAACATGTGGGAAAGTGTTAGTAATAGGCTGGGGAAGGAGGAGAAGTGGGAGGGAAATGCAAGTTTACAGTGTGAGGGGTTTGAACACACTCCCTGAGGGGTAAAACTTGATACACAACCCTGTGGCTGTCAGTGGGTTAAGTGTGTACCTGATGGCTGCCTGTCCTCTCTGTTGTATGGAAAATGATGACCGTGAAGAAATAATTGAGCAATGAGGACCTACCTTAACCCTTTGAGTGACATTATTTTCCCCTGGTGCTGCAGCTTCTCTTCAGTGGCTGTACTACAGGTCCTGCTGAGGCCACTAGCAGTCAGTGAGTGACTCTCTGTATGTGTGTTTGTGTGCTTTTTCTTTCTGGAGTTGGATAGTGTATGTGTGTTTGTCTGTGGTGTAGGATCAAGTGGCAGGCATTTTGTTTTTTTGGTAGGTTGTATAGTTGTGGGCGGGCTGGATAGTGGGGGCAGGCCAGCTCCCTGCATGATGAATCACCCTATGGGAGCAGTAACTCCTCCTTACTGCCGCCCCTGGATGGGTGTGTATCACGGTGCCCGTGCCCCCCTTGTTGTTTTCTGTCAGTCTATTCTGTGCTTTGCTTCCATTGGCTACTCTGTATTTGTCCCGCCCAGTATGGCCTTTATATACTGGGCTCTGGCACCCCTCCGGTGCCCTTTCGTGGTGGTCCTGTACCAGTGCTTGTTTCTGCTCAGTTATTCCCAGTGTACTGACTTGGCCTGCCTGACTACTCTGCATCTTGTCTCCTGCTCCTGTGTACTGACCCGGATTGCCTGACTATTCTTCTGCGCCTGCTCCTGTGTACTGCCCCGGCTTGGCTGATGTTCCTGCTCCGTCATTCGACCCGGCTTGGCTGACATTCCTGCTCCATAATTCGACCCGGCTTGGTTGGCGTTCCTGCTCTGTGTCGCCTTGACGACATTCTGATCCATCAGGCAATTGTGTCTCCATTTCCGCTTCTGCAGAGTACAAGTGGCCTAGTCTCCGTTACTGCTACGGCAGTGTGCTTTTGGTCTTGTCCTCCGTTACTGCTCCTGCAGTGTACAAGTGGCCTATTCTCCGTTACTGCTTCTGCAGAGTGCAAGTGTCTGCCTCCGTTACTGCTACGGCAGTGTGCCATTGGCCTAGTCTCCGTTACTGCTTCTGCAGAGTGCAAGTGTCTGCCTCCGTTACTGCTATGGCAGTGTGCCTTTGGCCTAGTCTCCGTTACTGCGCCTGCAGAGTGTCAGTGTCTGTCTCCGTTACTGCTACGGTAGTGTGCCATTGGCCTAGTGTCCGTTACTGCTCCTGCAGCGTGCAAGTGTCTGTCTCCGTTACTGCTACGGCAGTGTGCCATTGGTCTTGTCTCCGTTACTGCTACGGCAGTGTGCCATTGGTCTTGTCTCCGTTACTGCTCCGGCAAAGTGCGAGTGGTCTGGTCTCCGTTACTGCTACGGCAGTGTCCTATATTGCTCAATTCCTATTATTACTCTGGCAGTTCACGTTTGTTCTGCTAACCTGTTTCTGGGCGTTACGAATCCTTAAGCTGTCTATATGGAGAGAGCTCCATCACAGACCTCTCTGCACATGGGACTGTTTACACTCATTGAAGACCTTTAACCCATGCAGTACCTTTCTCCTGGGAATCCAGCATATTCTGCCTGACCTGTGTCAGTGTAGACTGTTGTGGACTTTATAGTTATACTGGACCTGTGTAGACATATGTATATGTAACCTGTCATGTGTCTGTATTATTCTGCTTAAATACTACAGGACCTGTGAGGGTTATTTTATTACTGTGATTTCAATAAAACTGTGTTTTATGCTAAACCACTGTGTCTGTGTGTCAAACAAACCGTTACAATGTGTCTCCTAAGGATACATAAATTATGTAATGAGCTATTCTGTTCTGTGTCCTGAGGAAACCTAAATTACGCAACGAGGCTTTCTCTTTTATATATAGATAGATAGATATATAGTGTAAAATGTATCCATCCTTGAGCAAACCAGTGGCAAGCCAGTGCAACTCTGGGGAAAATAAACATTCACCACAGGCCTTTTACCATAGGAAAATTAACCCATTAAAGACCAGAAGGGTGTGCAGCGAACATACCCTTTGGCCCTTAAAGGTTTAATGAGCTGGTAGAATATGTGGAAAGGACACCCAGGCTTCACCCAAATGCCATATTTTATATTTTGAGTATATAATATTAAAATATAAAATAACCATGTATTAAAGGTACATTTTCTTTTCCTTTAGACTAAATTGCACGGTGTCGGATTTGTTAAAATCCACGCTCCCTGGAATGTGCTGTGCAGAGAAGCTGAGTTTATGAAACTCAAGATGCCCACAAAGAAGGTATGTGCTCTCCTCTTGGGCTGCCCGCAGGCAAATACTCCTAAATAAAGTCAAGACGTATTTATATATAGTGACCACTGTCTACACACTGCTACTTGCACCTCTTATGCTTATTAAGTCCTTTGGTGACACATTTAATAATAAAAACACAATTGTCACTCTCCAGTGGGCCCTATGCGCAAAGACAAAAATGGAGCAATGCTGGGGTAAACCACCTTTACCATAGGGGACCCATAAACATTCCCAATGATTTGACAGTGACTTTTAAACCTTTGAGTGCCAGAGGGGTATGCAAAGCATGGCTTTGCAATGTTTTACGTACCCCTGGCATACAAAGGGTTAATCCCTGAATGTTTTAGAGGTTTTTGAAGAGCTCTGTGGCAAATCAGCTCCTATTTTGTTTGTCCCCATGGTGCAATTGGTTTGCACCAGAATGATTTCACTTTAGTGCAGAGTCTTCACAATATAATTTCCCTCTGTAGAATATTTACCGATACTGACATCCATAATAACACACTTCAGTTTGTCTGGCTGTTCCACCTGATGCTTTTTTGCACAAAGACCAGTAGAAGTCATCTGATTTATACTATTTCAGTAATGTTGTCAGCTACGGACGAATTTCCATAAGGCTGAGTAGGCAACTGTCTAGAGCATAAAGGTTTGAATGGCATCTCTGCTGTGCAGCAACACCCACACTGAGTTATTGGTATGGTCAGGGCAATCCCAATGCCCCAGTTTATGATGGCCAGCTTGGTTATCAACTACCCTTTTGCTAGACATTGATATAACCCCTTGGATGCTAGAGATGTATTTGTTGTGCTTGTGTGTGTGTTTCTATGTTATTTTAGGGCTGGCCAAGTTCAGTCCTCAAGGGCCACCAACAGGCCAGGATGTAAGGATTTCCCTGATTAAGCACATGTGAGTTAATCAGTTGATCTTTCATTGTGACTGACTCACCTGTGCTAAATCCAGGAAATCCCTAAATCCTGGCCTGTTGGCGCCCCTTGAAGACTGAACTTGACTAAGGGTGCCTTGATTGCTTTTGCCTAGGAGTGCCTTGGATGTAAATCTGGCCCTTCTGTCCGCTTCTATTTAAATGGAAGTGAGGCAAAAATATGTTTAGGGAAGGTCAAAAATAGAGGTTTAGTAGTTCAGATGGTATAATGTCTTTTTGAGAGCTGAAGAGGAAAAATGTTTGCATGCACCACTGGTCCTTGAAGGATTAAACAAAGACCCAAGAAGCTTGTGACCTGGTAATGAGGGCTGTGCTTCTCAGGCTCATGGATAGTTGGTGCACTTATTAAGACTGACCTTGCTGTAGGATTCTTGGTTACCCCCTGACCTGTGTGCTGGGCAGAGGGTAATGAGTCAGTTTGCTGTACTTTGGCATATTCATCTGTAGAGCTGAGTGGCTGTATTGTTTATTTCAGGTCTATCATATAAATCAAGCTCAGGGTCTGATGCACAAACTCAACTCCGTCATTCATAAAATAAGTCGACCCATTCAGCCAAAGGTTGCTGGTCAACTATCTCAGACAGTAAAACATCTCTCATACCCATTCTCCAGGGAGAAGCAGCACATGTGAGTATATCATTTCCATCTCCTTCGTAGCCTTATCTGTGTGTGAACTCTGAATTGTGATGACATCACGTGAAACGTATTAGTCTGCACCTCATAAGCTTGTTGTAGCCAGTATGTGTGATGGTATAGCTTTAAAATAAACTTGCTATCCAGCATATACTGAGGTGCAAGTCCTCTTCTGTTCTTAATCAGTTGATGCACCTCCAGCTGTTCGGAGCTACAATATCCATAATTTGCTAGTTTGGAATCATGGAAGTTGTAGTCACCAACAGCTGCCCCCTTCCCCCCCCGCTCACCACTTACTGCCCAAGTAAAAAGAAGTACGTTTCGGTGCCCTCCCTTGGCTGGCTATTTTTTAATGTAGCCCAGCTATACCCGTTTCTTTCTCCCCCTCCGCTCCTTCAGTCCTGGACCAGTATTGAAGGAGCGGAGGGGGAGAGAGAAACCGGCATCGCCGTGCTACATTAAAAGGGAAGGGAGAGCACCGAAACGTATTTACTGGGAGAGACAGACGTGCAGCGGGAAGAGTAAGTGGAAGGGGGGTCAAGAGGGGATAAAGAGTCAGACGGGGGGAAGAAAGTGTCAAAAGGGGGAATAACAGTCAAGAGGGGATCAAGAATCAGACAGGGGAGAGATAGTCAAAGGGGGGATCAAGAGTCAGACGGGGAGAGAGAGAGAGTCAAGAAGGGGAGAAAGTCAAAGGGAGGGAGATTCACATATAGAGAACATACACTGTCACACTGATACACATATAGAGAAGCACAAACACATACTTACACACTGATATCCTTACAGAGACTCACACACACTCACATACTTATACACATATAGGGAACACACAAACACACTGACACTTATACACATATAGGGAACACACAAACACACTGACACTTAAACACATACAGGGCGAGGCATAAAGGGGTAGGACACAAGGGGTGGAGCCAAGGGGTGGCAAAATTAGGTTTTGCCTAGGGTGGCAAAAATCCCTGCACCAGCCCTGACTAGAACATGGTTCAGTTTACTTCTGGTGCGCTGTTACCCATATCTCTGCACTGGTGTAGGGCCCCTTTCCTCTATCTCGGATTATTGTATAATATCCATTCTATTTCCTGTTGTTGTGACATAGCATTACCAATGAGAGTGCTTAGCTGTTTACACTGTAACAATTTGGGCCATTTGCAGAAAGAAAAGACAAGCAATTCTGGAGCAAACAAACTGCTCAGTGGGGGAGAGGGGATTGAAAACGCCCAGTGATTTGAATGGGACTTTAACCGCTTGAACACTAGAAAAGTCTCCTATGCATTCTGAAGCCACGTGTTGGAGACCTCTCTAGCATTCACCCTATGAGTGCCAGAGGGGTGCGCAATGCATTGTGGTACACCTCTGGCACTGAAATGGTTCAAGGATTTAAGAGCCTCATTGATAGAAATATGATTTGCATTTGTCCCCTGTGATGGAGTTGGTTTGCTCCAGATACAGTTGCACCATAGTGGGGGAAATACAAATTCCCTTTGATCTAAATGAGTTTTTAACCCCTACAATGCTAGTAAGGTCTTTACCACATTGCATGTCAATATATTGGAGACCCCTGTAGCATTCAAGTTGGTAAAACACTACTTTAAATTGTTTGGAACTGTATTTGTCCCTCTAGAACTGTACACCTCTTTCCTATCTTCATATGGCCCTTCGTTTAAAAGAGATTTTCCTTTCCTTATTAAAAATGGGTGTGTGCAGTTATTCTGGCCACAGAGCAAACAGTCCTGTATGTTGGGATACTTTTAATGGACACATCATAGTTGCAATGCAAAACAAATACACTTCTGCAGTAAATCTATTCCCAAGTAAATTGCTTGTTTTGACTTGGCACTTAATGACATTTAACATACAGGATATCCTGTATTTTAAATATTCTTCTACATAAATAATCAGTAGATTATGCCCTTCTAGTGTATATAGATGTAGGCTGGGAAACCTAATCCATTTTAGCTTGATTTTGCCATAGAAAAGTATCTACTCTTCAGAAACCCAATAATCCATTTTATCTTGATTTTGCCATAGAAAAATCTTTACTCCTGCAGACACCCTTGGATTGATAGTCAGAAACTGCTACTGTTTGGTGCAACTGCTCTGAGTAAGGGATCCTTCAGGTGACTAAAATCTTTAAAGGAGCAGTAATGTTTAATCATGGAGGAGAAAAAAAAGACTCCTACATTGTAGTGATTTTTCTGTTGAGTGAAACATGGGTGTTTCTGCTCTCTGGAGTTGCTTTGTTCCAAAATTATTGCAGTTCAAACTATTTTCTGTGTATGAAACTGTTAGTGCCACCTAGTGTCCAGATAGTTTATCAGCTGCATTCTAGAATTGAGGTGAGCCTCTAGCTACAGTTCAATATAAAATGTGGCCATAACTGGGCCACCTTTTTTGTGACCTTTTTGAATTCTTTCCCAGTAGTGGGTGCACGCATGTTGTACTTCACAGGAAAATCCCCACAAAATCATACCTCCCACGTATCCCTCTTTAGGAGGGACAGTCCCTCTTTTTAGACCCAAATCCCACTGTCCCTCTTTCCCACCCTAATGTCCCTCTTTTTAGGAGATCAGATTGTATAGTGTATATACAAGTGTATCACATTGCTCCACAGCAGTAAAACTCACATTATTGTTTCTTTTTGCATCAGTATATGTGTTTATAAATTAGTGTAACTAAATAAAATACTTTGGTCTTGTTAGAAGTCATTTATTAGGTAACACAAGGAGGTATCAATAGGTCATGAAACAACCTGAAAATTCTCGTTAATGCCCTGCCCACCGGTCACACCCCCAGCCACACTCCCTAAAACACAATCGTACCTGTCTGGCAATTTGAAATGTTGGGAGTATTGCAAAATATAGAGACAGATGTAATCAAACTGAGCCTATTGATATCATAATGGCCCAAGAAGGAAACTGTCACCTCCCCTGACACTCCTGCAATACAATAATGATTTTATTAATCCGTTTGCTACTTACTTTTTCTTTTATCTCATCTAACAGGTTTGATATGTCAGACAGAGACTCCTTTTTTGACAGCAAAACAAGAAGCTCAATTGTAAGTGTTAAAGATCCAGTGTGTCCCTTGGTGATTTAGTGTTAATTGCTTCCCAGTTAGTTTTCAGAACTTACCAACTGCCCTCGTATCTGACCTCCTATTTGATGTAACAGACATGAAGTGAGTGCATTTGAGAAGTATCATCATCTTATTATTTCATCCTTCGGGAACACAGGCTTATATGTATGGAAGTAGAATAGCGCTGTTTTGAAACCAACCACCTGTGAAACAGTAAAAATTCTCCAAATCCCAGTTGATTCAACTAGGGTACCAGAAAGGTCGCCAATGCATTGCAAAACAATGTGTTTGAGACCCTTCTAGCATTTGAGGGGTTAAAATCCCCATTTAAGTCAATGGTGAAATGTATTTGTTACCTATGATGAAGCTGATTGCCTCAGAATGTTTCCGCTCAAACACATGGGCCATTGTGCATTTTCCTCGGCAGCTGAGATTAAAGGAGCAGTAAACTTTTTAATGAAAAAATATATATTGTAGGGATTTTCCTATTGAGGAAAATAAGGGTACTCCCACTGCAGAGAGATTTATATTTCCAGAGTTATTACAGTTTAAACCCATGTTTTATTACGTTAGCAGTGCCCTCTAGTGTTCACATTCTAATTAGATTTCCTGTTACATTCTAATGGAGAGGAAAGTCCGAAAAGTCAGAGACATACAGTTCTCTATAGAATGTGATAGAAACTGCCTGTCACTCCCTGTCAGTTAGAACAATCAGGAAGTAAACACAGTAAATTAATTTCCTGTCAGAACTATCAGGAAGTAAGCACAGTAAATTCACTTCCTGATTATTTAAACTACTATAAATTTTGAATTAAACCTCTGACAGCAGTGGGAGTACCCTTGTTTTATTCAGCAGGAAATGCTCTATAAAATGTGTTTTCATAAGAAAAAAGTTTACTGCTCCTTTAAGCATTGTCCTAACAATACTAAACGAATACTTTTTATGCAACCATAAAATGATTATTGTTTATAGTGGAACTTAGTGTAAAAGCATTGGTTTTCAAAATCACTTCTATATTGTTAGCCTTTTCTATGTTGATGGCCTTTTTTTTTTAAATGTGTCAGCTAGAGGGCAGCCACTCAAAGTGCTCACCATTACAAAGACCATATTGTAGGTTAAAGGCCACAACTGTAAGTTAGTACTCCTGTACCAGCATAAACTAACCAGTAACACATCACAGTAAACTTTGAGATTTGAAGATGTCTACCAGTCCCAAGGCCTGAAGGAGCAGGTAACTCTGTTCAGACGCATACACCAGGGCCAACCTACCGCACTTGCTCTTCAGAGACCCAGATGAGTCACCTAATTTTGGCAGGCAGTATCAACTAGCTACCAGCCATGACAATTTATTAGGCCAATAATGTGTAGTGAAATAAGCCAATGAAAACCTAGGCCAATAAAATGCAGTGAAATAAGCCAATGAAAACACAGGACAATAAAATGCAGTGAAATAAGCCATTGAAAACATAGGCCAATAAAGTACAGTGAAATAAGCCATTAAAAACATAGGCTATAACGTGCAGTGAAATAAGCCATTGAAAACATAGGCTAATAACGTGCAGTGAAATAAGCCATTGAAATCATAGGCCAATAATGTGCAGTGAAATAAAACCATTGAATACATAGGCCAACAACGTGCAGTGAAATCCATTCAAACACTTTTTTTCCTGTATCGAAACATCAAATGATCTAACTAAACATCCTATACTAATTATCAATCAGTTATCAATTATCAAAATGTTAATATGCAGTATATCTTTGCCAACCATGCCACAAATTACTATCCCACCTATTCCATAAGCTAATGAAGCAGTGCTATAAAAACATTTAAGGAAAGAGAATATTGATTAGTACAAAACTACAACCAGTAAACAGTGAAGAGGAAAAGAAACCACAAACCGAGGGAAGGGATGTCTTCCCTACCTTGCCTGGGGAAGAGAGGACGCAAACCAGAAGCCCCGCCCCTATAAATCCCTACACTGCAAATCCTTCCCATAACAACGCAAAGTCCACTTCAACTCCTTGCAGTCATTCTGTCCCATTCTTCCTTATGTCTGGGGGCCATTCAAAAGTGTGTGGGAAATTTACCATATTTATCAGTCTAGGTAAATTAACCAATACTAGCAGATCGGAGGGAGAGCAGCTTGAATTGTTAGTGTCTAGGTGGGAAGGAGATCAGTGTGGAATGTTGCTATCTGACTGGCACAGAGTAACATAACACCAGTACTAAGATTAACCCTTTGAGTGCCAGAGGGTGTGCGTTCCGTACCCCTCTGACACTCAAAGGGTTAAGATTTCAAACTATATTGAGTAAAAAAAATAGTCTAACAAAACCTGTAGGTGACTTTTAAAGTACTTTTGGCGTTATAGGTTATATCAACATAACCCTTTGAGTGCCAGGGAGTTGTGTTGGCTATACCTCTGGCACTCAAAGGGTTAAATGCTGAGAATGCTTGAGATATCTGATTCATTGTGATGCAATGTGTTGGAGATCTCTCTAGCATCCAGGAGAATAATGAATCTGTGATCCAGACACCAGTTGAGCACCCGGGTGTTATCTTTTTCCTACCTGTGGGATTCACCCAGCTGTGTTGGTTTGTCAGTCTAAACTCTGACAGTTTGTGAGTAGTCTCTTGTTAAAATGAATTGTGCAGAGATTCTATAGCTATGCAGTGACCACCATCTTGTTTCCATCAGGTGTATGAAATCCTAAAACGGACAACGTGTACCAAAGCCAAATACAGCATGGGTAAGAGTCTATTCTCATGTAGCTTGGTAACTATTGCCGGCTTTTGGTGATGATAGATGTGGGAGGGGTCACCAGCCCCCACTACACTTTCTGCTGATTGGTCACTGGAAACAAACACTTTTGGGATTACTTTGGGAAGCTTGATGAGCACTTATAGAGCAAACCAACTGCACCACAGGGAATAAATAAAGATCCACAAAATGTCCTTTCATTTAAAAAAAAAAAAAACTTTTAATCCCTCTGCCGCCTGCGCTGTCAGTCCCAGCAGGCTCTAGGAGGCGTTGCTAGGAGCCGTTTAGTGCCGAAAGGGACTGAGCGCAGGCACCCAGACGTCACTATGGAAAGAGGTCTGTGCTGTTTCCTGGCTGTTAGTCCGGGAGCAGTAGGAATTCTCAATAACGCAGTAATAATTCTGGCAACTAGAACTATTGAGCAGTTAGTCGCCAGATGGGTAATTATTTGGGGCAAAGTTTACAAGGGGTGGTAGTTCCGCTTTAAACACATATTGTCCATTAGGATTTTCTGGCCATAGTAAAATAAGTGGATGTTATTATTAGGAGGTGTTAGGCTGATATTGCTCTATTTTGCTGGCCATAGTGAAGTTTAAATTGGTTTGGTCGAACACAAACATGTCCCGCTTTAATTGTGTGCTTTTGTTCTAGAGAAGCTCTTCATTTAGGCCTGGATGTAATGTTCCTGGAAGCAGACATGACATTGCTATTGGGCCCACAGGACCTAAAATTTGGTTCACTGCACATAGTAACATTATCCTCCTAATGATCAGAGAGGGGTGTCCAGTGCATTTCTTTACAATGTGATGCCCATCCCTCTGATCTTTAATGAGTTACGTAGGCTCATGCATGTTGCTTGCTTCCGTTAAAAAAACAGCTAGTAACTGTCATGTCTGCCTCCATGGAAATGACATCCAGGTCTGAGTGAAGATGTTCTCTTCTGAAAGGGGGGGGGGGATTTGTATTGGATGAAGTCCATATCATAGATGTACACAGACATGCACATACTTCTAGGTGAGACAGAGGGAAGGTGTGGCACCTCCACCCACAAACACAGTGCGTCATTTCACCCACCCACCGCCGGGTAGAGTCCCATTCAAGGCCTCTTTCTGTATGAATCTATTGAGTCTGTAGAAATGTTTACTCCATAAGCACTTCTCACTGGTCTCTGGCCCCTTATCTCTCCACTTACCTTCACGTTATAGGAACACTGCAGCCATGGTTAGTCACAACAGCACAGTAATCTCTTTATCTCACCCTGTGAGCGAGAAGCAGAGGGATTAAACATGAATTTCCACCCATATTATCCAGTTTGTTTGCTTTCTAAGAAATGCTTGTAGTCTCCAGCCTGAGTCTGTCTGTGTACTCCTGGGCTCGGTGTAATTATGTAATGAAAGCTCAATAGTGCACTTGTTTACAGACTGATCATCTAGGAAGAACTGAAGCAAACCAGCTGCCCCTTTTTTTGGAACAAGTTAACCATTTTTGTGCCAAAGGGGTAGGAAACACATTGCTTTGCCTATCCCTCTGGCACTCAAAGGGTTAAAATACCCACAGTTCACACACATTTTAAATGGGGCTTTTAACCCATTGAATACTAGATGTTTCCCATTCATTGCAAAGAATTCAAAGGGATTAAAACCCCCATTCCAATCAGTGGATTTTTTTTTTTTTTTTTTTTTGGTGCAAACTGCTTAACCCTTTGAGTGCCATAGAGGTCCCTCTGGCACTCAATGGGTTAATACAGAATTGCTCCAGTTCATCAATAACACATTCAGATTGACATCCATCAGAGCCAGACCTTATGTCCTTTTGCTCTTCTACCGGTGACCATTTTGGGGAGTGTTTTGTGTTTAACCCTTTAAGTGCCAGAGGTGCACTCATAGTGTTAAAGTGAACCTGTTTCCCAAAGACAAATGTAGTTTGTTACACAGACAGTTATTATCTACCTGTAATTTGCATTAGTCATTTTTCTGTAAAATTAAATTGTTTTTGACCATTAACTGCTGTGTTTTGGTGGCACTTTATTCAGTTCCCTGCACAGTATGCTTATTATGTATGTCTGACGGCGGTGCTCTTAGGAATGCATTCCGTGTGTGGACTCCGCCTACATTCATATACCGTGTGGGGTGATACTGGCCCAGCACACAAGTGAATTAGCACAAAGGGCCACACTGTTGATTTCTCAAAAACCTTTTAGAAACAAATGGCTAGCTCAATATATATATAAAAAGTTTAAATTTATAAAGGGACAGTAATACTTAATATGTAAAAAAAAAAAAAAAAAAAAAATTGTATAGGGTTTATTCTCCTGAGTAAAACAAGAGTACTTCCACTGCTGAGAGGTGTTTTATTCAAAAGTTATTGCAGCTCAAACTTGTTTTTATTATGTGCAGTATCAAAGTGGACTGAAATTGTACAGTGGCGCTGTTGCTACACCATGCTATGGAGTTTTATGGTCAACTACCCAGAGCTCTCCATAGGACGTTATAACAACAGCGCCACGGCACAATTATAGGTCACTGTGATACTGCACCTAAAAAATTTCAAGTTTGAGCTGCAATAACTCTTGAATAAAACGCCTTTCAGCAGTGGGAGTGCCCTTGTTTTACTCAGGGGAATAAACATTACAATATATGTATTTTACATATTAAGTATTACGATGACAAGCCCACTTTAAGAAATTAATGCACAGTGTATGCTTGAGGATCAGAGCATTAAGTTGTACATACCTCTGGCATTCGCGGGTTAATAACTTTTCCTTTAAGAGACGCTCAATTTACTGTATTGTTTTGATGTGGACAACTATAGAATACAAGGGCTCCTATGAGATGTAGAACTTGCCATAGGTAACATGGATAGGCAAAAGCTAGATCAGGGTGAGCATGACAGACTTGTACCAAATACCTTGGGGGTTTATGTACAGATGTGTGTTAGAGGAGATAACGTATCTAGTTCCTGTTATGTTCTCTGCATTCTATACATAGGCACCAAAATAACTTCTCTAGTGTACTAAATTCTATGTTCTCTCCTCTTTATCACAAGTTAGTGCAACTCCCCCTTGTTTCATTGATCTAGAGATATGAACTAGTTTTCATAATATTACTGGATCAGATATCCTTTCCAAATCCTAAAACAGGTCTGGGCTTGTGAGGCCTTTAGCCATCCTTGGAATATCATTATTATTATTATTATTCTTTATTTATATAGAATAATATACTAAACGAATTCCGCAGCGCTTTACAATAGGGAATAGACATACAGAGGTATTAAATAGCACAAATTAAATGTGGAGAACAGAAGTATCAGAGGGCCCTGCTCGTGAGAGCTTACAGTCTACAACTCCTACTGTCCCTAGCCAACCACTGGGTGGGGATGATGTGAGTAATAGTCCATTAATAGCGGAAAGGAGTCAAGTTGCCCACAGCCTTCCCAGGATAACGAACAGGACTGAAACATGTAATAATAAAACATTATGCTAAATATCAGGCTGCTTGTTTAAAGGATAACTATCAAAAGATATCTGCCATGTGGGCATTTCTTCACCCATGTGATCAGATCTGCTGATTGTCTGGGCTGTATTGTGAACCCGGGTGTACCAACAGGGGACAGAATATGGGCTAAAGGTGCATTGTACTGAATGGTGAAGGACCACTTCCTGTCCTGTGTGATGCAGGTCTCCATAGACGTGTTGGGACAGGCAAGGCCTTCCAACTGCTGCCAGGCTGGCAGAGAATCATTGGAGTCTGGCAGCAGTTGGAGAGCCTCATGTTGCTCATCCCGTCATAGCACCTCTGTATTGAGTGTGAAGGTCTGACATAGCAGGTCTATGGTTAATGTGCACACAAAACCAGTTTGTTTCTGAGAGCCACAGACTTCTGATTTGCAAGGTAAGCAGTTTTCTGATCCCCCCGAATGGCTGAAAGGAGCAGTTCTGTGGCAGCACTGAGCAGCCCTGGACTTAAGAAATCTGCTCCTATTGAGCAAACTTATTAAAACATTGTTTTAATTACATTTTAAAGGGTCGTTAAAGTTTTATCACAAGGGGGAAAAACATATGTTATAGAGCTTTTCCTGCTGAGGAAAACCAGTGTAACCCCACTGCAGGGAGATGGTTATTACAGTTCACACAGTCCTAAAGAGGTAGAACTACTACCACCATCGCCTCAGGCTCACCTCCCCAATATAATGCAATAGATAAACGCTGTTGCTATCCGTTTAATATGTAAAAAGATTTTGTAATGAAATAATTTTGGAACATCCATCTCTGAGCATTGGCAGTACGCTTGTTTTGATTAGCAGGAAAAGCTGTCTCTTTCTTGATAAAAATTAACTGCTGCTTCAAGATAAGAGGGCGAGTTTGTAGGGTGTAATGCTGATGGAGAGTGCCTTTCAAGAGGTTTTGCAGCAGTTGTTTGCTTTATTCAGCCGCACTTACTGTTGGCATGTGACATGCTGTCCATGGATGCTATTGCCTTCCTGTTATCCATGCCAGGGTGCCCTGATATAAACATATAAAATCACAAAGTATGGGGGTCCAGGGTGCCCGTACGTTATGAAAAGACCATTCAGGCCAGTCTGGTTGGATTACAAATTCCTTCATCCTCTTACATGCATTGTGAGTTATAGCCCAACAGCTGGAGGGCTACGAGGCTGGCCAATCCCATTCCCTTGCATATACTAGTATTTATAATACAGGTTCCTGGTGAGCTCAACATAGTATGTATTAATAATGTTACATATGTGTGTGTGCAGTAAGGATTATGTCTTGGCTACATATACGAAGTTAACAAAAGGAAAGTCTGCGCATTGGATTGTGACCTTTACAAATTAATAACCTGTTACTTACAATAAATGATAAACAGTGGGGTTTAGTAATATATTTTTGGCCAAAAGTATAAATAATCGCCTGCCCAGCCAATGTACCCAGGTAAGGTATAAATACCTCTTATTTCCCTTACAAGGGGTTTGTTCACCATAAGGTAAGGTGAAATTACTGTGTTTTAATTGTATTATACTAAAACTGTTCATAGATTTGAGGCAGTTGGGGCTTGCCTAATAAAACCCAATGTTTATTATTTCTAGTAGGTCACATGTTATTTGCAAAGGTCAGGATCCGATGTGCACGCACACACACATATATATAATCTCCTATATAATAATTCACTAAAACATGTGTAACACCACAATCATGCGCAGTAGAGACTGCCCGTGACGAGGCTGATACAGAGCGGGGCGTTCCAAAGGAGCTTCCCGCTCAGTATCAGCCGCAGTGCAGGCAGTTTCCACTGAGCATGACTGCACCGCGACCAGCTGGCACTGTATCAGCCGTGGCGTGGGCAGTCTCTAATGTGCATGACTGCCCTGTGACCGGCTGCCAGTGGAACTGTGGCCCATGTAACGGGCTCTTCAACTAGTGTCATATATATATATATAAATATAATATTATGTATGTGTATATAATCACATGCTAAGAATGAAATTGCCCACCTGCGACTCATGTCCGGGTGCCCCTACATAAGCCTACTGTATATCCTTCCAGTGCAGATCCAGTTGACCCCTCTTGTTCTGAATCCCCACAGTGCTACCATCTGATATATCACAAGTAAATGGAAGAATAAAACGAGCTCAGCTAAACATAGAATAATTATATGTCTTGTGTGAATAACAAGCCATTGACAATGAGGATGTGCCTGCCGGAGATAAAGTGATCTGCCTCTGCTATCATTATGCGCTTTTAACTTTAATAATAATCCAGACTCATCCTCTACCGAGAGACTCATAACACATGGTACTGTAATCTTCTCACATGTGGGGATGCACAAAGCAGATGCATTATAGAGGCTGCGTCCTGCAGAGCTTGCCCTCTAAACTCACTGGCATGATAAGCAATAAAATAAGTCTCTGCATCCTTGTTATATACCACTTGTTTTTCTGTTTGTAGGAATTACCAGCCTACTTGCTAATGGCGTGTACAGCGCTGCTTATCCTTTGCACGATGTGAGTATTCCTAACCAATGCCACATGTTTTCTGGGTGCTATTCCCAAATATTCAACACTTTACAGTTCAATAAATGTGTGTCTGCACCTTGGGTGTGATGATCTAGACGCCCCCTGCCCTGAGAGATAGCTATAGATACACATCTAACACAATAGATATATATATATAAAATGAGCAAAATTACCACTGCTTTGCCTATGGGAGAATACTGTATATTCACCAGTGCTTTCAGGGCTCTTCCAACTCCTCTCTTGTGTGTAGCCATGTTGACCAGCGGTTGCTGTCACAGGGTCCAGAACCCCAATGCCTTCTGTCCAGGTGTAACATCACTGTGGCCATGAAGCACCATGAATGTGGACAGTGGGACAGCAGCCTCTGTCAAACACAGTGGTCTGCTTCAGATGCAATGGAAGAGCTCAGAAAATGGTGAAAACATGTAGGAGGACTGTGGGAGATGGAGGGACAGTGTGACCTTGCTTATGAGGTGGTGAAACGTTCGGGCAGGGCAAAAAGTGGATGAGAGGGAGGGTGGTCATGGAGACATGAGACGGCAAAAAAGAGGATGGGGGTTTGAAAGCAGTCTGACTCGCACTGATTTCTTCTGCAGTGATTTTCATCAGGTGTAGACAGGAGTGCTTCCCCTACCTCCACTCTACTGACACCCCAAGGAGAGGCTGCCAGAGAAACAGGGATGCTAGATCTTTTGATTTATAACTCACACTTTGAATGCCACAAAGGTGGCAACTGATTTGCAGAGCAATGCATTGTGCATCCCCGCTGCACACAAAGGGTTAATACCAGGTGGAGACAATCTTTGACTCTAGCTTTTGGATACTATAACTCCCATGATCCCCAACCATCCAACAGCTGTATAGTGAAAGGGTTCGCTGCTCCTGGGTTTACTCATTCATACAATGTTCTGTGCAAAGGTCCATAGTGGTTGTTTCAGTTGTTGTCTGCCATTGCTCCAAGTGTCAGCAATGACCAGGGAAGTTACTGACCAGAGACCTTTGTATATATAAATCCATAGCGTGCAGTGATTGTTTTCTACTTTGCTGTTGAACAATAAACTTCTAGTGTGACGTGCGGTACTACAGCATCAACATGCTGCAAGGGGTTACCATACAGAGTAATGTTCAAAATAATCATTATCTTTTTTTTTTTTTTTTTTTTTTTTTTTTTTTTTTTTCCTCTTCTTCTTACCCAGGGTGACTATGAAAACGAATCTGAACCCAATGACAGGAAGGTAAGGCCTTGTATTAATGGGATATAATATATGTGTGCATAATGTTATAAAATTAAAAAAATGTAGTGGTAAGCTGGCACTATTGAAGTTTGCATATGTGACCTTATCATGAATCTCTATAAACGTTCCATGTAGCAGAACCTGCAGCACCAAGATGGACACTCACAGGACTTCCACTGAGTGAAATTTGTTTTCATGATGTCAACCTGCTGCAAGTTTTGCTAAATGGGGGAAAAATAAAAACATATAATTTTGGTTTTCATACTTAAACACTAAAATACCTTTTATCTTGCCTTGTGTGTGAGAAGTTATTTGGGACATGGAATGGATGGTTTGCTTGTGCTTGGACAGAGCTGAAGGTTTTGCAGTGAGGTCAGTACTGTTGACTTTAGCTTTTCTAGTGTAATACGCACACCCATACCTGGGAACTTTCAAAATGGGCTAACCCTGAGATCATAAAAATAGTAACCCTTTACGTTCCCCAGAAAGCAGATTCTCTGCAATAATTCCATACGTGCTGTATCCCAGAGGTGCTACAATCAGTCCACAAGGAACCTTTAACATGCTACAACTTAAAGGGATAGTAATGTTTCATAATAAAAGCAGCTCTAATTAATCATCATAGTATTTGGGCCATGGAGAGTGTTATTTAAATTCTGTTGTAGTTCAAGACTAATTCAATGACAAAGTATCCCCCTCCCTGCCCTTTTACTGATGTATCACTGTTCAGCCAGATCAGAAGGGAGGTGCCCAGGTAGACTGCAGAGAGGGACAATCTTCAATTAAGATAAGGGAAAAACCTGAAAAACTTGTCAAGGGGGGCAGGGCTTTCATTGTTCTCATAGGAAGAAGATTGTTCCCTGCTGTTATCTGTCTGGTCTATAGACTGCATTCCACATCTGAGAAGAGATGGCTTACACTAGGTAAAAGGGGCAGGAAGGGAAACTTTGCTTGTGAATATCTCTCAAACAATAAAGGTTTGAGAGATAAGACTTTTATATCGTTCTTCATGTGTTTTAATGCCTACAAAATAAAATAAATATAAAACGAAGTATTACTATCCCTTTAAAGACATCCGTGCCTAATCACACATAAGGCAGCCAGTACTTAGCTCTTTCTTTATAGTAGAAACAGCACCAATTAAATCCAAATCCAGAACCAATTAGATCATGCGGTAGATCACTGGACTCTCCTCTCCCTGAGACCCTGATATGAGTCAAAACCCTGAGTCTCAGGGTCAAACCCTGAGGGTTCCCAGGTATGACACACACTCAAGTACCAGGATAGCAAGCTGCCAGGCATGGGACATGCTGGAAAATAAGCAGATGTGAATCTCTACTCAATTTTCCTTATTTACTAGCAAAATGTACTTGCAGACTAATTTCATGCACTACAATCTGGAGAGGCAGAAGAATTCTTTCACTCGGGTTTTGAAAGAAAAAAGTAGTAAAATCTTTTGGGGGGTACAACAAAAAAAATCATAAATAGGGCAGTGTTGGCATAAGGCTGCCTTCATTCTCACTGGGCCATTCCTAATGCCTTTTACTAGAAGGGCCTGCCCTAGATGCCAGTAAGAATTAGATAAACTGCAAATCACTTTGGGCCTTGAGCACAAAAAAATTGTGGTGCAATTCTAAAGCAAACCAGCTGCACCATGGGGGGACATTTTCAAAATTCCCAAAACGCCCATTGATTTAAATGAGCGGTTTCAAATGCATTTTCACAAAGCACTGTAATCCTGTCTCACATTAAAGGGGCTACAACTCCCATGTGAATCGCTTCCCTTTTGTGCATATGACCCATGTAGTGTAATTCTTATAGTTCATGGTGTGATGTAGGAAATAAGAAAGTTCTAGCGCTCACATTCTATCTTGTGTGTAAAGGGGCAATTCACTCTCCATAAAGGGATAGTAATACTTCGTTTTAACTTTTTTATTTTGTAGGCATTAAAAAAACATGAAGAATGATATAAGTCTTATCTCTCAAACCTTTATGGTTTATGAGATATTCACAAGCAAAGTTCCCCTCCCCGCTAGGGTGACCACATTTGCTTTCAACCATTCAGGGACACTTGGGGAGTTGGTAAGTCACACCAAAGTCAGACATGAGTTTTGGAGGATAATGCAACTGGCAGTCGGGGATAAAGCTCATGTATGCATTCCTCAACACATTTTCCCCACTTAACATGCAGTTAAGTTAGTGGTTGGATGAATGCATGCAAGCAAGGGCCTTGCCCCTACCTACATGCATTAGTCCACCCACTGCCAACCAGGGGTCATGACATATTGACAATTTTACATCCCATTGATTATATATATATATATATATATATAATATATATATATATATATATATGATTAATAATAATAAAAAAAACTGCTTCCACATCTTTCAAGTTTCTTTTTCAGCTAGTGACTGAGTGCAGATTTAACCCTTCAGGACCAGAGGGATATGGTGTGCAAGTGCAACTTTTGCAGAAGGGTGTATAAACAAGTACAATAATTTTGCTTCTCAATGTGTTGCACATCCTGATCCCTCTGGTGTGCATGAGAAGGGTTAATTTCATTCATTTCTGTTTTTGAAGGATGATTATTTATTTTTTTTTTGTTACATGCTAATTTTTTTAACCCCGAGTACCAGAGGGGTATGCAACACATGTGAAGCAATTTATAACATACCCATCTGGCATTCAAAGGGTTAGCGTCTATCTCTACACATTGACTTTGCCTTGAGACAGTTTGAGGTACATATTTATCCAACCTAAACGTGACCAGCAGTGTATGCTTATTATATCTCAGTGTGTATTTATACAATTAGTAGTTTCTTATGGACTTGAAGACTTGCTCTCAGGAAGGGAGATGGCACTGGCGTGGGACTCAGTCACTCACTGGAGCTTGGAGAGGTGTTATACCGCTCGTGTCCGCACCCACGCTGCCTCCAGTGGCACTCACTAGTCTCTCATATCCATGCGTCGCTGCACAGGATTACCACAGCCGTCCCCTCCGTCTCACAGCACCACCCAGCCAATGAGAACCATTGTGCAAATACCTCCATTGGCTGGTGGTGGTGCGTGTTGCTATTGGTAGGCTCTGATTGTCGCTCTGATGTTGAGCGAGCTACCAGAGCAGCGAGAAAAAAACAACAATTCACATACAGTGTAGTTTTAAGGAGGAGGCTTGGGGCGGCTCTCGGCTTTGGACCCACACAATAGGGCTGAATGGCGGAGACTGTGTGTGGCTTTGCTTCATTCCGGGACTCTTTAATGTCCCGGTAGGGAGTGACTCGGGACGCGGGACCAAGACCGCAATTAAGGGACAGTCCCGGGCATTCCGGGACACATGGTCACCCTACTCCCCGCCCCTTTTACCTAGTGTAAGCCATCTCTTCTCAGATGTGAGTCTGGTTGTATGACAGTACAGATAACAGAAGGGGACAGTTTTCTTTGTATGAAAACAATGAAAGCCCTTCCCCCCTTGACAAGTTTTTCAGCTTTTTCCCTTATCTTAATTGAAGATTGTCCCTCTCTGCAGTCTACCTGGGCATCTCCCTTCTGATCTGGTTGAACAGGGGGGGGGGGATACTTTGTTTGTGAATATCTCTTAAACCATAAAGGTTTCAGAGATGAGACTTATATCATTCTTCATGTTTTTTAATGCCTACAAAATAAAATAAAGTTAAAATGAAGTATTACTATCCCTTTAAATACAGCATGTGTATATAGTCTGTTGGGTACTTGAGACCATTAAGAGCTAGATTTATGCAGATCTGGGCACTTTTGTATAATGCATGAGTGTTAATGGAAAAACAACCCTTCATTATAACCTCCCACTTTACTTGTTCATAAAATGCTAATGACCACTATGAAATTTGGCCTTGGTTCAACAGATAACATCTTCAGTCCGTCTTGAATGTCATCTACATGGACGTCGATATGCCTTTTTCTGTTAGGACTCCTGCACCCTTTGAATTATTGATATCTTCTACCCCTGTAAATATTGATATCCAGAGCGAATTGAAGATGTTATCTCTTGATCAGAGGTACAAGGGAAATAAATAATATGGACTTTTAGGATATTTTGTAGTGGTAGTTTGTTTTTAGGAAGTTTGTGTTCCTTTAGTTTTGCGCCAGAGCATGGCATTCATTGTCCAGAATAAACTTTGTAACTAAATGCAAAGGTAAACTGTGGGCAGGAAATGCTTGAATAAGAATGTAGTATCAGAGGTTTCCAAAAGTGAAGTGTGACATGGGTGTGGGTTGTGAGTCACTGCACATTATTTTGGTGTATGTACAGTAACAATCACATGCTGACAGGGACATGTCAGTCCTCAGGAAGCCGCACCTGCTGCACAAGCACTTGTTTAGGCCCTCTGAGGGCCAGACTTATATCCCAGGTGTTGTTACCACCACCCACCGTGTACACCGCTCCTCCAGTGATTGTGCTCTGAGCTCTTTCCTTGGGTTGTCAGTTACTAGAAATGCACAGAGGTGTCTTATGTTCAAAAGAAAACTGCAGCAATTCTGGTGCAAGCCAACTGCACCATAGGGAGATACATTTTCCCAAATTCCAACTGATTTTAAAAGGGACTTTTAATCCCTTGAATGCTAGGTCTCCAACACATTGCCATCAAAATAAAGCATATTACCCCAAACCTAAATGCCTTGCTTGGTGTAATCCTAGCTAGTAGAATACAAAACAAGAGTACATGGTTTAGTGTCCTGTGTTCAAAAGAAAAGTGGAATAAATATGACATTTTTTTTTTTATAATCATGTATAATGTGCACCCCCCACTTCACATAAGGTGAAAAGGAGCAATATTGTACTATATTATGTATTATACATGAGATTTTACAGTATTTAGTCAGAAACCATAAACTAGTACACCAGTGGGGCCTAACCACTTGCCTGCTGTTACCAGTGTGTACCATTGTGTTACCATTTTTTAAAGCTAACCATTTAATTTTCTATTGTGATCAGATAAAAGAATGAACGCGGCCCTCACATGTATTTCTAATCCTGTTGCACATAACTGAAAAACCTTGGATGCCCTTGCAACAGAATAATAATGGAGATGGAGAGATTTCCATGTAATCCATTGGAGTTAATGTGCCTTGTGGTTCAATTCTGGAGAAACATTTGCACCATAAGGTACCAAAAAAAATCTCCCATTTTCATAAATGGTGCTTTTAACCTGTCAAATGCTAGAGAGGTCTTCAATGCATTACTCTGCAGTGTGTTGGAGACTTTTCTAGTATTACAGGGGTTAAAGGGAATTTGTATTTGAACCCTATGGGGCTGTTGATTTGCCCCAAAACAGCCTCCCTTTTCTTGGTACATTGGCCTCAGTGAGAGACACAGAGCCTGTATCACCTCTGTATAACTTAGCCTAAATAGTTAGGTTATATAGCGAATCTGACTAAAAGTGTTGTAATTTTTTTTTTTTAAGCGTTATTTTGTCTAAATTGAAGTTATAAAGTGTGTCCTTCACCTACTTCCACATAGACTACGGTTACCTGCTCTGTAACCGCAGTCTGTCGCTCTGCCTCTGCTCCCCTCCCTCTATCCAGCCTCCTCTGATGACGGAGGCTTTCTGTCTGTAAGTTGGAGCGATCTCATTGGCAGAGATTGATGTCAAGCCAATGAGATTGCTCCATCTTATAGACAGAAAGTCTCCGTCATCGGAGGAGGCTGGATAGAGGGAGGGGTACAGAGCAGGAAGTAGGTGCAGAGAAGACTTTATAACTTCAATTTAGACAAAATAAAGCTTAAAAAAAATAAATTAATACACTTTTAGTCAGATTTGCCATATAACATAACTATTTAGGCTAAGTTTTATAAAGAGGTGATACATCCCCTTTAATGCCACGTGGCAGTTCGTGGCCATTCACATTCAAGCCCCAAGCATGACATGCCCATGATGTGCCAGAACCGTCTGTTCCTTAAGCAAGTTTACCCATGATGGTCCTGGCACTACATGGGTCCTTAAGGGGTTAAAAGTCCAATTTAAATCAGTGGGAATTTGTATTGTTTCCCAGCGGTGAAATTGGTTCACCTTTTCATATGTATGTCAGACTCCATGTGAGCGCTGATGAGTGGAACACAGACTGACACTGCTGTGACATTGTATAATTGTTTGTATGTTACACCCCATGGAATACCTGGCTTCTTGTTTTAGTAAATTATGTAATTTACAAATTTGCATAATGTGATGACCGCTAAAGTTTCCATACAATTATTGATCCAAGTGGATGGTAATGCAGATGTTCTTACACCTTCTGATGTGTGTTCCCATGCTTGTGGAACTGCTCTGTTTAGTGGTTTTCATTTTACTCCAAACCTTAACACTGGGTTAGTGTTATAAGACTGATTAGAGAATTAAACATTTGATTCATTTGTTTAATTAAAGGGGTGTATCTTGGAATCTACTTTTTGTAAACCGTCAGGAGAATTATTTGCAGGTGTGATTCATGCAGATTGGCAAGAATTCCCAAAACTGTTATCCATTGTGGAACACCGCAACCATGGGGTAAAGATCCCCTCCTCTGGAGGGCAGGGCACTTCAAAAAAGCTAAGGCCTCTGAGGCAGAGAATCTATTCATCCCTCTACTTTTCCCAACATTCTATTCCCAGTTTCAAGTAACCTTCCCAGAGAAGAAGTTGTACGGACATTGTTCTTTGTATGTTTCATTCCTAGTAAAATGGGGCTGTAATAATATCCCCATTAAGTGGGCTTCCATTAACTGCTTCCTTGTTCATGAATTGCCTGTTTACAGGTTCATTACAGGACTTAAAACCTGTGAAGATTGAGTTGATTATCTAAGTCTTTACCTCACTGAGCTTCTCTGAAGCTCTTCACTGTACTGCAAATGGAATTCTGAAGGTGCATTAACTTCTTGATCCCTTATATACAAGATCCAGTCCTTGTCCCTTCACATACCTCCCAACATTTCAAATTGCCAAAGAGGGACACTTGTGTTTTAGGGGGTGTTGTTGGGGGTGTGGCTTGTGTGCAGGGCATTACTGAGAATTGTTAGGCTATTTTATGACCTATTGACACCTCCTTGTATAACCTAATAAATTAATTATAACAAGGCCAAAGTATTTTATTTACACAGGCTAATTTATAAACACATATAATGACTTTAAACAAACATTAAGGTGGGTTTTATTGTTGTAGAGCAATATGATGCACTTATATACACACCACACAGTCTGATCTCCTAAAAAGAGGGACATCAGGGTGGGAAAGAGGGACAGAGGGATTTGAGTATAAAAAAGGGACTGTCCCTCCTAAAGAGGGACACTTGGGTGGTATGCCTTCAGGTGTCTCAAGCATTATCCTGGCTGTTAACTGTGCAGGAATACATGAGGGTACTGGGCTACCTAGTCTGCGCCAAGGAGGCAGCTGCCTTTGCTCAATTTCAGAAATTGCTCCAGACCCCAGTTTCACTTGTCTTATGTCATGTCTGTCTGCACAGACAAAGGAAGTCCTTTGCTGATGGCTTCAATGACAACATTTGATGTTGGGGTGCTCGTTTGTCATTCTAGAGTGAGATGTGGTCACCGTGGACACCAGCTTCTTGGCCCAGGGCCTCTGAGCCAGAGAGAGGTTCTTCTAGAAATCGATGTTGTGGAGCTACAGGGGATCTCCTTGTGCTATGCCACTGGTCTCATCCCTGTCAGAGTCCCCAGTAAGGATTCATTCAGACAATGTGACAGCTGTTGCTTACATCAACCATCAAGGAGGAACCAAAAGCATATCGCTTTGGACAGAGATTCAGGAGATCCCCCAGTGGGCCAAGGCTTACGTGCTGCAGTTAACATTCCAGGTGTAGGAAATGTGGTTGCAGACTTTAATTTGTCAGCATCTGGATCCCCCTGGAACTGGGAGCTGAATAAGAGTGTGTTCAACCATTGGGGATTGTCATCAGTGGATTTCGTGGCCTTCCGGTTGGACAGCAAGGTTGTGCTGTTCTGTATCAGGCCTCAGGAGGTTTTACAAACTACTAGGGTTTTGTTGTTGTGTGTGGTTTTATTTTCCCAAAGTTGTTGGAGGTTTCACATTAACCAGGAAATTGTTCTTACTACTTCCAAAACACAAGTGCTGGCACTTCATCTGTTGGATGTGGTACATTGCTTGAAGTAGTACTGTCATCCCATGAAGCCATTTTGTAAATATGTCATCTTTGAGGGCTCATGTGTGTCAGGCTGAGACTAAGGTTACCATCACTTACTTGATTTAAAGAAACCTCTCTTCCTTTTGACTCATGGCATATTCCACAAGATGGGTCTGTCTTGGGCCTACTGCTTGGCCACTGCTGAGTGGTTGTATAAAGCAGTGATGTGGTCGTCCCTGCATACTTTTACCAAACACTGAGTGAGTTTCAAGGCCTTTGCTGAGACCAGCTTTGGCTAGAAGGTCCTTCAGGCCATGGTGCCTCTATAAAGGTCCTTCTAATTCCTGTTTTTCTCTACAGAGATCAGAACCCTGTTGATTTCCTGTTCATTTGCAGTTGTTTGGTGTCCTTTGACACTGAAGTTCGTGTTGTACTAGTTTAGTCCTTTTCGAAACTGATCTCCAGTGAAAAGTTGTTGTTTTTTTTTGTTTTGTTTTTTTCCTGTAATCTTTGTAGATCCTTTTTAACTTGACTCCATGGTTCCTGTGCTCCACAGTGGATGCTGAAAAAAAGATTTTAAGGAACTTACCATTGAATCATCTTGTCTTCAAGTCTCCTGGCAGAGAGGTCCTCCTGGGTTCTCTGTACAGGAGATTTCCTTTTTTCCTCTCACTTCTCCTTCATCTTGGTTTTACTGTACATTGAAACTGGAAGTAGGAGGTGAGGTAAAGTGGAGGGAAGATGGGAGTCTCCGCCTCCAAGTCATTACTTTTTTTGAAAAGCCCTACCCTCCACAGGAGTCGACCTTACCCCATGCTTCCGGTGTTCCACATGGACTAAGAAAAGGATTTAATGGAAATTCACTAAAATCCTTTTCATGTTCATGTCCTGTGCCGTGTTTGGCCCCTGCATGGATCTCGATCACATCGAAACCTCACAGGTCTGCCTTCAAGCATACAAATGAGTGGAACATCTTTTTTTGGACTGGTCCATCTGTATCTCTCCAACTGTTATACAACTCCCATAATGTACTGCATGCCACTGGCCAGTTGAGGATGATAGAAGCTATACTTTAATAGGTGGCAAACTACATGTTGCCTGGGCATAACATGGCTATTAAGAATTCTGCTGTTGGAAACTTTGATTGTGGCTAGGTAAGGTGAACAATCATCCGGCAAAGTAAGGCATAAAAAATACCATTGGTTTAAATGAGGCTTTAACCCCTTAAATTCTAGGGGTGTCAAATATATATATTGTAAAGCAATGTGATGGAGAACTCTAGCAATCAGGGCATTAAAAGCCCCTTTTAAGTCAATGCAAATTTCTACTGCTGCATCACAGAGGGAAATGAAAATTTCCAGTGATTTAAATGCTACTTTTAACCCTTTGAGTTCCTGGGGGCATGCAATGTATTGCGTAAACCTCTGACGTTCAAAGCATTAAATAATTGCATACCCTCCAGCTGTGCCTTTTTACCAGGTACAGTACTTTTTTTTTATTTTATTTTATGCTTTTGTAACTTCTAAAACAACAAGAGAATCTGGCACAGCGGGAAGGGGGCTCGTTTGGCAAGTAGCAGAGAAACTCAGGCACAGGAGTGATTAGATATACTGTGTAATGGGATTTTCTTTACACAACAGAAAAATGTCAGGTTTTGTTTATAACAATGTCCATGGTTACATCTATCAAAGGACATGATGGGTATCCATAGATTAAAATGTGCAAAAGTGTGGAATGAATATATAATTTTTATTTTTTTTTAAAGGGATGGGGGGGGGCACCAGCCGTGAGTTTACCTTATTTTCATCTGAGAAATGTTAGAAGGTATGTAAATGATAGTGATTTCCAAAGCTTTGATTTATGTTGGGTACCCCCTCTAGCATTCAAGGGGCAAAAGCCTTATTTACATTATTGGAATTACTTTGTCCCCTGCTGTTCAGTTAAGGGGAACTACCACCCCAACACAATGTAATCTCTAAGTCTTTGTCTTTTTATCGTTATTAGCAATCCATAGTTAGTGCTCTTACAACACTTTTTTGGAGAAAACTATCTTTATATTAAATTTCTACCTGATGACACCTTGCCCCTTGAATTCATTCTGCGCATGACCACTATGGAGCCATTCAGCTCCATTGTACCTCCCTCCATCTTCTGCACTCACTATATATAAACCATCGGTCCGTTTCCACTAGGCTGAAATGACCTGACCGCGCTTGATGCCAGGAGAGAGGCAGGTCACATGGTGCTGAGGACAGTGACGTATGAGTGATGGGCAAGATGGAGTGAGGTACAATGGAGCCAAGTGGCTCCATAGCGGTCATGCGCAGAACAGATTCAAGGGGCAAGATGTCATCAGGTAGAAATTTAGTATAAAGATAGTACTCTTACAACACTTTTTTGGAGAAAACTAACTATGGATTGGTAATAACGATAAAAATACAAAGACTTAGAGATTACATTGTGTTGGGGTGGTAGTTCCCCTTTAGTTTGCCCTAGAATTGCACCTCTCTAGCTTCTAGAATATCCTGCAGAAAGTGGAGCAAACCTTGGCAAACCGGCTGTGCCTTTGGGTCTTTGCATTGTTTTGCAGGCTTTTATAGCCGTAAGTGTAGTTCTGTGAAGGTTTGTATTCTCTCAGAAACTGATACATTTCTATCTTTCAGCTTCTGTGCGATGAGTGGGCCAGTTATGGAGTATTTTACAAGTACCAACCCATTGATCTAGTCCGGTAAGATACTGGCATTCTCTCCAGGGGTTTATGTACTGAGAAGTGATGAAAATATGACATTGCCAATGTGATAAACTGTCCATTTCCTATGTTGTTCTTTGAAGCCTGTGCACTAAGATCTGTCATGTTGGAAAGTCTCCCTAGGAACTGGAGATTCTATCATACTGATAAAATTACCACCTGTTTATCACATCGTAGTGCAGTGGTTTTTTTTAATGCCCCCCAAACACTCATCTGGAACCTTTGAAGCACACCAAGCCATTTGTCAAGTGTGTAATGAAAAGTACAAATACATAAATATATAGTCACAATCCACCGTTAAGTGGATGTCCATGGCACACCGAAGTGTCCATGGCACACCTTGCCTAAGAACCACTACTTTAACGCATAACCTTCAGTTGTCTTTCTGATGTGGGCGCAATGGGGAACAGCAGGAAACGGATTCTTCCAAGTACAAAATTGTTGTTTCCCTGGAATAAATCTACATGGGGCATATCAGCACTGAGTCCTTTTGGTTCGGTTTCGGAGCCTAAAATGTTGTTTCGTTATCAAATGCTGAGGTTTTGTTTTGTTTTTGTCAGGAAATATTTTGGGGAGAAGATTGCCCTGTACTTTGCCTGGCTGGGAGTCTATACGCAGATGCTTATTCCAGCGTCCCTTGTGGGGATCATTGTGTTCCTATACGGATGTGCCACTGTTGATGAGAACATACCGAGGTACAGTATCATGGTGGGAGATTCTTATAGACATTCACTTGGATTTCACTAAATTCAATGCGTTTATCAAGGCTTTACCTACAAATTTCCCCATAGACTTCAACAGGAATCTGGAAGATCAGTCCAGATAACATGTTTCAACTGCACTGAAGCCTAGTCCATAGATAGAAGGGAGGAAATGCCTTCTTAGGGCCTTGTGTTTAAAAGAGAATGAGACCTATTCTAGTGTATACCAACTGCACCATAGGGGACAAATACGAATTCCCCAAACTTCTGTTGATTTTAAATGGGGCTTATTACCCAGTGCATCACTTAATGACTTGTGTTAGACCCCTAGTATTCAAGGTTGAAAGCACCATTAAAATTGAGGGCTATTTGTTCCCTATAGTGTAGTTGGTTTACCCCAGTTTGCTTTGGTGCATGAAGCCCTAAGTGTTAGAACAATGCCACTGTGTCTTATTGTTTGAGTGCCCTAAACCCCATTAGGGCATATGTATAAAGACAAGAGGAGAAATGCTGGGGCAGATCCCCTCTGTGTTTTATAAAAATAGTACTGTAGAAGTCACTGACACAAGCGCCCCTATGTATCCAATCAGAGTAGGGCAATACAGTTTCACGATGGGGGACACAAATACCCACTGATTTAACCCCTTACGTTTTGGGCCTTATGTTCAAAAGAAAACTGGAAAAATTCTGGGGCAAATCAGTTGCTTCACAGGGGACATAACATTCCCCACTGATTTAAACTGAGAACTTAATCCATTGAATGGAATGCTAAAAAGACCAATTTAACCCTTTGTCTGCCACTGCTTGAAATGCTTTGCACACCCCTTTGACACTCAGTTGGTTAAATCAGTATGAATTTGGGGGATTTTTCATTGTCCCCTGTAGGTACAGTTGGTTTGCTCCATTTATTATTTAATGCGTATTATCCTTGAGCTCCATAGAATAACATGAATTGGAGTTACTTCTCTCGCCTTTCATCCTTGGTGCCTCTCCTTCCCGGTTTGTAATGAGTAACTGTCTGGATTGACCTGAATTTGCTCTTCTCTTTACCCCAGCATGGAGATGTGTGACACTCGGTACAACATTACCATGTGCCCCCTATGTGACAAGACCTGTAACTACTGGAAGATGAGCTCGGCTTGTGGCACGGCTAGGGCTAGCCATCTCTTCGACAACCCAGCCACTGTGTTCTTCTCAGTATTCATGGCTCTGTGGGGTAAGAATCTGACCTGCTGCTCTCCGAGCACATTGTGGGGAGATGTATAAAAGGGGTACCCTATCCTATATAATAATTTGCTAAAACGTGTGCAATGATGCAGTCCTGCGCAGTAGAGACTGCTGCACATGCTGCAGTCATGCACAGTAAAGACTGCCCACGCCGCGGTGGAGCATCCAGCTCTGTATCAGCCGTGCCGTGGGCAGTCTCTACTGCGCATGACTGCCCCGCGACCGTCTGGCAGTGGTGCTGTGGCCTGTGTAATGGGCTTTTCAGCTAGTTTTTACATAAAGAATGCACACATTTGTAAAGGTGTTCAAAACTAAAATTCCCTTCCTGGCCCGGCTCCAAAAGGGACTGACCGTGCAGGCGCACGGACGTCACTGTGACGAGATGTTCGTGCTTCCTGCTCCTGTGAGCCTCGGAAAAACGGCAAAATGTTTGGAACCAGGTAATATTTCTGGCGACTAGCGCTACTAAGCAGCTAGTCGCCAGATGAAGACGGCATTCATGTAAAGTTATTGCGGGGTGGTAGTTCCCCTTTAAGCTTCCGAGACTGGAAGCCAGGCATCACCACGGACATCTTGAATGCGAGCCTGCGCTGTCAGTCCCCTTCACAGGCATTGCACTGGCTCGGACGGCTCCGGAAGAGACTGACAGCGCAGTCGCACAGGCTGCATGTAACCTGGCCATCAGTCTCGGAAGCTTAAGAATAACTTTATTTGTGGGCACTTTTGAGAGGTAAAATAATGATTATTAAGGTAGTCACCACCTGCCTAAGTATTGCAGGGAGACTTTAGTGGAGGTGGTAGTTCTGCTTTAAAGGTGAAATTTAAAAGTTTAAACATAGGTGTAGCTTGGGTACCACTTAGCATGAATGTAGTTGGCCTACTGCACTCCTTAACCCTTCTGGTATTACAGTGGGGCATGCAGTGCTGTGCTTTGTATTCTAAAGGGTAAGAACAACACTAAATTTGATTTGCTATTCCTATCACCCATTCCCATTCAATAAATGTGCCAGGATTTTCATTGTATTCTGTAGCAGTAAAGAGCTGTGGGTTTTGATGTGGTAGTAGCCTCTAATTGTGCTTTATGTCTTGGTTGTGGGGATGCTGTAGTCATTAGGTGACTCACAGGCTCATTTCACTGTTTCAGATAGCGCTGCTATGTAGCAAAATGGTTCTTCCATAAGCAAGGAAAAACAGATCTCTCCAAGGACTTGTACCTGTACTAATAGGGTTTTCTGGTGTTGTCATAAGGGAGCACGAACAACTAAAAATTAACTTGGGTTATATACATTTAAACACGATCTGAGGCCTAAAATCTTGTCTGAGGGAGTAGTCCTTCCTCTCTTTTCCACTGTAATCTTGAGGTGATTGTCTGTAAATGGGCAGAGACAAGATGGCTGCCTTTCTGAATACAGTAGCAATGGGCCCTAATCTTAACTTCTAATACAAGGTATTTTATTATCTTATTACAGTCAGATTAAACCAAGTTAAATAAATGGTGTCTGAGTAGGAGGGTTGGTACATGAGTTAAATCACAAGTTTAGGGGTCTAATCTATTAATGGTTTGCATACTCTTGTTGTAAGTACATAATTAGTTATATCAACCAATTCCATTTTTAAGTGTAAGAAGTGTATTTTATGTTCTTAAAGGAACAATATGGATATAAAGGCTAGACTAGTGGTAGACACCCCTGGTCCTCAAGAGCTGCCAGCAGTGTGTGTGTGTTAGGGATATCCCATCTGGAGCACAGGTAGACTAATTAGCAGCTCAGTCACTTTAATTGGCCCCCCGTGCACATTCAGGGATACCCTGAAAACATGCACTGTTGGTAGCTGCTAAGGACAAGGGCTGGCTGTCCCTGGACTACCCAAACACACAGAGTAGTGGCAGTAGGAAAAATGTCAATTTTTTTGCACTTAATCCTCCAGGATTTAGCCTCCTTCCACAGCAATGTCTCCATAAAGAGATGTCTTGGGGTGGTGATTTGGACAGGAGTACCCATGGGGGTGACGTCCCCCAGCCACTCCGGGCCGAATCACTGCAGGGACATACCTACTTCCTTATAGCTTCCCACTCTGTATCTTCTCCGCTCCCTCACCCACCCGCTCTGTGTCCTGGCAGCTTCCCCCACCTCTTATTTCCCTCACTTTACCCTCACTTAACCCTTTGAGTTGGCACTCAATGGATTAAACATCCACAGGCTCTCTGTTCCTGTCTACCACACGTATCCTCTAGCTCTTCCACAGTGTCCCAGACAAAGGTGGAACAATTCTCTGTGTTGGCCGTCCCTGCTATGGTATATCACAATGCTGTCCATTCTAGATTCACTTTTAGAGCTTCCTCTCTGTACCTCTGAAAAGCTGAACTCTCTAACTGGTTTTCCTTAGAAGCTATAGCATCTTGTTTATGACTTGTAATTCCTCTTCCAAGGAAACGGTCTGGGAGGTTACTGTGCACAATCTCTGTGCCGGTTATAACATGCTTGTGATTCGGTTACACACAGATTTCCATCAACTGACATACATATGCCTGAAGTTACTGTGCCTTTATTCCTTACATATGGGTGCCCTGGGGCCCTAGTGCAAACCCACTGCACCATATTGGACAAAATTGTAATTGATTTTGAAATGGGGGTAATTGTTATCCCCTTAATTGCTAGGGTGGTTTTCAAACACTTAACAAAGGAATGTGTTGGAGACCTCTCAAGGGGATAAAAGCTCAACTTAAAGGGATAGTAATGTTTCACAATAAAAGTGGCTCTAATTAATCTTCATAGTATTTGGGTCATGGAGAGTGTTGTTTCAATATTGTCAGGGATGTAGTTCAAGAGTAATTGAAAAAGTATCCCCCTCCTGCCCCTTTTACTGATGTAACACTGCTCAGCTCAGAGCAGCAAGGTGGTGTCCAGATGGATCACAGAGAGGGACAATCTTCAATTACCATAAGGGAAAAACCTGTCAAGGGGGAACAGTTTTCACTGTTCTCACAGTAAGAAGATTGTCCCTTGTTCAGTGCTGTCTGGTCTGTGGACCAGATTCCACATCTGAGGGGAGGTGGCTTACACTAGGTAAAAGGGGTGGGAGGGGGATAATTACTCTTTAACTACAGCTCTGACAGTATTGAAATAACATTCATCATGGTTCAAATACACTGAAGATTAATTGGAGCTGATGTTTTTGTGAAACATTACTATCCCTTTCATGGGAATCTTGGTGCTCTCTGGTGCAGTTGGTTTACCCAAAAAATTATTCCACTTTTCTTTTGTAAAACAGGCCTAAATGTATACCGCTTTGCTAAGAACGGTCCACAAAATGGGCACAATCGCAATTTGAATTAGTAGTATGAGAAATGGAGCCTTAGCGATTGGGCCCCTTGTTTTATTTTTTTTATTTTTTTTTTTTTAATGGACCAAAATAATTAGTGCAAGAATAGTGCAGAAGTCGAGAAAAAAAGATATAATTAATCAGGCAGAGACTAGTCATAGGAAAACTGCCGCTATTTTACTTGCTGCATACAAAGCATTTGGTCATATTGGAATTATTTGGCGCTTTATAAAACCAACTCCCACTTTGTTACAAGTGGACATGGTCACTGACAGATCATACATAAACTGAGAAAAAAATCATGCACAGTTCACTGTCAGGAGCGACATGGTTTTGTATAATTTAACTATACGTTTTGTGATTGTGCTGAAGGGGATGATGGGAGTTGTAGTCCGCCACAGCTGGAGGGCATCAGGTTGTCCACCCCTGCTCAAATACAGTAAAGCCTGGCTACAGTGTTGCTTGAAAAACCTCTCTGTAAAATCTTTAAAGGAACACTAACACTAGGGTGACCACATTTGCTTTCAACCATTCAGGGACACTTGGAGGGGAGTTGGTAAGTCACACCAAAGTCAGACATGAGTTTTGGAGGATAATGCAACTGGCAGTCGGGGATAAAGCTCATGTATGCATTCCTCAACACATTTTCCCCACTTAACATGCAGTTAAGTTAGTGGTTGGATTAATGCATGCAAGCAAGGGCCTTGCCCCTACCTACATGCATTAGTCCACCCACTGCCAACCAGGGGTCATGACATATTGACAATTTTACATCCCATTGAGATATATATATATATATATATATATATATATATATATATATATATATATATATATATATATATATATATATATATATGATTAATAATAATAAAAAAACTGCTTCCACATCTTTCAAGTTTCTTTTTCAGCTAGTGACTGAGTGCAGATTTAACCCTTCAGGACCAGAGGGATATGGTGTGCAAGTGCAACTTTTGCAGAAGGGTGTATAAACAAGTACAATAATTTTGCTTCTCAATGTGTTGCACATCCTGATCCCTCTGGTGTGCATGAGAAGGGTTAATTTCATTTATTTCTGTTTTTGAAGGATGATTATTTTATTATTTTTTTTTTTGTTACATGCTAATTTTTTTAACCCCGAGTACCAGAGGGGTATGCAACACATGTGAAGCAATTTATAACATACCCATCTGGCATTCAAAGGGTTAGCGTCTATCTCTACACATTGACTTTGCCTTGAGACAGTTTGAGGTAGATATTTATCCAACCTAAATGTGACCAGCAGTGTATGCTTATTATATCTCAGTGTGTATTTATACAATTCGTAGTTTCTTATGGACTTGAAGACTTACTCTCAGGAAGGGAGATGGCACTGGCGTGGGACTCAGTCACTCACTGGAGCTTGGAGAGGTGTTATTCCTCTCGTGTCCGCACCCACGCTGCCTCCAGTGGCACTCACTAGTCTCTCATATCCATGCGTCGCTGCACAGGAGTACCGCAGCCGTCCCCTCCGTCTCACAGCACCACCCAGCCAATGAGAACCATTGTGCAAATACCTCCATTGGCTGGTGGTGGTGCGTGTTGCTATTGGTAGGCTCTGATTGTCGCTCTGATGTTGAGCGAGCTACCAGAGCAGCGAGAAAAAATCAACAATTCACATACAGTGTAGTTTTAAGGAGGAGGCTTGGGGCGGCTCTCGGCTGTGGACCCACACAATAGGGCTGAATGGCGGAGACTGTGTGTGGCTTTGCTTCATTCCGGGACTCTTTAATGTCCCGGTAGGGAGTGACTCGGGACGCGGGACCAAGACCGCAATTAAGGGACAGTCCCGGGCATTCTGGGACACGTGGTCACCCTAGACTAACACCCAAAATGGAATTGATATAACTTTTTAGTTATCATGAATTTACAGCTAACATCTGTAAAATTATTTTATAAACCTGCTTTTTTTTTTTTTTTTGTTGTTTTGGATGTGTTGACTGTCTGTCTTATTTGGTTAAAAGGGGTAGTTAAACCCTTTTAGTGCCAGAGGGGTATGCAACGCATTGCTTTGCAATGCGTTGCATACCTCCTGGCACTCAAAGGGTTAAATGAGCAGGAAACGTGTTTCCAGGCTTTTCTTGTTGAGTACAACAAAGGTACTCCGTGCAGGGACATATGTCTTTCAAAAGTTACTGCTTTTTCTGATAACTTCAGTTCATCTTCAAAAACAAAATTTTGAATTTTGGTGCTTTTAATATTTTTTCTAACTGAAATCTATCTCCGTAGTGGACATACCCCTATGTTTTACTCAGCAGAAAAAACACTACAGTTAAAAGTATTTTCAAAAGTGCTTCCTTTCCCTTTAATATATTGAAATTGATCCCCATCACTGTTGTATTCAGAATGGCTTTTACCTACTCAGCCTGTATAAAGGCAATCCTGGACTATTGCTTCAGAGACACCTGACAAGACTGCTGTGCTAATAGTCTAGCAACCTCCATAGAACACATGTACAACACTGTGTTGGAGATTTCTTTAGCATTCGTGGGGTTAAATATTTGTTCCCTATGGTACAGTTAGTTTTGTCCCCATATTACCTCAGTTTTTTTTTCATCATCAACCAAAGTGTTTTGAGAGCTAATTAACCATTTGCTTAAAATATTAAAACAAAAAGTGCAAAAACAAAAAAAAAAAACAAAAAAAAAAATTTCTGCTAATCCCCAAATTACATAATCTAGATACATTGCCATGAATTAACTAAGGATGTCTGTGCATGGAAGAGTGCTGTCATCTGAGAGCAAGTCCCAGGTGCACAAAGAGACTTCCGATGGGTGTATATTTCTCATGTTCCTAAATCTGGATCTCTCTCCAACATGGTGCCAAGGGAATCCTTCTGCAGTCTGAGCACTGGTCCTCCCGCTTCCCAATTAGGATTTCTGCTCTTTTTCCTTGGTCTTTGTCCTGATTTCTTTTTATTTACAGGATGGAAATGAAATAGGCACATCTGTTACTATTTAGTTCTCAGCAGATCCCCCGAGATCTGGCTCCCTCTGTGGAGTTGTCTCAATGACAATTACTATTCTCCATATGGTATGGAGCTGTTCCCAGATTTTAGCTTCATTTCCTCTGAGAACTTCCTGAGTGTGGCAGAGTAGAGTGGCAGAAATATGTTATTGATCATGTCTTCCCCACCAATGAAAGTAAACCCAGCCCAATCTGAAATCACTATTTATTTGGATCATCTTTAAACATAGGCCATCCTATATAATAATTCGCTAAAACGTGTGTAACAACGCAGTCATGTGCAGTAGAGTCTGTCCACACCACGGCTGATACTTCGGAGCGTCCAGCTCTGTATCAGCCGTGGAGCGGGCAATCTCTACTGCGCATAACTACCCTGCGAATGACTGGCAGTGTCACTGTGGCCCGTGTAACAGGCTCTTCAACTAGTTATACATAAAGAAAAGAACAGATATACAAATTCCTACTGATTTAAATGGGGTGTTTAACCCCTTAAGGACCAGCGGTCCCGGGGCGTGCCGTCCCTTAAGGACCACATAGGAAACTTTGACGTGCCGTCCCACGTGACTGATCACGTGGTGCAGCACGTCAAACGGGGCACTGGAAGAGATCACTCCGGTCTTGGAGCGATCAACTTCAGTGCCCGGTATTACTCACCGCGCTCCTGTAGGAAAAGTAAAAGTACGTGACGTGCCAGGACCGTCACTGGTCCTTAAGTGACGGTCCTGCCACGTCAGTGGTCCTTAAGGGGTTAAGTTCTCGAATACTAGAGGTCTCCAGCGTATTGCTTAAAAACACCTGTGTATTTTACTTGTACCTTATGGTTTGCCTTAGAATTGCTCTACTTTTGCATTTGTGCAGACAAAACATTTTGAGACATGCCCACATATACACTGACACACACATGCCCACATATACACTGACACACACATGCCCACATATACACTCACACATACATGCCCACATATACACTCACACATACATGCACACACATTTTCCAGTCTCTGCCCTGTGAAAAGAGACATGGGGGAGATTTATAAAAAGTGGTGCAAACTTGGTACTGTTGTTTTCCCATAAACATGACTTGTGAGTGTGTATGAAAGTGTTTGTACATAAAAAAAAAACCTTATCTGTGCCAAGGGCCCCAAGTCTATTTTACAATATTATTTGAGGGCGTGGCTACAGTAAGAATTTGGTCATATTATAAAAATTTTAATTTTGCATACCTCACAACATTTCAGAATGCCAAAGAGGGACACATGCGGTTTAGGGAGTGTTGTTGGGGGCGTGACTGATGGGCGGGGCATTTCCAAGACTTTTTAGGCTATTTCATGACCTATTGACACCTCCTTGTGTAACCTAATAAATGACTTCAACCAAGACCTTAGTATTTTATTTACACAGACTAATTTATAAACACACATACTGACATTTAAATAAACATTAATGTGAGTTTTATTGCTGTAGAGCAATGTGATACACTTATATACATACCATACAGTCTGATCTCCTAAACACTGGGACACCAGGGTGATGCACTTCTATACACACCACACAGTCTGATCTCCTAAACACAGGGATACCAGGGTGATACACTTATATACACACCACACGGTCTGACCTCCTAAACACAGGGCACCAGGGTGATACACTTATATACACACCACACAGTCTGATCTCCTAAACACAGGGATACCAGGGTGGGAAAAAGGGACAGAGATTTGGGTCTAAAAGAGGGACTGTCCCTCCTAAAGAGGGACACTTGGGAGGTATGATTTTGCAACAGTTTTAAGACCACTATTTTGCCCCTATCTTGTCTGCTACCTTCTCCTCTCAATAGTCTATAATCTATGTAAGACATGAGTGTAAAACATCAGTGCAGTAAAATGTTGCACAAATATCATAAACTGAGACTTTTCATTGTGATGAGAATGCATGCATAAAACTCAAGCCAATATATTGATATGTAACCTCAGGGTTTAGGATTTCCCTACTAGAGTACAGGGAAATTAACTAGAGGCTGAATCCTTTAACCCCATGCATTGGATACCTCTTGGGCACTCAAAGGGTTAATTATCTCACTTGTGTACAAGCAGGAAATTCCTAAAGCTAGGGCCTGTTATGAGTGTTTCTGATGGTAGGGTGAGAACCTCTGATGTAGTACACACACACACCCACAAGAACCCTTTTATTGCTGTTCACTTGTATAATGTTATACACATCTCCCCCGTTATTTTGGAAGTGCCCTCTATAAATTCATAGGCTTCATACTGCACAAGAAGAAAACCAGAATCCTGTTCTAGAGATTAGCTTCACTCCTGTCTGTGCATTTGATAAAAAAATCTTAGAGCTGATAAAACAGGCTATTACATGCCTAGCCAATGCACAATATATGTAGTGTCTTTTTAGAGACTGTTAATTGAATTGCTCAGTGTATGATGTGCAGCCACAACTGTCAGATATTAGGATGCTTGGATCGTTTCTCCATTGTGGCACATAATTCTAAAGCTATGCTGTTGACCAAGCATCTAATTAAACAATTTAAGAGGTCTTGATTGTAAGGTAGGCCTTATAACCTGATGTCTATGTTGTGTCTTAATTGAAAGGCAAGCTTCATTCTTTGATTGTTTCCATTACTCAGTTCAAAAGATGGGCTTTTTACCTCTGTTTCCCCTTTGTTGTCTCTGTCCTCTCCTGTTTTGCTCCACACCCCACTCGTTCTCCCTCCCCACAGCATCTTCTGTCCCTTTTTTCACCCCACACTCCCCTGATCGCAGATTGTACTGCCACTTCCCCTCCTGTCTATGACCTCCCCCAAAGATGGCAGAGTTGTTGACCAGTGTGGGTGTTCTTATAGTGCAATGCCGTTTATCAGCAGTGCTGCATGGGGTTAATGAAACGGGTTGATTGTGCACTCATTCAGCTCCCCAAGGAGGCTATCGTTCACGTTTTTGGATATTATGGGATACACAAGGTACTGCAGACTGAGAATAGATGAAGTATCAGTGAGTTTTATGGAAGTCTAAATGTCAGGTTGAGGACAATACACCTCTTCTTAATTCCCCCTGTCCCCAGTGTCTTGTCTTAGCATTCACATGGAGCCACAGTATGGACATATTAGTGCTGCTTTATGGGACACGTGCACTTATATGGAGCTATGTGAAATAAACAATGGCTTTGTAGTCTGATACAACATGAATATTATAGACCAGTGGTTCTTAGGCTTTTTATTGTGGTAGAACCCTTTTTGTTTCCAATTAAATCCTCTTGGACACCTAACAATGGAACTTGTTAACCCATTGAATGTTAGAGAGTTCTCCAGTGTTAGATCTTGCCATCTATATCAAATGCACCTGGAAGTTAGTTGGAACCAATAATTTAACAATAAATTATTGCTATTCATTTCATCAAGTAACCTTATCTGATGATTTTATTTATGTTTTTGTTTCATGGGGGTCTGGACAGTGGTGCGTTTTCATGAATTTCAATCATCTGCATGTCTGTTGGGAATCCCAGAACACCACACACGTTAATGGCCACGCTAGACTTGTTCCTCTGTCTTCCTTGACATCAGTTTGTTCTATGGAATGTCCTGTATTTCTTCAGGGAACCCTGGGGTTCAATGGAACATGGCTTGGTCTGCACATTGAAGGCAGAGTTCTAACCCATAAGTTTTCTGCTTTATCAAGTCTGATATTATGAGGTTAATTTTGGAATGTAGACTACAACCTTGATAAACACTTTAAAAGCCATTTTAACAAAGCATTTATTATGTTTGGATTGGTTTCATTTACTGTCTGTCAGGCGTTTGTATGGTGCCAAATAAATACAGAGGTTTCATCACCTTGGAGTATGGAGCTGCGTAACTGTAAGTTTCCTGCTGAACTGCTCTTGTACTCGAGAGGAATCAACTTCCAACACAACCTCCTTGTAGTCTGATCTCAAAGGACCCCTTCTGCACAAGGAGAGAGATGCACTAAGGATTGATACAGTGGCGGAGTGTCTGACATTGTGCAGGGATCACTTCACCACATGCACAAAGAATTGTCTATGCAAGGGGAGGAGTAGACACTTTAATCGTTGGTACATAGGATTGACATTGTGCTCTCAGTGTGTTAGGGAGGGCAAGTGGAGGAGCAGAGAGCATATGCTCAGATTTCAGTACCAAGACCATCAGCCGCGCTCCCTTAACCCTTGTGACATAGGGGCGTGCACTGCACACCCCCGTGGCACTGAAAGGGGTATTCTATTAACCCTTTGAGTGCCTGAGGGGTACACAGTGCATTGTTCTGCAATGTGTTGCGTACCCCTCCAGCACTGAAAGGGTTAAGATTCAATTGCCTGGCTTCAATTCACTCATAAACTGTGAGAACCGGCAAAACAGCCGTTACATATAAAATAAAAATGTCTTGCTCCTTTTAAATGGGAGTTTTATTCCATAAATTGTAAGTGTAATCTCCAAAGCATTACTTTGCAGTGCAATTGATACCTTTCTAGCACTCGAGGGCTTAAGATCTCCCATATAAGTAAACATAATTTTTATTTGTTCCCTTTGATGCAGTTTGTTTGCCCTGGAATTTCTCCACTTATTCCTGTGCATGTGGCCCCAAGCTGCATTACCAGGCCAGTGCTTAAAAGGATAGTAATGTTTCACAATAAAAGCTGCTCCAATTAAAGGGATAGTAAACCTCCCAAAAAACTGTAAGCCAAATGATATAGTTATAATAAAAACATACTGAACACCCTCATTCCCATCTCTCAAACCGTTATGGTTTGAGAGATGTAAGAAAAGAAAGACCTCCGCTCCTTCCCCTTTCTCATGCGTCCGCTGTATAGCGGACGTCATGAGATCCTGATTCTGGGACCAGACGGCGGCTCTTCAGGAGTGCTGTCATCTAGATATCTCGGTATAATTACTTCATCGGAATGGGCTACAACATGTGCTTGCAAGCCAGGCACACGTTGTAGACCATTCCGATGAAGTAATTATGTTAGATATCCCGATGACAGCGCTCCTGAAGAGCCGCCGTCTAGTCCCAGAATCAGGATCTCATGACGTCTGCTATACAGTGGACACATGAGAAGGGGGAAGGAGCGGAGGTCTTTATTTTCTTACATCTCTCAAACTATAACGGTTTGAGAGATGGGAATGAGGCCTTTAATTTGCAGTGCAATTGATACCTTTTTTTTTATTATTATAACTATCATTTGGCTTATATATTTTTTTGGGGTTTACTATCCCTTTAATCTTCATGGTATTTGTGCCATGGAGAATGTTATTTCAATACTGTCAGAGTTGTAGTTCAAGAGTAATTGAATGATAAAGTATCAACCCTCCCACCCCTTTTACTGATGTAACACTGCTCACCTCAGAGCAGCAAGACTGTCCGGATAGATCGCAGACAGTGGTGTAACAATAGAGGTCGCACCTGCAACCGGGCCCATCACTCCAGGCCCGGCGTCTGCAACATGCTGATCACTGAGGTCTGTGCTTCTTCGGCACAGACCTCTAGCAGCTGAGCTCCCTCTTCGGCTCTTTAGTAATGCAGAGCGCTGGGACATGACATAATCTCCCAGTACTCTGCATTACTGAAGAGAGGACCGCACGGGAGCTCCAGCTGGATGTGCAGAAGGAGGCACAGACCTCTCCTGCCACACCACTGGATCACCAGGGAGGTAGGAGATGGACGTTGGGGGGGGGGCAATAGGGGCAATGTGGAGATTGGGGGCAATGTGGAGGTGCCAGTGTGGTCAAGGGGGGAAGTGTTGGTGGGGAGTGCCATGGCAATTCTTGCATCATGGTCCTGTGGTTTCTAGTCGCGCCTCTGATCATAGAGAGGGACAATCTTCAGTGAGCAAAAGGAAAAACCTGAAAAAACTGTCAGGGAGGGGCAGGGTTTTCCTTATGATCACAGTGAGAAGATTGTCCCTTGCTTTGACCCGTCCTGTGAAGAGACCAAATTCCACATCTGAGGGGAGGTGGCTTACACTAGGTAAAAGGGGCGGGAGGGGGATAATTTATCATTCAATTACTATTGAACTACAACTCTGACAGTATTGAAATAACACTCTCCATGGTCCAAATACTATGAAGATTAATTTGAGCTGCTTTTATTGTGAAACATTACTATCCCTTTAACCACAGGAACTGGTGTGTCTGTAGTGTAGTGGTCACTAAAGGGACCTTTATTGATCCAGCTAAAGAGGGGCAATTCTGGAGCAATCCAACAGCACCAGGGGGACAAATAATAAAAAAAAAAAAAATCTCAATTCCTATTTATATAAATTAGGCTATTAACCCTGTGAATGCTAGAGTTCTCCAAAACATTGATTCTTAATGCTTTGGAGACCTCAAGCAGTTGAGGGGTTAATACCCATTTAAATCAAATGGATGTGTTTTCTTTCACAAGTGTACTTGGATGAATACAGTCCATAGCTCTTCTGTATAACCTTCGCCTCTGCCAAACCGTGCGTGTCACTGAGAAATCCCTAGGGCCATTTTCTATTATCACCTCTGGGTGCCTGCAAACAATATACAGTTCTCCAGTGGGGACGGGTTATGATGTAATCTTAGTGTGGTGTGTGTTTTACATTGTGATTGTAGCTGCTTCTTTATCCTCCAGGGTAAAGACAGAAATGTATCACTATGGATTCCGCTCTGTGTGAGGGAATATCACTTCTAGACTTGTTTTAGGATTAAATTGTAGTATCCTGTAACAGTATTTGATATACAGCAGCCAGTTGATTTCCCTATAAAATATATGGAGAATTACTAAGTCAGACTAAACCAGAAGTTGTGGTTTGTTTTCTGGTGTAGTTTGGGTTGGTCCTAAAGGGGGTTAATAAAAAAGAGCAGTGTGCAATGCATTGGTCTGGTTTAAAGGGATAGTAATACTTAATTTTAACTTTATTTTATTTTGTAGGCATTAAAAAAACATGAAGAATGATATAAGTCTTATCTCTGAAACCTTTATGGTTTAAGAGATATTCACAAACAAAGTATTCCCCCCCCCCCCTGTTCAACCAGATCAGAAGGGAGATGCCCAGGTAGACTGCAGAGAGGGACAATCTTCAATTAAGAGAAGGGAAAAAGCTGAAAAACTTGTCAAGGGGGGAAGGGCTTTCATTCTTTTCATACAAAGAAAATTGTCCCCTGCTGTTATCTGTACTGTCATACAACCTGATCCACATCTGAGAAGAGATGGCTTACACTAGGTAAAAGGGGCGGGAGGGGAACTTTGCTTGTGAATATCTCATAAACCATAAAAGTTTGAGAGATAAGACTTATATCATTCTTCATGTTTTTTTAATGCCTACAAAATAAAATAAAGTTAAAACGAAGTATTACTATCCCTTTAAAGGAGAATTAAAACCAGCTAATCAACCACTTCTCTTACTATGGCCAGAAAATCCTAATATCCGGATGAATTTTGCTTTTGCATCTTTGTTCAAGAGATAACCTCTGCAATACGTGCTAGGTGTCATGTCCACGGGGACAGACATGACATTTGCTAACAGATTTTCAAACAGAAGCAGGCAAAGTTCGTGAACTTAACCTTTTAAGTGCCAGATGGGGGTACAACCATTGAGGATTTGGATGCTCTCCAACTGCATTATGACACAAATATAATTTCTCAAATTCCCATTGAGTCAGTGGAGCAGTAAATGTTCATTATGTTATATCATATGTAATATAGACTTTCCCTGCTGAGGAAAAAATGGATCTTCCACTGCTGAGAGAGGTTTTGTGGTGAAGTTATTAAAACTCGTACTATTGTTTTTTTATGTTGGCAACAGCACCACCTAGTGGTTAGGCATTTATTCTATTGCTTTCTGTAAGGAAGGTGAGCCACTTGTTATAGTTCTACATAGAATGTGATAGTAATTGCTCTACACTTCATGTCTGTTTTTGGATTGCCTTTGTCATTCTCAGGAGGAAAAACCCTCCAATGTTTTTTTTCCCCCCAAATAACTTGAATTATTCTTTTAAATTGGGCTTTTAACTACTTGAATGCTAGAGAGGTATTAAAACATTGTGAAGCAATGCGTTGGGAGACCTTTATAGCATTAAGGTGTTAATATCCTAATGGCAATATTTATTTGTACTATACTAGTGTAAAAACCCGTGTACACGGCCCAAGGTCCGGGTGATGTTAAGAGGCCGGTCCTGCTCTGCATCTTGCCGCCGACGCAGTCATGCACTGTAGAGACTGCCGAAAGCACAGAATGCTCCCAGCACAGAACTCCCAGCATTCCTACACCTCCCAGCATTCTGTGCGAGTTATTATATAGGATGTGGGTTTGCTTGTCTCAGCATTTCTCTACTTTTCATACATGTGGCCTAAAGTAGTTTGATTTCTGTCACTTTTCCTGCTGGGAGAATACTTACCCCCTTCCCCTGTCTCTTTCTTCAGCTGCCACCTTTATGGAGCACTGGAAGAGAAGACAGATGCGTCTCAATTACAGATGGGACCTGACTGGTTTTGAAGAGGAGGAGGTGAGTAAAACAAATCTTTTTGGATTTTGTTTATGGCTGAAAGGATGTGCCTTTCTCTTCTTCACATAACTGCAGATTTCAGCAGCTTAAATATTGGTACTGGAAATACTTCTTGGTCAAGAGCTTAGATCTATTTAGGCTTGTATTGCATTAGCATTGTGGAGGTTAAACTGTACTTGTGTGTATTGAAGGTGAGAAGTTTTACCTAGGAGTGGAACATATTAAAGATTGTGTAGATTTTCATTAAATTGCATCAACTTTTAAAGGTCTAAAGATTTTATTATATATAAAAAAAAAAAAAGTGGCAGGGCTTTCCCTGCTTGGCAAGACTAGTGTAACTCCACTGCGACCAAGACACTTAACGCATTCAGCAGGATTCACACATAGCGAAATCACCAGCGCAGAAAACCTCATAGGCAGCAGTGTCTCTGTTTACTTGCTGTTTCTGGCATCCAGTGGGGTAAAGTAGTTCTGTAACCGCGTTAGGTGTCGCCACTTCTGTGGACCAAGGTCCTTACATTGTTACCCAAACTCATTATAGGAGCACAAACATGTCCTAATAAAAACCCTCTGTTTACCTTACTCTCGTCCTTACATGGTTAATCTAGGCCGGTAATAATAATGGCCGTTCTGAATCAATTCCATGTTTATTTGGTTCCTTACAATGTAATCTGTAATTTATACTGGATATCCTAACAATGGAGGTGGAAATTATTTTTTAGTGGTCTCCTGGACCCCAATTTCCACACAGTGAAGTCACCCTGCAAAAGGACACTTAGAAAAGTCTGGTGTCATGGGGTGGGGATCATGTCTCCCTCCGCAGACGAGCTGTCCAGTACTGATTTGGTTCATAGCACACAGATTAACCTTTTAACCCTGTGGTATCAGAGGGGGATATCCAATGCATTGCAAAGCAATGAGTTTGATACCCCTTTGGCACTCAAAGGATTAAGGACAAGCCTAGTGTGCGGTCATTGGCATCCAGAGGGGGTGGGGTAAGGGGTGCACTTGCCCCATCCATTTAAACATAGGGGCTGTGTGGGCTGGCCTCGAGGGTCATATTATGGCTTTGCCCTAACCCCCCTACCCCAAGAAAAATTTCTGCGGACTCCCTTGTTTGCAGCACATTGCAAAGCAATGTGTTACACACTCTCCTGGTCCTTAAAGGCATAAGATAAGGGGGAGTTTTATTAGACAATGGTGCTCTTTTAACACTTTAATGAACAGAAGACTGTGCAGTGCATCGCACAGTAATGCGTTTCACACCCCTCTTGTCTTTAGAGGGATACAAACATAGACATGAAGTTGCACCCAGATCATCCTGCCACTGTTTGTCTTGGCCTCATTGTCCATTTCACATAAACCTGTTATACTGTGAAAATCATTTTTACCCCAACTAATCTGTGTTTTGTTTTTTTTTCTTTGTGTTTGTTTGTTTTTTGTTTTGTTTTGTTTTGTGTCTGTGTTTTACTTGTTCCATGAAGTGCACAGTCAAGGTTTGAAAACTTCATTTTAATATTATTTTTTTCTGTCTCACTGCTCCTTTCTCTGTTCACCAATCTTATTTAAGTCTTGTTACTTTTTTACCTTTTTTCCTCATCCGAATCTCAATTATTTTCACATCTGGTGAAGGGTTAAATGTACGATTTTACCCACCATCAAAACTGATCATTTCTCTAGCTGTCTGCATCAAATGAACAAACCTTTCAAAATCTCCCCTTGTCCGGTCCCTGGTTCTTCCTATTTGTCGTATTGTAATTTGTTCTTTAACAATCAATGTGCTTGTGTCACCAAGCTGTCTGTCCATCTGTCAATAGAAGGGAACCACAAGGTACCATACTCTGTGGTGATTTGTTCTGTGTTCTACCACTGAGCTGAGTCCTGTTCCTACGAGATTCCCGTGCTCATATAGTTTAATTCCTTTTGTGTATCATCCACAGGATCATCCCCGGGCCGAGTACGAGGCCAGAGTCCTACAGAAATCTCTGAAAAAGGAGTTCAAGAATAAAGCGGTATGGAACAGGGCTGTTTTAACAATAGATCAAAGTCATAAGGAATTGTGATCTCAATAGCATCCGACAGATTAAGAGAGCAGTAAACTTTTAATGAAAATACAAACAAGGGTACTACTCCACCGCAGGGAGATGTCTTTCCAGAGTTATTACAGTTTAAACTGTAGAGATTTTACACTGGCAAATCCCTCTAATGACCAGATTTAAAGGGATAGTAATGTCTGCCATAAAGTAGATCTGAGTCTTCTCTATTGTAAAATGAACTCATTGCACTATGTTTAATCACTCACTTTTTTGTAGTTCCAAAGATATTACATGTAAAAAGATCCCACCCCCGCCCTTTCTAGCTGCCTCCCCTTAGAGCTGCCATCTTGTCCCGGGACCGGACGGATGCAGTGAGGGACAAACATAATTAAGTATAAGGAAACCCCTTGACGAAGGAGGGCAGGATTTTCCTTTTTTACTGAAGTTTGTTCCTCGCCACTCTCCATCTGGATCACAGCTGGATGAAGCGTGTCATGGCCAGAAGGGGCAGGAGGGGGCTCTTTTTACATGTAATATCTTTTGAACTACATAAAAGTAAGTTATTAAACATAGCGCAATGTGTTAGATTTACAATAGAGAAGACTCGGAGATCTACTTCATGGCAGACATTAATATCCCTTTAATGTTATTCTGTTGCTTTCTGTTGGAGAGGTGGCTAACTGGCAACAGCTCTCTACAGAATGTGATACAACTGCTGAGTGTCTTCATGACATTTTGTACTTTCAGGAAGCAAAGTTCCTCTTACTTTCTGACAGTTTGAACTCTTATAACTTTTGAATAAAACAGCTGGTAGAGGTGGGAGCACTCTTTTAATCAAAATAAAAAGCCTGTAACATAAGGTTTTTTGCTCAACTTTTTTTTACTAAAATAAAAAAACAACTTCTTTTAACCCCCTTAAAGCGGAACTTTCAGATCTTACTAAGTCGCCATGCATTTATTAAACGCATGGCGACTAGCTTGGAAATCGATGTCTTACCTTTAAAAAATAGCAGATTCTAAAGAAATCCTTGCCGTTTGGAGACAGGAACCCATGCTACAGCACAGACCTATTGTTTGCGCGCCTGCGCTGTCAGTCCCGGTCTCCATTGAGTAGCACTGCAGTGCACCATATGGTCACCGGAAGGGACTGACACACTAACCTGCCCGTCAGTCCCCAAACGGCAAGGATTTCTTTACAATCTGCTTTTTTTTTTAAAGGTAAGACATCGATTTCCAAGCTATTCGCCATGCGTTTCATGAATACATGGCGACTAAGTAAGATCTGAAAGTTCCGCTTAAGGACCAGGGCTATTTTACACTTCTGTGACCAAGGATATTTTCACTTAGTTACAGAAAACTACATTAAAATGTTTTCACCTACTTCTAGGAAGAGTATTACTGAGGTTTTTGGTTAGTTTATGACTTAATGTCTGCGCATTAAGTATTTGATTAAATGATTTACAACAAGTCCAAAGTATTTTATTTACAAAAACTAATTTGCATACATGTATACTGAAATTTAACCTTTTCATTGCCAGTAGGTGTGAAATGTGTTGCACATATCTCTCACATTCATAGGGTTAAACATTAATGTGAGATTTATTGCTGTGGAGCAACGTGATACATTTATACACACACCACACAGTTTGGTCTTCTAAAAAAGATGGACACCAGGGCAGGAAGGAGAAACTTTGTTTTAGAGACCTCTCCAGTATTCAAGGCGTTAAATATCCAAGGGGCCTTTTCCTACCCTACCCCCAGGGTGTTAACAAAACAAAAAAACATAAAATATCTATATATATATATATATATATATATATATATATATATATATATATATATATTATATCCTATATAATAATTCTCTAGGATGTTTGTCACGATGCAGTCATGCACAGTAGAGACTGCCTGCATTCGGGCAGTTTCTACTGCGCATGATTGCATAGTGTGAGTGAGGCGACGCAAGACTGCATCGCGTGGAGCAGTGAGGTAGCGGCCGCTTAACCCTTTAAGTGCCAGAGGGGTGCGCAACGAATTGCAAATGTGTTGCATACCTCTTTGGCACTCAAAGGGGTAACATTACCCGGACCTTGGCCCGTGTACACGGGCTTTTACACTAGTATGTGTATATGTATGTATAATATTCCACACTTCACCTGTGAGCCGATTCATTTTTGTGTAGTGGTTTATACAATGTCCCCGGTGCTTCTATTGCTATTGGCATGGGAACCATTCCATTCCACTTCCATGCACAGCGATAGAGTGCTTCCAGGTGAGGATCCAAAAGCATTATGTACGTATGCATGGAACCAGTTAACAGCTACCATGAAAGTAACAAAGGAAGCACTGGGGGACATCATAACACCTACACTACCTAACAATTAATCGGGACTCAGGGGAGGTGAGGATATATTGATATTAAACTCTTGATTACAAGTATCTTTCCTTGGAAACCAGATCGCTATATAATTTCAATCTAGTTTGTTACCTCTGGGAACTACTTACAATATTGTGTTTAGCTAGGTGTAAGCACTTGTCATTACGTGCACACACAACACACCTTAAGTTAAATTGCATGAAGCTACTCTAAACTTGAGTATTCCCTTTTTGGTTACTTTTTATTGGAAAAAATGTGTTGCGTTATTTAGATGTATAGATGAAGGCATACCATGCAGGCACTTACTATCTTAGCCCTACATTATCTATCCCATCTTGAACGCTTGCATCATAGAGCCACTCAGCTAACCAATAAAGCTATCATTTTATTCCACTAGTCTACTGCCCAGCAGCGCATTGCACACTTTCCCTAGCACTGAACGTCAGTGAGTGGGGAGGCAATTCAGAACTAAAACAGGAAGTACCTGCTTGGCATCTCTTAATTGGCATCATCTATAAATCTAAATAACTCAAATCCATTCTCTAAATAAAAATGGCTAATACAACCAAGGTGACACTGAAAGCTCGCTCCAAATCAGTTGTTTTAGGTGATGTGGTCCCTTTTAAATGACTTGCTAAATTTAGAAGCAATTCCTTAATTGTTTGTTATGTTATTGTTCCCTAGTCCTTTAAACTTTTGTTCCAGGCTGGTGGATAGTGGGAGGGGGCATGCTTTAGTGGTCTCTGATGTGTATTTGTAAGGTGACCAGACCTCTCCTTTTAATGCAGGACTGTAATGAATAACTCATTCTCCAGGGCTGTATAGCCCTGCCGTGTGTTTTCCATAAGTGTCCTTCATCAACACCTTTCATGCTAGAGATTTTGTTAGCATCCAAAGGGTTATAGTGGAGGGCTAGTCACTGACAACTGCCCACTGAGGATCGGATGTTTTTTAGATACAGACTCCCTGGTAGTTTGCCTTGCATGTTTGGCACAGAGTTGAATGAGTAACACATGATAACTTGCTGTTAAGTCTTGTTTCCCCTAAGTTGCCATTCTGCTTTTTCTATGAGATGAGAGACGCATGTGCAGCAGATTGGGGAGGTCTGTGTCCCACTGTATGTTTCCTTGGGGCTAGAGCAGAGGTGGACAGTGTGAGGCCCTTACACTGTTGCACGACTACAGCTACCATCATCATCTCCAGCCGTTGGTGATTAATTGAGTTTTAGTTGGCAACAGTGCAAGCATGGCTGAATTAACATCCCAGGTGCCCCTAGGTAAGGCACTTTAATTGCCTTTAGCTCCACCCATGACCACACCCCATTCCTCAAATGGTCCCACCCCAGATCCATCCTCTGTTTCGTGGCACAGAAAATACCCTTGGCCTATAACAAACAAACAGTCAAAAGGCTTTAACCCCTTGGTTGCTAGATAGTTCAACACATTGCAAAGCAATGCATTGGAGAGCTCTCTAGCATCCAAAGGGTTAAATAATGGCTTGTAAAGGGATATAAAACTGGCACAGGGTCATAGATTGCTCTGGCTGACTCCCCTCAAAATGTGGAGCTCTTTGAAATTGACTGCTCTGCCTACTGGGAAATCTGGTGCAAGCTCTGTACTGTCTATTCTTTGTATGGGAGGTATACATAGGGTCATATGCACAGGGACACAAGTGGAGCAATTATGATCCATGTGGCAAATACAGATTCCCCTTCATTTAAATCAACCTTTAAACCTCTATGATATTAACCAAATGGGTGCTAGTGTTCTCCAACCCATTGCAAAGCAATATGTTTGAACCTCTCTAGCATTCAGGGGGTAGGAGGGGGGGTAAACGTCCTCTTTAAATCAATGGGAATCTTGAGAAATTTGGTTCTCCCCTATGATGTAGTTTGGGCGTGTCAAACGTGGCCCTGGAGCTGCTAGTGGCCCCCCTAGCTAATATACTTCACCCCCCCCCCCCAATACAGCACAGCTGATCCAAATTGCTCTAGATGTGAGCTGGACACTGGGCTCGTTATCAGAACAGCCACATCAGTGCAGTACACTTTTTACATTTCATTCCTCTCTAGATCTTCCCAACAATAAGAGTGCAGGCATTGGCAGTGTGGCGTGTGCAGCCCTCCTAAGGAACCATTGTGTGGCCCTCAACTATACCTGCGTCTTACAAGTCTGGTCTACTTGGTTTGTTCCACGTCTTTGTGCATATAGCCTATAGTGTTAACCCTTTAAGGACCAAAGGGATGTGCAACACATTGCAAAGTAACCCTCTGGTCCTTAAATGGTTAAGTATTAGCACTTTTTGTTCATGAAAACCTATGTTATAGGGCTTTTTTCTACTGTGTAAAACACTGGTACTCCCTTTGATGTCCGTGGTTTTATTCAGCTGTTTTAATTGTTCATTCTGTCAGTGACTGGCTGCATGGTTACTTCCTGAATATTCACACTGACAGCAAGAGACTCGGCAGGTTTTTTGGAAAATTGTTTGTCATTAACTCACCTCTCCTATTGCATGCAACTGGATGTAACTGTTAAAATAACAAAAACAGATTAAGCCATAATAACTCTGGAAAGATACATTTACAAGCATAGGAGTATCCTTGTTGTACCTACCAGGAAAAGCTCTTAAAATTGTTCATTTAAAAATAATTTTCATATAAATCGTTTACACACCTTTTAACAACCTCATACTCCAGTCTAGCCTCTATAAAAATGTCTCTCTTCAATACTTAACCTCTAATATGCGGACATAAATGTTCCCTGTGGTTGTGTTCATTCATGCTTCATATAGTACTCCAGGACCCTGTTAGCCTGTGCAAGCTTGATGGGTGTGTCCAGATGTGATAGTACAGTATTGTCTGTAAACTGTCATAAATAAATAGTCAACTGGTGGATACAAAGATCAACCTTGGTTCTTGTAATTCATTCCTAAAATCAAAACTGCTCCTGTTCCATAACACAGGGGTTGATGACTAGAGACCCACCAGCTGCTCAGTAATACAGTTTATGGCTCACTGGGGAATCCTGATGAAGGGAACTGTAGTCCTGTACAGCTGGAGGGCCTCTGGCTGCCCAATTCTGCTGTAGAGCCACAGATTTGTAAACATAAATTATCTTTTTTAAAAATAATTTACCTGCACATTCAGTTGACCATAAACCTCCCCAGGATGCTGTAGTAAAACTGTCATTCGCTTTAAAATGTTGTCGGTAACCTGTACCAAAACAATGGAAGTGGGAGCTGCAATATCTTTTGAATAAACCTCTCCCAACAGTGGATGTACCTTTAATTTTACTCAGCTGGATAAACCCTGCAATATGTATTTTTGCATGTAAAGAAGTACCATCCCTTTTAACCCTTCGAGTGCCAGAGGGGTACGCAATGCATTGCGTACCCCTGTGTCGCTCAAAGGGTTAAGTGATGTATTCATGACATTGCATTGCAGTGTGCTGCATCCAAGCAGTTGATATCTTTGAGCATAGTTCGGCAATCAAAATGACTGATCCACTGGTGCTTAACCCTTTGAGTGCCATTGGGTAGCCGATGCATTGCTCTGCTGTGAAGTGGCTATCCCTCTGGCACTCAGAAGGTTAATCAGTGAAATCCTTAAAAGGGAATGATCATCCTTTTCTTCCCCTTATTTTACTTTACAGGTAAAAAGCCTTATAATATAATATATAGTAGTTGGGATTTACAATCTATCCTAATAACACCCACACACACTTTAAGAAAAAATACATTGCAATGACCATTATAAATCAATGCATGGAATGATCCTCCATCTTTAATTGGTACTGGATATATTGTCCACTGAGGGGAATATGGGGGAGTACAGCCTCAGACTGTTTATGGAATCTGCTTCTATATGTATAGACTAGGTAAGGCCTGATTCACACCTGACCTGATGGTAAATCTTGAGGACTGGTGTGAATACCAGCACCCCGTTTGTTTCTGACTCTGAGCTTTTGTGGGCATTCATTGACTAAAGCAGGGGTAGTCAATTGCTGGACTTCCATGGAAGCTGTAGTCAACAACAGTTCGAGGTCTGCCCGTTGACTACCTCTGGACTAAGAGTCCAACATAATGAAGACTGTTTCTCATTCATATGTGCTAATTGAGAGATGCTTTATAACCCTATTGCATGATCCTTTTTTGTTTCCCTTGCCTGCCGCCAGAAGCATCAATATGTCAACGAAGAGCACACAAACAAGTGGAGGCAGAGAGTTATGACAGCAATGGCTGGGGTGAAATTGGTATATGTTGCACCCAACTTATTGGGAGATTAACTTTTTTAGAACCGAACACTCCATCATGTCATGGTCTCATTTTTGTTCAGCATTCCTGGGGGGGCGGGATCTTGCACCCTCATTGGTGTCCAGACTGGCACTGCAGGACTCTATATACTGAGAAGATTAAGAGGACACCTGCTGGAGAATGGGTTACTTTGTATTAAACACCATCTCTTCACATCTGTCTTGTTTTTAAAATATTTTTTCACCTTCACGTATTTACCATTTAAGAAGCACATTGCTTGTGTTGTGCAGCCATCTCCTCCTTAAAGGGTTAAGATCACATTGAGGCATAACTGAAGAAGTAGAGGAATTCTGGGACAAACCAACTGCACCGTAAGGAACAAATAAATTAAGAGGAACTTTTAACACCTTTAATGCTAGATGTCTCTCTCTTCAAAGCAATGTACTGGTCGCATCTGTAATGTTCCTATTGTAATCAATAGGAAATTTATTAATTGTTATTTGACCCCTGTGGTGCAGTTGATTTGCCCCAGAATATTTTCTACTTGTGCCTGCTCTGACACCACTATAGTACATTCAGAAGTAGTGCCTGCTCCCTGATTGGCTCTCCAACCTTGGGTAATATCACAAACCATAGTAAGCTACTGTAGTGGTGAATTTGGTTGTGGGCACTTTGTACCTACTTATAAATTCTTTTAACCACATTGATACTACAGGTGTCAATGCAGTGGAGATGTCCCAAGCAACCAATGGGTTAACATTACTTCTTGGAGCTTGCCTTGGAACCCCTGGTATGCTGTGACATCACTGGCCAAGCAAGACCCCAAAGAAACCCCCTTCTCACTCCAGCACAGACTATTGCCATAATTCAGTCCATGTATGGACCTTTGTATTTAAACCATTTATAGGTTTAAAGAAATGTAAGAAACCTTATTGGCAAGTGATTGCTAAAACAGCTCTTTCAAAGTAACCTGTACTTCAGTACTAGTGACCATTATCTCAGTCCACAGATTACACTAACTGGTGTATCCCTGCTTAATCACAGGTGAGGAATCAGTAGCTCAGCCATTGTGATTAGGGATATCCTGAAAGCCTGACCTGCTGGTATGTCATGAGGACTGGGACTCAGAATCACTGGGTTAACCCTTTAGACAGCAGAGCAGTGCCCAACTCATTGCTTCACAATGCATTGGACACTTTAGCAGATAAAGGATTAAATCTGATCATCTGAAACTTCAGAATTTTTTTTTTTTTGCAGATTCTAGAACGTCCCCCAGACTGCTGAATAATTTCATTTTTAACATCACATTAGTGACTCGTATCACCAGATCCTCAGCACTGCATGGCTAATATGATTGGCACTTGTTTTCCGCGTTTCTTGTGGTTCTGTGTTTGTGCTGTGTCCGTTCTGTGCATGCCACAGCCTGTTAGATCACTGGTGTGGAGTTGTCCTGTGTTCTGTGTACTGTGACTCTCTGCTAATGTAAATGCAGAATTTCCTCAGTTAGCGAGCTGAGGAAATTTTGTCTGAGAATTTAGATATTTAACCCTTTAAAGGCAATGTCGCCCCTCTGGTCTTTAAAGGGTTAATAACAGTGATGAAGAAAGCATGGGGTAATTCTGGAGTAAACCAACTGCTCCACAGGGAAAACCACTTGTAAACAATAAAACATTCCCATTGATTTTAAATGGGGCTTTTAACCACTTGAATGCAAGGGGAGTCTTAAACCTTTGCGTGCCGGAGTGGTACGGAATGCATTGCAAAGCAATGCATTCTGTACCACTCTGGCACTCAAAGGTTTAAAACACATTGTGAAGAAATGTGTGGAGGCCTCTCTAGTATTCAGGGGTTAACAATCTTTCTCTAACGTCCAGTATGGAACACAGGCACCGTGGGGATTGAGTCCCTCCTTTCGAGGGCAGCACACATCTCAAAAGACAAAGTCTTGTAGGTGGAGACTCCTAGCCACTCCTTCAGCTTAACCCTTCGCCTCGCATATATCTCCCAGTATGAATGAATGTGTCCTTTATGGTGAATGGATGGAGCAGAGGCACACTCTTAGTTTTTTTTTTTTTTTTTTTTTTTTTCTGTTAGATATGGGGCTGTCAGCACCCCCCCATTAGACAGGTTGCCATTACTGGGCTTTCCCTGGAGTGGATTGACCAGTGTACAGGTGCTGTGGGGACCCTTGCAGGCCAAGTTTTCCCTCCCAGCAGTCTCTTGGGGCTTTGCTTACTTCCACAATGGTAACCTGAAGACTGGGTAACCAGTCTTGGTCCACTTGTCACTCCCTGGTGCCTCTTCATACAGACGTTTTCTGTAAGCATATGGCTACTGCACTCATGTTGGGTATACTTTATTATTCTATTACTGTTCTTTCCCTGGGCTCTAGAGCAAGGATGGCTGCAGTTTTTCAGTTGATTAACCATTTTCCTGCTGTTTACTTGGGGCACTGTGAGAGATTTCTAGCCTTTCCCTTTGTCTTGGGCTCTATGGGTCCCCCTTACCTGGTGTTTTTGGGTCCTTGGGTGTTGCACATGTTGCCGAATTTGACTGCGGCCCCTTTAAGAACAGGTGCTCACTCCACCGCCATCTTTACTCTATTGACTTCTATGGCTGAGCTTCTTTGGGACGTAACTCTGCACCTGTTACTCATCAGAGTGGGCTCTTTTTTTTTTTTTTTTTTCTTGTCTCCTCATGTTCTTCCATCCTGAGTATCTTGACGGCCCATGGCAATCTCACATCCGGTGGCTATGCATTGCTAGGCAACAGGAAAAGACAAGAATATGTTTCCCAGAATTCCCGTTTCGCTGGCTTTCTTCCGATTGGCTGCCAGTTTTGCAGTCTCAATTTCACTTCTCTTGCTTATCCTATATAGGCAGACTCTCCTTCTCTTGCTTATCCTACATAGGCAGACTCTCCTTGCTCTCCTTCTCCAGATTAACCCTTCACCTGCCAGATAATAGATTTTATAGTGTGAATTGTTGCTGGTTGTTTATACTAGAGTGAGGCAGTTTTTTTTACTGCCAGAATATCAAATTCTAAGGGACATGCAGTAAATCAAAGACTAAGGACTCAGGGGCATCTCTTACTCCTCTTGCTTGCTGTTCCTCATGTCAAACGGGGCTTCTTAGAGAGTATTCTGGATCTCTTTGCCCCTTGTACTGTAGCCCCTACTACTCCACAGGGACCCTCCAGCACTGAACAAGTGCCAGCTTGTTTAAAACACTTTTGTCTTCAGTGGCCCAAATTCCTTTCTCCCTTCAAGGGGTACTCCAAACTTCTAAGCCCCCCCATTACATTTAAATATGTGGTCGCTATCTCTCAGGAAGATGAGGAGGGGCAACATGAGGATATGTACTCTTCCTACTCCTGAGGACTCTTATGAGAATGACTCCCTTCCCTCAGCTGAGGGACTCCTTAGAGCTGTTTTGGAGACACTCAGGTCTCTGACACCTCTCATGATTGGTCATTCTCTATGGATGTCTTCCAGAGGCGTAAGAAGTCTCCAGCAATGTTTTCCCCTAATGCCACTCTAAACCAGATCCTTCTGAATGAGTGGAAGACCTCTGATAAATGGCTATTATCAAGAGATTCTCTAAGCAGTACCTCTTCTCAGAGGCAGCTTTGGAGCAGTTGGCCTCTGTTACAACTAAAGATCCCCCAGTGTCCAGTTTGGCTAAGTTTACTGCCCTGCCATTGAGAGATGCATCATGTTTGAAGGATCCAGCAGACTCTCTCCTCATGGTCAATTTTGCAGACACTGGAGCGGCACTGAGATCTATCTTCATATCCACCTGGGTTAACAGGGTTGTTGCTGTATGGGGTGAACAGCTGATGGAGGCTGTCCATGCTGAGGTTTCCAGATAGGCTCTGTTGGTTCTTTTGGCCAAAATTAAAGAGGCTAATAATTATGCATCTGAGGCTTTTGTTGAGTCGGTCAGATTGTCTGCTAAAGCCTCAGCCATTTCTGTTGCTGCGAGACAAACTTTGTGGCTTAAGATTCGGTCTGCGGATCAGTCTTCCAAGAAGTCCCTGGTTTCCTTGCCCTTTCAAGGCAAGTCCCTGTTTGGACCAGAATTGAAGCAGATCATCCGTGATGCTACTGGGGGCAAGAGTACTTTGTTACCTCAGATGAACACCAAAAGTTCACTTATGGCGAGGAAACTCCAAAGGCTAAGTCTGTCAAGCAATCTTCCACATGACTCACAGAATCCTGGTCCACTGTTACCTGTAGGCGGGCATCTTCACCTTTTTTGAGATGTCTGGGAGTCCTCTGTTGTGGACCAATGGGTTTTTGGGGTAATCTTAGAAGGGAACAGCATATATTTCAGATCCCATCCACTATATTGCTTCTTTTTTTCAAGGCTACCAAAGGAGTCAGACAAGGCACAGCTGTTTCAGGAGACAGTGGATTCACTGCTGGCAAAAAAAGTTTTTGATTCCAGTACCTCCCCTAGAGCGTGTTTCAGGTTTTTATTACAACCTGTTTGTAGTTCTGAAGAATGATGGTGGCTGCCGTCCCATCTTGGGCCTCAAATGTCTCAACAAATATGTGGTTACTACACACTTCAAGATGAAATCTTTCTGTCATCGCAGCAATGTGCCCAGGGGAGTATCTGGCATCCCTAGACCTTCTCCAAGATGCATTCATACACATCCCCATCCACCCAGACAGCCAACGCTATATGCAGTTTGGCTACAGCTCACATTACCAGTTCACAGCTTTGCTGGCTTCTGCACCCAGAGTGTTCACTAGAGTCATAGGGGCCTTAGTGGCCTTCATTCACACCCGAGGCATTTCCATGACACCCTATCTGGATGACCTGTTGCTGAAGGCTTCATCAGAGGCACGCTCTGCCCAGCTTGTCCAAGACTGTGCTCGACTGCTGGTCCACCACAGGTGGATTCTGAACATGCTGGTGTTCCTGGGGACAACGTTTTGTCACCAGTCAGGTGAATTCTTCTTGCTGGAAGAGACGATTCCTCAGGTCTTGCAGGTATTTCAAGCCCTGGAGTGGCCCTCGACCACGATCAGGGAGTATATGTGTGCTGGGCAGGGTAGTGTACACTCTCAGGTGCACACAAGAGTTTTTCATGGCATGTCCTTCAGAGTTGGTTGGGCAATCCGGCACACATGGATAGCCAGATATTCCTCTCTCCAGAGATCAGCTGGGACCTTCAGTGGTGGTTGCTCAGACACAGCCTAGAACAGGGGAAACACTTCGATTCCAGAATGGACTCTGGTCATGACGGATGCCAACCTGAGCGGCTGGGGTGCAGTTCTGCGAGTTTCTCCAGGGTATCAATGTTCTGGAACTTGAGACAATCCGTCTCGCCCTTGTGAAGGGAAGGTCATTGAGGATCAGGTCTGACAACGCCGTGGCTTACATTAACAGTCAACGAAGCACTCACAGTGCAGCCAACTGGTTTGAGGTGAAGTACACTCTAGGTTGGGCTGACGCCCATGCTTTGGCCATCTCCGCCGTGCACATTCCAGGGGTAGAAAACATGCTGGTGGACTTCCTAAGATGCCAAGACGTGGATCCTGGAGACTGGGAACTCAATCCGGAGGTGTTCTATCTGATTGTGCAACAGTGGGGTGTGACAACAATATATCTCATGGCCACAGGAAGGTTCTGGCCTTATGCTCCCGAATGGACAATGTCCATTATGTGGAACTTCCACCTCGCTTGTGTCTTTCCTCCAACTTCTCTAACACCCAAGGTACTCCATAAGATCAGGATGGATGGTGCGGCCACCATTCTAGTAGCTCCTTATTGGACCAGGAGGATCTGGTTTGCATACCTGGTCAATCTTTCCATTCAGGATTCACTCAAATTTCCTACCAGGCTGGACCTTCTACTTCAGCATGAGGATGTGATAAAAATTGCTTTGACAGCATGGCTGTTGAAGCCCACATCTTGAGGAGAAACGGGTTCTCCACTGAGGTAATTTCCACTTTGATTCAGGACCATAAACTTGTCTCTTCTACCATAGGGTATGGTCTATTTTCCATTCATGGTACATGGACAAGTCTGTGTCCTCGCAGACGTTATCCTTTCTCCAAGATGGAGTGAACAAAGGGCTCAGCATTTCAGCTCTTTCTGTGTTCTTTCAGAGACTTATTGCTATCATTCCAGATGTCAAGGTGTTCCTTCAGGGGGTGGCTCATGCCTTCGCTGCCTTTAAGGCCACCTTAATTGGTTTTTGGGATTTTTGCAGAGGCGTCCTTTTGAGCCCCTTGTTCCCATTCCTTTGCGTCAATTGACATTTAAGATGGCTTTTCTTTGAGCACTAGTCTCAGTCTGCAGAGTTGCAGGCCTACTCTTTCAAGACGCCTTTCCTGGTCTTCCATAAGGACAAGGTGGTGCTTCAAACCTCTTAGGAGTTCCTTTCTAAGGTGGTCTGTGAGTTTCACATCAATCAGGAGATTGTTGTGCCTTCCTTTTGTCCTAACCTGAAGTCTGACAAGTAGAAGGATCTCCATTTGTTTGATGTTGTGAGGTGTCTCAAATTTTATGTGCACTGCGCTGACCCTTTTTGTAAAGCTGACTTTGTCATTCTTGTGGGTCAAGCTGTTTACAAGGTCATTGTGGCCTCTTGGATTAAGGCTGTCATACGCCAGATGTATGAGCTCAGAAAGAAACCTGTTCCCTTTAAGGTCACAGCACATTCCACTAGGTCTGGGGGGGGGGCTCCTGGGCCTGCAAGAATCAGGCCTCTGCTGAGAAGTTGAGCAAGGCAGTGACTTGCCTTTGCTAAGCAGTAGCATGTTGATGTTCTGGCTCTTTGGCCAGAAGGTCCTTCAGGCAACCTTGTCTGTCTAGGGACATGCACACTTGTGTGCTGTGTAAGTTCAGTGTCCGTAGACATTTTATTCTGCTTGGGCTATTCCAATTCTGGATAGTCCTAGGGAACTCTGGTATCATGGGGACAGACATGAGGTCCTTTCTCCCCACCTATGGGAGCTTAGTGTTGGTATATCCCTATGGTACTTGTGTTCCATATTGGATGAAAGAGAGAAGATGATTATAGTGTTACCTGTTAAATCCTTTTCACTTAGTCCATATGGAACACAGGTCTCCCACCCAGCGAAAGAGACTTCTGTTTGTTCTTGCCTGACTGGATTTAGTGTAAGAGGACTTCTTACAGGAGATTTCCTCCTTCTCTCGCTTGCCTTATTAGTGTGGTAGGTCACATTCATCCTGGGAGCTTATAGGTGAGGGGAGGGGTTAGGTTGGAGGAGTGGCAGGCAGTTTCCACCTACAAGACTGTGTTTTGAGATGTGTCCTGCCCTCCAAAGGAGAGACTCAACTCCCAGGGTACCTGTATTTCATACGGACTATAGAGAAAAGGATTTAACAGTTAAGATAACTAAAATCCCATTTTAAATCAATGGGAATGTTTTATTTCTTCTATATGGTGCAGCCAATTGGTGGCAGAACTGCACCACTTTCCCTTTGCTATGTAGTCTTTGAGGCTGAAGTATAATGTCCTCTCGGGCCTAGACTGTATAAAATAGCTGTGTCCTCTCTTACTAGACTGTATAAAATAGCAATGTCCCCTTAGATCTAGATTGTATAAAACCATCAGAGGTTTTCAGGATATTGTGGGCAATGCTTTGGTCACCCCTCAGAATGTTACCTGCCCAAAAGACATCCAGCGCATTTGTATGGAATTTGTGGGACACCCTCTGGTTCTTAGAGTTAAATCTTTTACTCTTTTTAAAGGTGACTAATGTGTGCTGCCACAAGCATTAAGAACCGAACAAGTAAAGTTAACCCTTTGAGTGCCAGAGGGGTATGCAATGCATTGTATACCCCTCTGGCACTCAAAAGGTTTAAAAAAAAAAAAAAAAAAAAAAAAAAGCTTATTGTGGAGAAGCTTCTCTTGTACTGACAAAGCGGACACCAAAATGTGAAGCATTATGTGTAGCAATGCACCTTCCCTTGGTGCCATCACTAAACAGGTCTTTGAATTCCAGACTTTGACGCCTGTTTGGCTGTGGTCTCCGTGTAGCCTCTTTTCTATGTTGTTTCATTGTTTTGCATTGTGCTGTCATCCATTAGCGGTTACCCTCATACAGAGGATAAGTAATGTTGTGCTGTTGTGTTTTTAGACTGAAAAGGAGAAGCTGACATGGAGAGACAGGTTTCCAGCATACTTAACCAACTTTGTTGGCATCATTTTTATGGTAAGTTCTTTCATAAGTCTTAGGACTAGGGGTGTGTGTAAGCATTGCTTCTTAATGTATTACACACCCATCTGTTCCTTAAAGGGTTAAAACTATCTGTGCTTCAAGAACACAGGAATTACTGTAGTTAACCAAACCAGGAGCAGAATTTGGTGCTTAGGAAGGATTACAGGAGGCAAATATAGTTGTTGATACCTTTATTGGCTAACTAAGCAGATTTAGAATGCAAGCTTTCAAGACCTTAGGTCTCTTCCTCAGGCATGTTAACATGCCTGAGGAAGAGACCTAAGGTCTTGAAAGCTTGCATTCTAAATCTGTTTAGTTAGTCAATAAAGGTATCAACAACTATATTTGCCTCCTGTATTTCTACGGCTAACACAGTACCAACTCTTATCTGTTAGGAAGGATTACACAGACAAGGCTAAAGAACTAGTAAACCTTTATTATAGATATATATCATTTTCCTGGTGAATAAACAAACAGTGTTCTTACTGCTGGGAGACGCAGCATTCCAAATTATTGCAATTTAAACATAATAAATATATATAATAAACCGTGCCAACTTGTGTCCAGACGGTTCACAATACAGTAACTGTCTGAACACCAGATTACTTCTATTGAAATGTATGGGAGAATGTGATAGTAACAGCTTCATCACTTCCTGATATGTTTGGACAGATATAACTGCAGAATAAAGCAACTGCTAGCATTGAGTACTCTTGTTTTGCTCAGCAGGAAAAGTCCTAAAATGTATCTTTTTCATAATAAAGGTTTACTGCCCATTTTAGCAGAGTGAGATGCATAATTGGGATCTTTCAAGCTGAGCTGTTTTAGTGTTTTCTTATGTCATATTGGCACGTGTGTACAACACACACCCATGCATACTAATGTAGACTTGATCAAGCCTACACACTGATGTATACTCGCACAGACACACTTACATGCACACACCACTATGATGGTAAGTTCAGTCAGTACTGGATATCATGTCCTCAAGTCCAGAAGTCTGCCTCTCAATACCCAGTGCAGTAATGAACTCTTCTATTGCACACACTCTACCTACTTCAGTTTGGGGTGGTAGGAGTTAGTGGGTGAGGTTTGGGGTCCAGTACTCCTGCCAGCCAGCGTCATGATCACCTTTGTTGATATGATATCCAGGACTGACTGAATGTTATCTCTTTACCCAAGTTGCAACCTTAACCCTTTGAGTGCCAGAGGGGTACGCAAAGCATTGCAAAGCAATGCATTGCGTACCCCTCTGGCACTCAAAGGGTTAAAGATAAAATTAACTTTATGGCTGTTCTTGGGCTACATCACCCATCATTCTCAGCTGACCACCCATTGCAGCCCGTGAGCAGAATTTTGCAACCTTTTGGCTTTCCAGGGGTTGGACAGCAATTACTATGATCTCACCTGGCTTGCGGCTGGAAGAGAATGATAATTGTAGTCCAACAACAGCTGGAGAATTTGCAGTGATTCTTGCAGAGCCCTGCACTATGCATATTTAAGAGAGCAGAATTAAAGGGATAACGTGGAAATGGTTTTCTGTGAGTTCTTCTTACAGACTAGACTATTTGCTGCTGGACTAAATCTCCCATCATCCCAGACATCCATTGGCTGGTGGGGAATGGTGGGAGTTGTAGTCTAGCAACAGCTGATGGGTCTAATGTTGCTACCTCTGGACTAGTTTGAGTAAATCAGGAAACATGGAAATAGCAGAGTATATGTACACAGTGCATATGGTAAATACTGTTGAGAGGAAAAATATAAAAGGGATAGTGTGTGTGTGTGTGTGTGTATATGTATGTAAATTGTACAGTGGCGCTGTTTCTACACCATCCTATAGAGGTTTATGGTCAACTGACCAGAGCTGTCCATAGGATGGTGTAGCTACAGCGTCACTGCAAAATTTCAGGCCATTGAGATACTGCAGCTAATAAATGCAAGTTTGAGCTTCAGTAACCTTTTGAGTAAAACACCGATCAGCAGAGTACCCTTGTTTTATGTGGGAGGATAAACCCTGCAACATGTATATTTTTACATATTAAGTGTTACTATCCCTTTAATTCTATGATTTTAGTTGCAGGTTTTTGTAGGACTGCACTATGTACAAAACATCAACAGATGACTCACAGCACGCTCAATAAGCACTCATGTATGTGGCATAGAACTTGGCATGAGTTGCGACCCCAGTTTTATACTCTCTTTGCTTTTTATCAACACTTTTAGTGCCAGAGAGGTGCACCACACATTGCAAAGCAATGCATTGTGTACCCCCTCTGGCACTGAAAGGGTTAATCTTTTGATTATTTTATACAAGTCAGTGAAGCAATGAACTGGAAGTTGACAAAACACAAAGAAACAAACGCCTAATGTATGTGCTGTTGCTGATCCTAGACCAGAAAGCTTCCTGAAAGTTCAGTCTTAAGGACTGGTCATGTTTTAGTTTAACTTCCTTGTTTTAGTATTGTATTAATAATAAACTTTACATTCTGGATTTCCTTTTCTTTTATTTGTGTGTAGTTACCTTTCATCTGTTATTTCCAGTCTTCTCTTCCTTCCACTACCTGCAGACTGTAAAGAGTCTGTGGCTCAGATGTACCTGCAAAGTAATCCTAAGCACTGTCTTCTGCACTTACTATTAACTTGCACTGGCTGTTTGGCCAGATAGTGAGTGAGCCGCTCAGTTCAACTGATCAGCAGAGTCGTCGGCTCCTTTTCACACTGCAGGTGCTGGAAGAGCCTCACTGAAAGTGGAAGCATAGGGAAAAAATAAATAATGTATTCAAGTTAATTACATAGAATTAAAAATGGGGAAGTAACACTCCTAATAAAAAAAAAAAAATACTTGACTTACTACGGCCAAAAATCCTAATGGACCCTATAAATGTTTTCCTTGATTCAAGCGATAACATCATTAATCTGTCGGGGATGTCACATTGATCAAGAGAAATAAAAATAAAATAAATAAATAACACATTATAGCTATTGCTAATTATTTTTCAAACGGATAAAATAATTCATTCCTGACTCCAAAAGGCAATCTGATACCAACCTGGATCAACATCTTTCCAGCTTTACATGCCTTGGGGATGACCCAAGGTGGAACACTGACCTGGGAGATTTACAATTACTCCCCTTCATACCTTTGTAACTTTCCGCACAGTATTATCTGCCCACAGTCATCCTGCTGCCTCCCTTACCAGAACACTCCCCACCTCTAAATGATTACTTCTACTACTTTTTAGCACAATTTGTTTTGTAGTATCTGGTAACGTTGGTGCATTTTCAGTGCTACAGTGTAACAAGTATTTCCCAGTAGAAAGTGATAAAATAGGAGGGAAAACACAGCTACCTGCAACAGTTTAATTTAACTGAAATCAAAAGTAAAAATTTGTAGCTGTGTTACTTCTCCCTGTAACAACCATGGTTCATGTCACTGTGTAAAATGCCCCTTAGGGGCTATTTTCTTTCCTTAAGTTTCTGTAGTTTCAACAACGTTCCCAGTGTGAAAGTGGCTCCTGCAAAAAAAAAAAAATGCCCTTACCCTAACAAACATTTATGTTCTGTCATATAAAAATGTAACCCTTCCCATCCCAACACTATTTCCTACATCTGCCTATCTCAGCAGTCTATCCTTTCTCTCAAAATAAAACCTTGTAATTGTCTTCATGCAGACAGTCACCTCTGTGACTATAACTCTATATATCTTCTGTTGTTACTAGATTGGAGTGACCTTTGCCATTGTCTTTGGAGTCATCATATACCGAATCTCCACTGCTGCAGCTCTAGCAATGAGTTCCAATCCCTCTGCACGCGCTAATGTGAGGGTGACCGTTACCGCAACCGCAGTCATCATTAACTTGGTGGTCATTCTGATCCTTGATGAGGTGTATGGCTGCATAGCCCGGTGGCTTACCCAGATTGGTATGTGCTGTACTACTACTAGGATAATCTGCTATGCAATACCTACAGTGGATATAAAAAGTCTACACACCCCTATTAAGATTCCAGGTTCTTGTACTGGGGATGTGGCTGTGTTCAGAATTTACCAATCACATTCAGTCTCATGTTAAATAGAAGTCATTACACACCTGCCATCATTTAAAGTGACTCCGATTAATCACAAATAAAGTTCAGCCGTTCTAGTAGGATTTTCCTGACATTTTCTTAGTTGCAGAGTCTTATGTGTTATAATAGAGATGTGTTCATGGAGCTTGCTGGAGGCTAAATCGATCAAACTAACGTGGTGCAATTCTTTAGATAATTTTAGCTAATTTTCATTTGGCCCTTGTAGTGCAGTTGGTTTGTGCCAAAACTGTATTTATTTCTTGATGAAAAATGATTTTATGTTTGGTATACCAGTTTCTTACTAAATGTAGGGACAGATTTCGTGAGATCCAAATATTGAGGGGCAGTGCCTCAGGTGTGCTGGTCACACCACTGTGTATGTGACCAGAGAATTCCCAGTGCCCCTTTACTAGTTTTATACTACTTTACTGGTTATTTTTTAACCCCTTGGATGCTAGAGATCTATCCAGTGCATTGTAAAACAATGCTCTGTAGATATATGTAGCAACCAGTGGGTTATATTTTTGCTTGTTATAGGTCAAGGATATTTTCTGTGCCAGAAAACAGTGTATGGGATTGGGAAGGGGTCATGTGAGGAGTGGGGATGTGACTATGGGTGGAGATAAGGGAACCTACAGTGCCTTGCCTAGGAGAGCCTGGGTTGTAAATCTAGCCGTGACAATATGCCTCAATGGAGTGGTTGAACTGTGAACATACCTCTTGTTGGCCAGTGCTTAAAATAATCAGAACAGGATTCCATTGAGTTGTTATGTATATTTGTTTTGTGTGACAAATGCTCCTGCAAAAAGATTCTCACAGAATTAAATGTTCTATATACCTAGACTCCATATGTTCAAAAGAACACTGCACTGGATATCTCTTAGCATTCAAGGCATTAAAAGGGATGGTATTGCTTTTATTTAACAAATATTAATATTGTAGACATTAAAAACATTAGTAGAATGAGCTATGTCCCATCTCTCAAACATTTATAGTTCCCCACCACCACCCCTTTCACAGACGTCAGGGCTCTACCTGAGGGAAGCAGATTCTGGTCCCTGACCCGTCCTATGGCTCTTCAGCAGAGCCGAAATAGCACAGTATAGAAATAAATACTTCATTGCATGTGCCTGGTTTGCAAGCACACTTTGTAGACCTTTCCACTGAAGTATTTATTCCTATATAACGCAATTTCGACTCTGCTGAAGACCCACAGGACGGCCCAGGGACTAGAATCTGCTCCCCTCAGGTAGAGCCCTGACGTCTATGAAAGGGGTGGTAGGGGGGAACTTTACATGCTTCGATCTCTCAAATAGCTCATTCTACTAATATTTTTAATGTCTACAATATTAATATTTGTTAAATAAAAGCAATACTATCTCTTTAAAGCAGGACTACCACTTTAGAATTCATTTTGAAAGCGTTTTTTCAGAAGTAGCTTATGAACAGCTATGGTCAGTTGACAGTAACCCTCAATAGAATGCTGTCTGTCCCTTTAAGGATGCAGGCACATATAGCTTCTGTTCTCCACTGATATGTATAAACCCTGCAATATATATTTTGTTCTGTATTAAGAGTTGCTACACCCTTAAAGACGCAAGCAGCTGCATCTGCACACATTGTAAATGCTACAAAAAATCCTGATGAGAATAGTTTCAACAAGTCGTAATCATTGGATACCGAGGGGACAAGACTTCTTTTAATGTGCTTCGAAGTAATCCCAGACCTGACTAGATTCTTAATATGGGCCAAATGCAGAAAGAGAAGGTGGGATTATTGGGCACAAATAAACATTCTCAAACTTCCTGTCAGTTTAAATGGGGCCTTTAGCACGTTGTTGGTTAGAGGGATGTCTTTTCGGATAGCTGCAATCCTTGTGGTCCTGAGCCGAATGTTCTATAAAGAACTGTAGCAATTCTGAAGCAAACCAACTGCATTATAGGATGCAAATAAAAATGTGCACATTGTTTTAAATAGCACTTTTGATCCTTTGATTGTGTAGTAATTTGACATCTTTATATCATTTAAAGGGTTAAATGCCCCATTTAAATCATTGGTATGGTTAGCCCAAGAATGGCTCCACTTCTTCTTTCTGCACACTGTCTTGTGATTCATGACAGGTGTATATAGGAAACCTGACTTGTGTTATGAAACTGCTCATTGTCTGACGTGTCTATTTACTTTGGACAGAGGTGCCAAAAACTGACAAGACGTTTGAAGAGCGCTTGATATTTAAAGCCTTCCTGTTGAAATTCGTAAATGCCTACACACCCATCTTCTATGTGGCTTTCTTCAAAGGCCGGTGAGTGATCCCAAATGTTCATTTGTTCCCTACTACTAAGGAATCCCGAAATTAATCACGTGCACATGTGTCTCTCTGGTAAGATTACTTGCAGTAATGTCACTTTTATAGATATGTTATTGGTTCTTGCACTGTAAATGGCAGGTATACCTATCCTTTAGGGAACGCATGTAATTCATAAATGTGCATGAGGTATGTGTCTAATACAAATGTTTGTAGTGTGTGTCTATAATTAATAAAATCCAAGCGATGGACAAAATAATGGAAACATCCTTTTAGTAGATTTTTTCCTACCATAATTTGTGTATTCCTTCATAACCTTGGACGCACCCAACAGTTTCCACCACAGGTACCCTAACTAAATGTGCAACCACAATCTGTCCTCTTAAAAACAGACAAGTCTGTCATTTTACAATGTTTTCATAGGTGCTTACACTCCAGACCATTTATAATTCATTGAAACTAGAGCTAACCCTGCAGTCGATCAACAATGTCTGCTGCTTAGCTTGTATGTATATACGTGTGTATGTGTGTATAAGTATTTATGTGTAATATATATCATATTTGTGCCTTGCAAGAGTATTCAGATTTTCAGAATTTCATTCTGTGTATTTTATTTTAAAACACTGAAATTCACAATCCGTTATTGTAAGGTGACATTGGTTTTATGTTGGGAAATGTATTTAAGAAACAAAAATAAAGTGTTGCTTGAATTAAGTATTCAACTCCTGTGCTGTGGAAGCTCCCAGTTTATGCAGATGTAAGAAATGACCAAAGCGAGGAAATAATTATCTTACCATTGGCTTCCACCTGTGAACCATTATGGTTGCTGTTACATTTTCAGGAAAAAAAACAACTGTTGAAGGATCATTGGTCAGACTGTGGATCTGAAGGAAAATGAAGAGCATTAACAGGAGGTTAAAGTAATACAAATGCATAGATTAGGGAAAGGGTACAAAATAAAATCCACATTTTTGATATCTCGGTGAACATAGTTGAATCAGGAAGTGGAAGCATCACATCCCCCAGGCACTGTCATGAAAAGACTGTCCCTCAAAACTCATAGCTAAAACAGGAGACTTGTGAGAGAAACCAGAGAGAGGCCAGCAGTCAGACTGAAGGAGCTACAGAATTCAGTGGCTGTGATTCGAGTAATGGTGTGTCAGTCAACCATATCAAGAGCTCTGTATAATGCTGGTCTATATAGGAGGGTGTCCAGAAAGAAAGAAGCAGTAACTCAAAAAGCACTATCTGAAAGCAAGCCTGGAATTTGTCAGAGTGTGCCCTAGCTACTATGTGGGAAACGTTTTTGTGTTCAAATGAGGCAAAGAGATTTTTTTTTTTGGCCAAAACTCAAAGCACTGTGTGTGTGTTGCATAAACCTAATACTGGCCATGCCTCCAGACACACCATCCCTACAGCAAAGTATGGTGTTGGCAGCATCATGTTTTGGGGAAGCTTCTCATCAGCAGGGAGGGGACATTTTGTTAAAATCAAAGGAAGAATGGATGGAGCAAAATACAGAGAAAATACTGCTGGAGAACTTTCCTCAGTCTAAATAACTGAAGCTTGGGAGGAAATCTACATTCCAGCAGGACAATGGTCCAGAGCAACATTGGAGTGGCTCAATAACAAAAAGGTGAATGTCCAATAGAGGCGAAGTGAAATTCTTCATCTCAACCCCTTTGAGAATCTGTGGCACTATTTGAATATTGTGGTTCACAAGTGTGAACGTCTGAACAACCTGAAGCAAATCTTCCAAAATCACTTTGATTCTGTGTACAAATCTGGTAATGCCCAAAAAGACTTTCAGCTGCTGTTGCAGCGAAAGGTGGTTCTGACACATATTGTGTGGAGGTTAAATACTCATGCAAGAAACCTATTTTAGATTTTTTCTTAAAAATATGTCTCAACATAAATCCAATGTTACCTTACAATAACTGATTTTGAGTCTGCGTTTTGACATAAAATCTACAGACGGAACGTACAATGCACAGTAATATAAGAAGTGGTCAGGTGCCTGAGTAGTTTTGGAAGGCACTGTGTGTAAGTATATAATATATATAAATTACAATAACACTTTCATTTTCTTATGGTTAGGATTGTCGGACGACCTGGTGATTACTACTACATCTTCCAATCATTTAGAATGGAGGAGGTACGTGATTTGGGGATGTAAATCTTTACTTGTTTGAAAGGGGAAGGCGGCAGAGAGCAAGAGAGTGGTGCTGGAAAGGTGTATGTGTCATGACCTATATATAGGTCCTAACTTAAACAGAGTACCATGGCACCCAAGGGTTCCCTGAAGAGGTGCCATGGGCTCCACAGGACAAATGTAAGTAGTGGTGGATTGTAAGACCTTGTCGGAGTGTCAGTGTATGGGCGTTTCTGTGACTACCGGTGGACAGTAGATCAAGACTTGCTTATCAGAAAGTGCATGTCTGGTTATATGACTACCAGTAGAATAAAGCTGGAGTGTCAGTGTTTGTGTAGTCCTGTGATTACCAATGGCATAGTTAAATAGGACTGGGGTGGCAGAGGGTGTATGTGGGTTACTGTGACTTCTGGTGGGACAGTGGCAATAAGGTTGGTTTTGGCGGATGTGTGGTTCTGTGGCAACCGGTGGGACAGTAGAGCAAAGCTGGAGTGACAGTGTATGGGGGGGCAGTCTGTTGATACCATTGAGACATTGAAATAATAATGTTGTGGATGACTGAATTACTTTTTAGAATATTCTCTACCAATAAGCAATATATCTAAGCTCCATAGTGTAAAAAAAAAAAATGTGATACCAGGTCATTCTATCTGTTACCAGACGATAACTTTTAGCTTAAGGGATAGTAATACTTTGTTTATGCAATCTTTAATATTGTATTTATTAAATAAATAAATAAAGGATTTAAGTCTGGTTGATATAATTTTTATAGTTTTATTGTAATATCAATGTAAAGTTTACCCCTCCTGTCCCTTTTAGTCCCATCAGCGCTCTAGCTGACAAACTTGGATTCTGGTCCCGGGACTGGACGGCTCGTCTGGAGACCTGAAATAGCATTGAATACAAAAAGATTCTTCATGAGAACGATCTAGTGCCTCACACCAGGCAAACACTGTAGACCGTTCTCATGAAGATTCTTTTTGTATTCAATGCTATTTCTATTCTGCATATGGGCCATCCGGTCCCTGGACCAGAATCCAAGTTTGTTAACTAGAGTGCTGACATGACCAAAAGGGGCGTATGCGGTAAACTTTACATCCATATTACAATAAAACTATAAAAGTTATAGTAACCAGACTTAGATCATTTGCTTTATTTATTTAATAAGTACAATATTAAAGATTGTATAAACAAAGTATTACTATCCCTGTAACTATTTATTTTTATATTTCCTGTACCAGTCAGTGTTCTGACATATTTGAAAATAATACTTTGTTAAACCACTGGATGCTAGTGAGCTCTCCAGTGTATGGTAGAACAATGCATTGAAGACTTCTCTAGTAACCAAATGCTTAAAGGGTTTAATTGGGTTTAATTGGGTTCCATTGGGATTTCAAGAGTTTCACCAAAAGTCACTATCTCAAACCATTTACTTGGTCTTTACTAAATAACGTTTAAAAGAAACTGTTCCCTTAAATAGCCTAGTTCTTTTCACGCTTCAAAAGTTATTTCTGTAGGCATTGGACAAATAGCTGTATTAATGTTCATATTCCTCACAGTGTGCCCCTGGTGGTTGTTTGATGGAACTGTGCATCCAGCTGAGTATCATTATGCTGGGGAAGCAACTGATCCAGAACAATCTCTTCGAGATCGGAATCCCGTGAGTTCATACCTTGTTCAATGTTAATGTTTCAGTGGTATGATACAGTGTAGCGTCTTTAACCTTTCCTTTCCCCTTCTCAGGAAGATGAAGAAGCTGATCAGATACATCAAGTCAAGAAGACAAACCTACATGGACCACGAGGAGCATGTGAAAAGGAAGCAGCGCTATGAGGTGGATTACAACCTGGAACCATTTGCTGGACTCACACCAGAATACATGGAAATGAGTAAGTGAGCTCCTGGCAATTACATGTGGGCAACTGCATGCTAGTCCCTCACAACTTGAGTGTCTGGGGTGTTGGTATTCTCCAGTATATTGCAGCTATAGGGAACAAAAATCACAATTTATCTAAATGGGACCATTAACCTATTGAATGATAATTCTTCCGTTAATTTGCTTGTGATGTGTGCAAGATGTCTCTGGCATTCCAGGGTTTAAAGGCGTTATTTTATTCAAATGGAATTTTTATTTGTGACTTATGTTGCAATGGAAATGCATCTTAGATATAAATTCCATGAGGCTGATTACAAAGAACAATTGGAGCAATTCTGGAGCAAACTGAACCATAGTGAACAAACCACACTCCAAATTCCTACTGATTTAAAGTGGAATCCCCTATCTCCATCCATACTTCAGTAGGGAGCGTCTTTTATTAATTATAAGTTTACACAAATTAGATCATACTGACCAACACAAAGCGGCAGGTGAAAGGGTGGGCAGTGTGAAATGTAAATACAGTGCCAGCAGTGAGTAACAGGTGAGAGGGTGGGCAGTGTGGAATGTAAATACAGTGCCAGCAGTGAGTAACAGGTGAGAGGGAGGGCAGTGTGGAATGTAAATACAGTGCCAGCAGTGAGTAACAGGTGAGAAGTAGGGCAGTGTGGAATGTAAATACAGTGCCAGCAGTGAGTTACAGGTGAAACGGAGGACAGTGAGGAATGTAAATATAGTGCCAGCAGTGAGTAACAGGTGAGAGTGAGGGCAGTGTGGAATGTAAATACAGTGCCAGCAGTGAGTAACAGGTGAGAAGTAGGGCAGTGTGGAATGTAAATACAGTGCCAGCAGTGAGTTACAGGTGAAACGGAGGACAGTGAGGAATGTAAATACAGTGCCAGCAGTAACAGGTGAGAGGGAGGGCAGTGTGGAATGTAAATACAGTGCCAGCAGTGAGTTACAGGTGAAACGGAGGGCAGTGAGGAATGTAAATATAGTTCCAGCAGTGAGTAACAGGTGAGAGGTAGGGCAGCGTGGAATGTAAATACAGTGCCAGCAGTGAGTAACAGGTGAGAGGGAGGGCAGCGTGGAATGTAAATATAGTGCCAGCAGTGAGTAACAGGTGAGAGGGTGGGCAGCGTGAAATGTAAATATAGTGCCAGCAGCAAGTAACAGGTGAGAGGGAGGGCAGCGTGGAATGTAAATACAGTGCCAGCAGTGAGTAACAGGTGAGAGGGTGGGCAGGGTGAAATGTAAATATAGTGCCAGCAGTGAGTAACAGGTGAGAGGGAGGGCAGCGTGGAATGTAAATACAGTGCCAGCAGTGAGTAACAGGTGAGAGGGAGGACAGTGTGGAATGTAAATACAGTGCCAGCAGTGAGTAACATGTGAGAGGGTGGGCAGCGTGAAATGTAAATATAGTGCCAGCAGTAACAGGTGAGAGGGAGGGCAGCGTGGAATGTAAATACAGTGCCAGAAGTGAGTAACAGGTGAGAGGGAGGGCAGCGTGGAATGTAAATATTGTGCCAGCAGTGAGTAACAGATGAGAGGGTGGGTAGCGTGGAATGTAAATACAGTGCCAGCAGTGAGTAACAGGTGAGAGGGAGGACAGTGTGGAATGTAAATACAGTGCCAGCAGTGAGTAACAGGTGAGAGGGTGGGTAGCGTGGAATGTAAATATAGTGCCAGCAGTGAGTAACATGTGAGAGGGAGGGCAGTGAGGAATGTAAATACAGTGCCAGCAGTGAGTAACAGGTGAGACGGAGGGCAGTGTGGAATGTAAATACAGTGCCAGCAGTGAGTAACAGGTGAGAGGTAGGGCAGTGTGGAATGTAAATATACTGCCAGCAGTGAGTAACAGGTGAGAGGGAGGGCAGCGTGGAATGTAAATACAGTGCCAGCAGTGAGTAACAGGTGAGAGGGAGGGCAGCGTGGAATGTAAATATTGTGCCAGCAGTGAGTAACAGATGAGAGGGTGGGTAGCGTGGAATGTAAATACAGTGCCAGCAGGGAGTAACAGGTGAGAGGGTGGGTAGCGTGGAATGTAAATATAGTGCCAGCAGTGAGTAACAGGTGAGAGGGAGGGCAGTGAGGAATGTAAATACAGTGCCAGCATTGAGTAACAGGTGAGAGGTAGGGCAGTGTGGGATGTAAATATACTGCCAGCAGTGAGTAACAGGTGAGAGGTAGGGCAGCGTGGAATGTAAATACAGTGCCAGCAGTGAGTAACAGGTGAGACAGAGGGCAGTGTGGAATGTAAATACAGTGCCAGCAGTGAGTAACAGGTGAGACTGAGGACAGTGTGGAATGGAAATATACTGCCAGCAGTGAGTAACAGGTGAGAGGTAGGGCAGCGTGGAATGTAAATACAGTGTCAGCAGTGAGTAACAGGTGAGACTGAGGGCAGTGTGGAATGTAAATATACTGCCAGCAGTGAGTAACAGGTGAGAGGGTGGGCAGCGTGGAATGTAAATACAGTGCCAGCAGGGAGTAACAGGTGAGAGGGTGGGTAGCTTGGAATGTAAATATAGTGCCAGCAGTGAGTAACAGGTGAGGGGGAGGGCAGTGAGGAATGTAAATATACTGCCAGCAGTGAGTAACAGGTGAGAGGGAGGGCAGTGTGGAATGTAAATATACTGCCAGCAGTGAGTAACAGGTGAGAGGGAGGGCAGCGTGGAATGTAAATATTGTGCCAGCAGTGAGTAACAGGTGAGACGGAGGGCAGCGTGGAATGTAAATACAGTGCCAGTAGTGAGTAACAGGTGAGAGGGTGGGCAGCGTGGAGTGTAAATATAGTGCCAGCAGTGAGTAGCAGGTGAGAGGGAGGGCAGTGTGGAATGTAAATACAGTGCCAGCAGTGAGTAACAGGTGAGACTGAGGGCAGTGTGGAATGTAAATATACTGCCAGCAGTGAGTAACAGGTGAGAGGGAGGGCAGTGTGGAATGTAAATACAGTGCCAGCAGTGAGTAACAGGTGAGGGGGAGGGCAGTGAGGAATGTAAATATACTGCCAGCAGTGAGTTACAGGTGAGAGGGAGGGCAGTGTGGAATGTAAATACAGTGCCAGCAGTGAGTAACAGATGAGAGGGTGGGTAGCGTGGAATGTAAATATAGTGCCAATAGTGAGTAACAGGTGAGACGGCGGGCAGTGTGGAATGTAAATATTGTGCCAGCAGTGAGTAACAGGTGAGAGGGAGGGCAGTGTGGAATGTAAATATACTGCCAGCAGTGAGTAACAGGTGAGAGGGAGGGCAGCGTGGAATGTAAATATTGTGCCAGCAGTGAGTAACAGGTGAGACGGAGGGCAGCGTGGAATGTAAATACAGTGCCAGTAGTGAGTAACAGGTGAGAGGGTGGGCAGCGTGGAGTGTAAATATAGTGCCAGCAGTGAGTAACAGGTGAGAGGTAGGGCAGTGTGGAATGTAAATACAGTGCCAGCAGTGAGTACCAGGTGAGAAGTAGGGCAGTGAGGAATGTAAATACAGTGCCAGCAGTGAGTTACAGGTGAGAGGGAGGGCAGTGTGGAATGTAAATACAGTGCCAGCAGTGAGTAACAGATGAGAGGGTGGGTAGCGTGGAATGTAAATATAGTGCCAATAGTGAGTAACAGGTGAGACGGCGGGCAGTGTGGAATGTAAATATTGTGCCAGCAGTGAGTAACAGGTGAGAGGGAGGGCAGTGTGGAATGTAAATACAGTGCCAGCAGTGAGTAACAGGTGAGAGGGTGGGTAGCGTGGAATGTAAATATAGTGCCAATAGTGAGTAACAGGTGAGACGGCGGGCAGTGTGGAATGTAAATATTGTGCCAGCAGTGAGTAACAGGTGAGAGGGAGGGCAGTGTGGAATGTAAATACAGTGCCAGCAGTGAGTAACAGGTGAGACTGAGGGCAGTGTGGAATGTAAATACAGTGCCAGCAGTGAGTAACAGGTGAGACTGAGGGCAGCGTGGAATGTAAATACAGTGCCAGCAGTAACAGGTGAGACGGAGGGCAGTGTGGAATGTAAATACAGTGCCAGCAGTGAGTAACAGGTGAGAGGGAGGGCAGTGTGGAATGTAAATACAGTGCCAGCAGTGAGTAACAGGTGAGAGGGAGGGCAGCGTGGGATGATGGTTTCTGACTGGCAGATGGGAGGGAGATTATTGTGGAATGTTAGTATTTGACTAGAATATTGGCCAGTACTGTCCTAATTTATGCAAACTAACAACTAAAGCTACCTCTCAAACTATTGTTTCAATCAAACAGTGGCTAACATAGGTGATTGCTCATTTAACCCTTGAAATACTAGAGAAGACTCCAAAGCTTTGCTTTGCAGTCCTATTGAGACCTATCTAGAATTCAAGGAGTTAACAAAACAAAAAAACTCTATTTAAATCTGATAATTTTATTCTTCCCCTTTGTTGCTGTTAAATTATGCATTTCAGTGTGTTTTGCAGGCAGTTTGTTTTAATAATGATTTTATTTGAGTGACGCATCCAATGTTTGGGAGAAATCTATGGCTGATGTAAACTCTGTTTTTCATCTCTCTGCAGTTATCCAGTTTGGCTTTGTCACTCTGTTTGTTGCCTCTTTCCCACTGGCTCCACTTTTTGCCTTATTAAACAACATTATTGAAATCCGTCTAGATGCCAAGAAATTCATTACTGAGCTAAGGAGGCCTGTAGCTGTCAGGGGAAAAGACATTGGTAAGTAACAGACACCTGGGGTGAGGGGACGAGCTAAGGCAGAGCTAATCAATTGTTAGACTACAGCTCCCATTGGAATCTTCTTATGACTGGAAATGTAGACAGATTTAGCATTTTCTTTATCAGCTCAATTTCAAAGGCCCAGATAAATCTCTTGTTTTTCATAAAACTGCAAAATTACACTTTATAAAATATAAGTTGCTGACTGTGGTAGATCAATCTACAAAACCTGGATTTTATGATTCAGCGGGTGAAATCTCTACAGGTTAATTGGGACATCTTTGTGGCACAAGGTTTCTCAAAACTATTACAGTGTGGCTCAGGATACTGTCACAAGAGAAATTATAAACTCACTGTAGGATGATACCAAACTCTACTGCTGCTCACTAAGTTCTATTCAAATACCTATCCACTCTGTTGGTAGTGTTTATCCAGTACAGTCTTCATAGATTTGGTGACACTGCCCATTTATTACTTTTTATTATAATGATATACATAGAGAGATCTCCAAAATAATCAGTCGCAAAACAGCTCCCCAGAATTAGTTAATTTGTACTGGATATCATGTCCACAGAAGTGGACGCAGTTTGTTTTTCACGTCCAGGTTCCCAAACCCCTCCCAATGAAGTATTCTTGGGAAGAAAGAGTCCACTTGGAGGACTTAGAGGGGTGTCCAGCGCATTGTAAAAGCAATACATTAGACACCCCACTGGCACTCAATTTTAAAAGTGAGCCATGCATTCAGACCTACGCTATTTGCTGGCAGATGCTAAGAAAAGTACAGAAACTGTTTTTATAATCACTGAACACTTTATTAAAATTCCACAAAGTGTTGCTTGGTTTGCCTGCACTTTTAACAAGTGACTGCAGCGCTGCGGTATTCCCAGTGTGTACAGAAAGGTCCAGCTGGAGATTGTAACGAGAGGTTTGTGGGAGAGATGTTGTCAGTCACTTGCAGCCTTGTCTGTGCCTCTGACATGGGGTAAACGACACACAGCACTTTACATAGCTCTTACCCCGGCTATTAATAACGTGTAACATTATCAGGGGGATCTAGTTATGCAAGTTAAACATGGGATCTCTAGGGCCTGTAATGTTTAGACAAGCATGCGTTACCAATTATATGTGCTAAGCCGCGGAAGCTTGCTTGCCTTTTATTTAACCCTTTCAGTGCAAAGTGATGTCCTAAGTACAAAGAAGAATTGGAGTAGTTCTAGGGTGAACTAAATGCACCAAGGTGAGAAATAACAATCCCTAAAGTTCACTTGGCATCCACAGGGCTTTTTATTATTTTTTTTTTATTTCCGGTTCAGGGCTTCCAGAGCGACGTGCAGCCACGCCGGGAGCCCTGAATTCCATGACGTGCCAGGACCGTCACTGGTCCTTAAGTGCCAGACCGCCGTGACGGTCCTGGCACGTCGTGATCGCGAAGGGGTTAAACCAGTTTTAAAGCCTGTGTACACGGGCCAACACTGGTGGCGCTTCAGTCATGCTCAGTACTTGACTGCCCACGCCAAGGCTGATACCGAGCGGAAAATCCCTCTCCATATCAGCCTCAGTGTGAGCAGTCTGTACTGTGCATAACTGCTTCTGACAAACATCCTTGGCAAATTATAATATAGGATGGGGCTTTTAACCCCTTGAAAGCTACAGAGGAAACCTCTACTATTCAGTGCTAAAAGCCCCATTTAGACTGATGTGTTTTTTCCCTGTGGTGCAGTTTGTTAGCCCTATGGTGATGCAAGTTCTTCTTCGTCAGCTTAAATGTATTGTACACCCCTCTGGCGCTTAGTGTTAACCCATGTCTAGCCAGAAGGGTCTCAAATAGATCCCAAAAAACCTTCTGGTGGCTGTACCATGACAGGACAAGATAGTGAATGTGAATAGTTATAACCACACAGGCAAATATTTCTTCAGTGACAGCTTTCCAAACCAAAAAATATCAGGATGGTGTAATTTTAAGCCTCTGAGTAGCAGAGAGGTGTGCAATGCTTTGTGGAGCAATGATTTGCTCACCCCTCTTTCTCTCAGAATTGTTTGTATCATTATGATGACCGCACACACGCACTCCAGTGTCATGTCTTCTGCAGAGCTACTTAAACGAAGATCAGACAGTCTGTTTCAGGAAGTCCATGACTGACCGTTCTGCAGCAGCTGAGGTCATATAGCTCTAGAAGTGTTGAGTGGACTGTCTGGGTCTCCAGTCCTGATTTTATGCACTGTGGAAGTGTGAGTGATGATGATGATCTGATATCAGGTCCAGTAAAAGTCATCTACTTCCCCATCCCTGAGTGAAACAGCAACCAGCTGTTCCTTTCTAATGCAGTTTCTGCAGAGCTAGAGACCTGTTAGTGTATTGGAGATGATGGACACAATGCTAAAACGAGTTCCCAGCCAAATAGCTGCTCATTGTATAGAACAGAGTTGTACAAATCATTCCTCCGAGGTCCGTGACCTACTAGTGTTTTAAGATTTGTCTGACTAATTAACATTGAGCATCTCATTAACCCATTTGATACTAGAGATGTTTCCAAGGTACTGTTTTGCAATATGCTGGATATGTCTTTAGTATCAAAGTAGTTAATCAGTAGGATTATGTGTATATATTGCCTCATGCTCCTCGAGCAGACTTGGTCAGCATCGATTTACAAGGATAAGCATTTTGGGATGGTGCCAATCTAATTACCAGTAACTTTAATTGGATCTGTCATCTATCACATTTTAGTATTATTGAATGTATTTATTTAAACTACCTATAGCTTTTGCTTTGTTTTTAAAATCAGAGTAATGGTTTTAGAGAGTGTCGGTTTAGTAGTATTCACCTGAGCTGCGTTTTCCAACTTGTATAGCAGAGTGTACATTACTCACATGTCCTGAAATTGCCTCCCTCCTTTCTCCTACTCCCGAGGCTGCCAAAACCTAGCATCTGCCACCAGTGGAATAAATTAATGGTGAGGAATAACCATACAGATCCTATAAAGCGTAAAGGGGATATATCACCCCAGTACAAATGCATGTTAAAAGTTAGATTAACTAGCAATGAGGTGGAATTCATTAATTTTTTTTTTTTTTCTAATAATCCTAAATTGGCAAAATTTAACATTTCTAAACTGCATTCCGGATAGACTGCAGGTACAGCTCTATACCTGCAGTTTGTAACTCTGCCTCCGCTCCCCTCCCTCTAGCCAGCCTCCTCCAATGACGGAGGCTTCTGTCTGTAGGCTGGAGCTATCTCATTGGCAGAGATCGATATCTAGCCAATGAGATCGCTCCAGCCTTTAGACAGAAAGCCTCCATCATCGGAGGAGGCTGGATAGAGGGAGGGGAGTGGAGTTAGCATTACAGACTGCAGGTATAGAGCTGCACCGGTAGTCTATCCAGAAGTGCAGTCTAGAAACGTTAATTTTTGCCAATTTAGGATTTAAAAAATATATATTGATGAATTCCACCTCATCACTAGCTAATCTAACGTTTAACACGCATTTGTACTGGGGTTGAGATGAGAATTTGGACATGTGATGCTCAATTTTCTAGGCTAGAAATATGTTGGAAAAATCTCTAGCATGAAAAAGGTTATTAATTTATGGGGAAGCTTTATAAACTCTACTAGGTGAATTCCATTGTTCCCAGAAATCCAGGGGCTTCAGCTAACTTAATGCGTTACTAGTGCAGTCTGAAATCCATTTGCATTAATAGTAGCAGGGAGATTGGCACCATTCATTGTCTCAAGCTTACAGCAGGACCCAGGACTTCCTGGAGCTTTAGCCCAGTCAGCCAATACCTAACAACACCCATTGTTCCTCCAATATATGTGTTTATGGACACCAGATTAGACAAATTGTGAACTGGAGAGGAATGTAGGCCTGACAAAATGATGAGGAGTACTTTGGTAGATGAGTGGCTGTGCTTTTTTGCTACATAAAGCGTATGTATTGTAGGAGTGGCTAGTACCAGTTCTTAAATAACTTGGACAGATTTTAAGTATATATGTCATGATGTCCAATAGTATGGGCTCAAGGAACACCACATCTCTGAATGGGAGAATGGAATTCCAGCCAATCAAATTAGACTATTACACATGAAGTGACACTGACCAGCAGTAAGGTTACCTTAGCTTCTTGCAGAAGGTGCAATGGTTGCATGGGCCTGAAGGAAAATAATCACAAAAAAACTAACTTGCCTTTAGCTTTATTAAATGTGAAATAATATCCTATACTTGTAATATGTTCTATAGGGATGCACTGATCCATAATTAAAAATGTCTTAATATAAGTGTCCTTTAATTTAAAAAGTTGCTGCTAAAATAGAGTCTGCTTTTCATTTGGTAAGGGGAGGTTAAAGTTCAAAGACTCAATATCCCATAAGGCTTGATTCTTTTTTTTAGGGGGGTGGGTGTTATTGCATTACAGCCTGGCTTTGAATTAAGTTTAGGAAGTAAATACCATGCACTGTCCTCTCTCTCTCTCTGCAGGTATCTGGTACAACATACTCCGGGGGGTCGGCAAACTCGCTGTGATAATAAACGTACGTTTAACTGTTTTCGGAATCAGTTCCTGTTACAACTGCCATTATGCACCATGGAGAAATTCATTACATCTGATCCAGTGGTTCTCAAATAGGGTGGTGTTGGCACAAGCTTAGGTACCACTTCTTCCTGTAAAAGGAGGGTGAACATGTTTAAGGAGATTTAACATTGCCTAATAACAACTCCCACTTACTTTTCTATGTCCATAAAATGCTAATAGCCCCTATGAATTTTGCCTTTTTTGTCTCTATTCATGAGATCTCTTCAGTCAGTCCTGGGTGTCCTATCCATGGAGGTGGACATGACAGTTGTGAACATTTTTCAAACTGAAGTAAGCAATGTGCTTGAGCCATTAAGGGCCAGAGGGATGCACAGTACATTATGAAGCAATACATTGCACTAATTACATGTGCACTGGGCAGAGTTTCAGGTCCTGTGGCTATTCTAGCAACTGTCTTATCCACCTACATGCACATGACATCCAGGCAGGCACGTGCACACATAGACACCAAGGGGGGCTTGAGCACCTGCCCTTTTTGTCCAAAGTGCCCTCGTGCCCTTTTAACAAAAATAAATAAATAAATAATTATGAGAAGTGCCCTTTATTTCATTTGAGCCCCTGCCCCCCCAAAATGTCTGTTCACGTCCCTGCATCCAGGTGTTGTTTAGCCTTTAACCCCTTGAGGACCAGAGGGGTCTAAAATGTATTGCCAAGCAATGATCCTTGAGGTTAATTTTCAAATGTATTCTTATGGAAATAGTGGTACATAATATTGTACTGGTCATTCTGATAATGACAACTAATAGCATATCTGTCCCCTTCATTACATCCTTGATAAATGACCTTTAAAATGTTTGGGGTCCCCCAAAGAAGGATGGACTGTTAGGGGGTCCCACCAAGAAGGACAGACTGTTAGGGGTCCCCCCCCCCGAGAAGGACTGAATGAGAACCACTGATGTGACCATTTGTACTCACGGGCCCTTATTCATCAACCTAGAGACGTGCACTTCTGGGACAAACTAACTGCAGCATAAGGGGGGTGACAAGTCCACAGATGTATAAACACAAATGGGACTTTTAACCCCTTAAATGCTAGAGAGATCTCCAGTGCATTGTGTGATGAATAAGGGCCTCAGTTTGCTTTTGACATTTTGAGCAATACGCAGAGAAAGTTGAGCAATTCTGGAGCAGACCAAGTGCACCACAGGGAAAAAAAACATACAAATTTTAAGTTATTTAACCTTTGCTAGTACAAGAGGGGTATGCAACACGTTAGCATGCTGGCACTCAAAGGATTAAATGACTTAACTTGAATACTAGAGTTGTCTCCAACACATTGCACAGCAACGCTTTGGAGACCTCTAGCAATCAACGTGTTAAAATCCTCATTTAAATTAGAGGGAATTTTTTGTTCTCTACTGTAGCTGCCTTTATAATGTGATACTGTGGTTAAAGGGACAGTAATGTCCCATAAAAACTTCTTGTAGTTTTGTAGAGGTTAAAAAAATTAAACTATATTCCACAAGTCCTATCTCTCAAACCTCTATGGTTTGAGAGAGATTCGCACTAAAAGTCCCCCCCTCCCCTTTTCCTGCTGTCAGCTGTAAAGCTCTGCTGAAGAGCCGCCGGATGGTCCCCAGACCGGGATCTCCTGTCAGCACAGCGCTGACGTCAGGAGAAGGGGAGGGAGGGGGAACTTTCAATGCCTATATCTCTCAAACCATAGCAGTTTGAGAGATAGTGTTTGTATCACTTTGTTTATTATTTTAAGCTCTACAAAACTAGAATTTTTTGGGGGGGGGCATTACTGTCCCTTTAAATAGGTATACACTGTGTGTGAATGTGACTTTGTGGCATATAGTTTAATTTTTTAACCGCTGCAAAACTACATATTTTTTATGTGGGACATTAGTGTCCATTTAAATATTTAAAGTCAGTCATAATAACACAATCCAATGTTCCATCTTTTGTTTGTTTACAATGCTGTAGACCTTTCCGGTGTGTTCCAAAGCAATGCCCTGGAGACAATTTGCACCAAAGGGGTTGAGTGGCCACTAGTAAATGCACAGAATTCTTCCTTCTAGGACAGGCAGTGGTACATTTAATACTTTAGTAACCAGAGGGGTGCACAGCACATTGCAAAGCAATGCGCTGCACAACCCGCTGACCCTTACAGTTTAACAGATGGGTTTGCAGTGTTAAACATTTATATAGGGTTTGTACAGGTCTCCTCTTACGCTGGACACTTATAAATATCCCAATATAACTTTCATGCGTTGGCAAATGACTGGTTTTTATAACCAAGAGATCACCTGTCCATATGGATTTCATCCTCCAGTAAACTGCTTAGATTTATGGGGATACTTTCCTTATACAAAGGAAGGTCCATATTAATGGTGAAGTATCTGAGACTTTGGTAGATCCAAGTTTCTCTCAATATTCATTGTATGAAAACGTTTTCCAGTATAATACAATTATTCCAATATAATACACAGTGTAATGGAGTAGTAAACCTTTTTTTGTAACTCAGCACTTTTAACATTCTGTGGAGAACAGTTGTCAGTGACTTACCTTGCCATAGAATACAACAGAATATATGAACTCTGGCCTCTAGAGGACAATTTTAATGTAAAACAAAAATCTTTTTAACTGTTATAGCTCTGGAAAGATTCATCTCCCAACAGTGGGAGTGCCCTTGTTTTACTTGGTGGGAAAAGCCCTACAGTATTGTTTGGTTGGGGGGGGGGGTTGGGTTGGGTTATCTAGTTGTGTTGTTGTTTTTGTTTTGTTTTTTTGTTAAAAAAACGTTTACTGCTCCCGAGTGCCAGAGGGGTACGTAAAGCATTGTATTTCATACCCTTCTGGCATTCAAAGGGTTAGGTGCAGTGATATATCTGTGATTCCTTACACTTTAGTGAACATACAGGTTTGGATTGAAGTTTCAGGCACCTCTGCCCATAGCCATACCCCCCCGATCCTCACTTCGTCCTGCCTCCCAGTTGCACCCACTTGGGACCTTACACAGCAACCTGTAGAGGTGCAATTGTGGAGCAAACCAACTGCACACAGGGAAGAAGTGAAGATAGTCATTGATGTGAATAGGGATTTTAACCCCTTGGATTCTAGAGAGGTCTCCTACGTGTTACTTCTGGGAAAAAAAAAATGTTGACCCTTGTGGTGCAGTTGGTTTGCTCCAAAACTGCACATGTTTAGCTTATTGAATTGTACCGTATGTATATAAAATGCAGAAGGGAGACGTACACAAAACTAGAGAGGAGCAATTCAAACCGAACTTCACTATAACGGAGAGATGAAAGCATACCTCCCAACATTTCAAATGGCCAATGAGGGGCACTTTTGTTTTAGGTGGGGTTGATGGCGGCATGGCTGGTGAGTGGGGCATTACCAAGGATTTTTAGGTTAGTTTTTTACCTACTGACACCTCTTTGTGTAAACAAATAAATGATTTAGAGCAAGACCAATGCATTTTATTTACAGAAACTAATTTAGTTTAAGTTTATACAAATATTAATGTGAGTTTTATTACTGTGGAGCAATATGATACACTTCTATACACACCACACAGTCTGATCTCCTAAACACAGGGACACCAGGGGTGATACACTTATATACACACCACACAGTCTGATCTCCTAAACACAGGGACACCAGGGTGATACACTTATATACACACCACACAGTCTGATCTCCTAAACACAGGGACACCAGTGTGATACACTTCTATACACACCACACAGTCTGATCTCCTAAACACAGGGACATCAGGGTGATACACTTATATACACACCACACAGTCTGATCTCCTAAACACAGGGACACCAGGGTGATACACTTATATACACACACCACACAATCTGATCTCCTAAACAGAGGGACACCAGGGTGATACACTTATATACACATCACACAGTCTGATCTCCTAAACACAGGGACACCGGGTGATACACTTATATACACATCACACAGTCTGATCGCCTAAACACAGGGACACCGGGGTGATACACTTATACACACACCACACAGTCTGATCTCCTAAACACAGTGACACCGGGGTGATGCACTTCTATACACACCACACAGTCTGATCTCCTAAACACAGGGACACCAGGGTGATGCACTTATATACACACCATACAGTCTGATCTCCTAAATACAGGGATACCAGGGTGATACACCTATATACACACCACACAGTGTGATCTCCTAAACACAGGGACACCAGGGTGATACACTTATATACACACCACACAGTGTGATATCCTAAACACAGGGACACCAGGGTGATACACTTATATACACACCACACAGTGTGATCTCCTAAACTCAGGGACACCAGGGTGATACACTTATATACACACCACACAGTCTGATCTCCTAAACACAGGGACACCAGGGTGATACACTTATATACACACCACACAGTCTCATCTCCTAAACACAGGGACACCAGGGTGATGCACTTATATACACACACCACACAGCCTGATCTCCTAAACACAGGGACACCAGGGTGATACACTTATATACACACCACACAGTGTGATCTCCTAAACTCAGGGACACCAGGGTGATACACTAATATACACACCACACAGTCTGATCTCCTAAACACAGGGACACCAGGGTGATACACTTATATACACACCATACAGTCTGATCTCCTAAACACAGGGACACCAGGGTGATGCACTTATATACACACACCACACAGCCTGATCTCCTAAACACAGGGACACCAGGGTGATACACTTATATACACACCACACAGTGTGATCTCCTAAACTCAGGGACACCAGGGTGATGCACTTCTATACACACCACACAGTGTGATCTCCTAAACACAAGGACACAGGGTGATACACTTATATACACACCACACAGTGTGATCTCCTAAACACAGGGACACCAGGGTGATACACTTATATACACACCACACAGTCTGATCTCCTAAACACAGTGACACCAGGGTGATACACTTATATATACACACCACTGTCTGATCTCCTAAACACAGGGACACCAGGGTGATACACTTATATACACATCACACAGTCTGATCTCCTAAACACAGGGACACCAGGGTGATACAATTATATATACACACCACACAGTCTGATCTCCTAAACACAGGGACACCAGGGTGATACACTTATATACACACCACACAGTCTGATCTCCTAAACACAGGGACACCAGGGTGACACACTTCTATACACACCACACAGTGTGATCTCCTAAACACAGGGACACCAGGGTGATGCACTTATATAAACACCGCACAGTCTGATCTCCTAAACACAGGGACACCAGGGTGATACACTTATATACACATCACACAGTCTGATCTCCTAAACACAGGGACACCAGGGTGATACACTTATATACACATCACACAGTCTGATCTCCTAAACACAGGGACACCAGGGTGATACACTTCTATACACACCACACAGTCTGATCTCCTAAACACAGGGGCACCAGGGTGATACACTTATATACACATCACACAGTGTGATCTCCTAAACACAGGGACACCAGGGTGATACACTTCTATACACACCACACAGTCTGATCTCCTAAACACAGGGACACCAGGGTGATACACTTATATACACACCACATAGTCTGATCTCCTAAATACAGGGACACCAGGGTGATACACTTATATACACATCACACAGTCTGATCTCTAACCACAGGGACACCAGGGTGATACACTTATATACATACCACACAGTCTGATCTCCTAAACACAGGGACACCAGGGTGATACACTTATATACACACCACACAATCTGATCTCCTAAACACAGGGACACCAGGGTTATACACTTATATACACACCACGCAGTCTGATCTCCTAAACACAGTGACACCAGGGTGATACACTTATATATACATCACACAGTCTGATCTCCTAAACACAGGGACACCAGGGTGATACACTTATATACACACCACACAGTCTGATCTCCTAAACACAGGGACACCAGGGTGATACACTTATATACACACCACACAGTCTGATCTCCTAAACACAGGGACACCAGGGTGATACACTTATATACACACCAGACAGTCTGATCTCCTAAACACAGGGACACCAGTGTGATACACTTATATACACACCACACAGTCTGATCTCCTAAACACAGGGACACCAGGGTGATACACTTATATACACACCAGACAGTCTGATCTCCTAAACACAGTGACACCAGGGTGATGCACTTATATACACACCATACAGTCTGATCTCCTAAACACAGGGACACCAGGGTGATACACTTATATACACACTACACAGTCTGATCTCCTAAACACAGGGACACCAGGGTAATACACTTATATACACCACACAGGCTGATCTCCTAAATACAGGGACACCAGGGTGGGAAAGAGGGACAGAGGGATGTGGGTCTCAGAGAGACTGTCCCTCCTAAAGAGGAACACTTGGGAGGCATGTGAAAGTAGTATTCATTTAAATGGATAACACCTTGAATACCAGACAGGAATTGTTTTGCCCACTTGGAGCTTAATTGGAAATGTCTTCAGTGTGTTATGCCTTCCTCTGGATGAACAGGGGTGATTTGGTATGGGCTGGACTTGATGGAGACACTTCTTTTTTTTTTTTTTTTTTTTTTTTTCAGCCTCATCAACTATGTTACAGGTCTTAAACGCATTGTGTAGCAATGTGATGGAGACCTCCAGGTCATTGAAGGGGGGTTAGAAGACCTATTTAAGTCAATTGGAATTTGTATGGCAGAGATCTACGGAGGTTTAACCCTTCAAGGGCCAGAGGGGTGTATGACGCTTTGCTTTGCAATGAGTTGCAAATCCCAGTGGTCCTTGAAGGGTTAACACCTTAAGGACTAACGACACTCCAGGACCATAATGGCAGTTCAGCACTTATGGACCAGTGACAGTCCTGGCATTCAGGGGTCCCCATGCGGCTGCATGCCACTTGAGGACCCCTGAATCTATTGTGCAATTAAAAAAAAAAAAAAAATACCGCGCGGTCCTTAACTGTGTGCGGCTGGTCATTAAGGGGTTAAGGACCACATTAACTTCCCTGTGGTGTTTGTGATTCCCACTTAGGCATTTGTGATTTCGTTCACCTCTGACTTCATTCCGCGCCTCGTTTACTTGTACATGTACAGTCCGGATGGCACCATGCATGGCTTTGTCAACCACACTCTGTCCTATTTCAACACCTCTGACTTCACACCTGGCACGGAACCAACCGTTCAGCAGGACCTGGGATACACAGTGGAGATATGCAGGTAGATACATGCGCAGTGGAGATATGCAGGTAGATACATGCACAGTGGAGATATGCAGGTAGATACATGCACAGTGGAGATATGCAGGTAGATACATGCACAGTGGAGATATGCAGGTAGATACATGCACAGTGGAGATATGCAGGTAGATACATGCACAGTGGAGATATGCAGGTAGATACATACACTGTGGCGATATGCAGGTAGATACATGCACTGTGGCGATATTCAGGTAGATACATGCACAGTGGAGATATGCAGGTAGATACATGCACAGTGGAGATATGCAGGTAGATACATGCACAGTGGAGATATGCAGGTAGATACATACACTGTGGCGATATGCAGGTAGATACATGCACTGTGGCGATATTCAGGTAGATACATGCACAGTGGAGATATGCAGGTAGATACATGCACAGTGGAGATATGCAGGTAGATACATGCACAGTGGAGATATGCAGGTAGATACATGCACTGTGGCGATATTCAGGTAGATACATGCACAGTGGAGATATGCAGGTAGATACATGCACAGTGGAGATATGCAGGTAGATACATGCACAGTGGAGATATGCAGGTAGATACATGCACTGTGGGATTCAGGACTGCTGGGTACCACTAACTGTGATTTACTTATTTCCTTCATGTTGTACATCTTTCCCCAGGTATAAAGATTACAGGGAACCACCATGGTCTGAAAACAAATATGACATTTCCAAAGACTTTTGGGCAGTTCTGGCAGCAAGATTGGCTTTTGTTATAGTTTTCCAGGTAACTTCACATCTTACCATTAGTGGAAATTTCTGTGTCCTAAAGCTGAACAAAATCACTGTGTACTCTACAAGAGCAGTAAAACCCAATAGTAACACATACCTTACTATGGCCCAGAATCCTAATGCCGCCTTTGAAATTTGCCATTTTGTGTTGGGGAATAAAATCAGTGCTGGATGTAATGTCCGTGGAGGCGGGTATGACTGTTCCTAACAGGACCATAGGAAGCCATCTCTAATCACATCACATAGTAATGTTAATAAAAGGGGCATCAAATGCGTTGCTTTGCAATACGTTGCATACCCCTCTGGCACTCAAAGGGTTAAGGACCAGAGGGGTGTGTAATGTATTTTGTTGCCAAGTGTTTTGCACCCTCTGGACCTTCAAGTGGAACTAACCCTTTATAATGACTTAGGCGATTTTGATCGGGATTCAAAGTCCTCTATATCTGTTGGCTATTCCTTATTTTAAGGGACACTGACACTGTACAATAACTCTGGTGGCAATGAAAGAGATTTCAAAATTAACTATATGTTATATTGGCCATTTTTATTTAGAAAACTAGTTTTTAATTCATTTAGATTGATTATGCTATGCCCTACATTTTCTCTCCCTCGCATTGACACTTAACCCTCTCAGTAGCAATGAGTGGGAGGCGGTAATGTAGGGCTAAGACAGGAAGTGCCTGCATTCTGTGTCTTAATTAACATGATATCAATGTAAAATAAAAAAATCTAAATAAAAAACTCTTTCAGAATCATTAGAAGTTGTTTTTAGGTGTTGGTGTCACTATAAAACTATAATTTGAGATGTTTAGCTTTGTCAGTTTATGCACAGTAAGACAGCACTTCCTGGTAGGAAGTGGCAGTTGGGAAGGGGAGAGGAATGTTAGTATCTGTTACACAGGCTGTTCCAGCCTTGCCTTCCTAATTTGCATACACTAACACATAAGGAAAGCTAAGCGCCGCTACCTCTCAAACTACCGATTTTAAATAAAGAATAGCTAACATCAGTATAGGTGATTTTGGAAACTCTCCCAAATCGCTCAAGTTAAAGTTCTACTTTAAAGGCTTAAGTACACTTATGTACCCTGCCTGCTCCAGTCTGAAGCAGCTGTCATGTCCTCTTCCACGGACAGCACATCCAGGACTGAATGGCACAAGGGAAAAAATCATGGGGCCGTTAGGATTTTCTGGACATAATGAGGTAAGAGAGGGAATACTTTTTGTATCTGTAGCTGCTTTTTTCACTTCGTTTCACTTCTCGCCCTTATTTTCCATCTCTCTCTCTCTAATATCCTGTATTTGATTTGGTATCTAGCTGTACAAATTCTCCTAAATCTAGTCTTGTATGTGCTTTTTGTGGCTTCCATTATCACATCCATATTAATAGGTTGGCGTTGAAGTCACCAAGTCGCACCAAGGTGTGATAAAGAGGTGATAAAGTGAAAAGGACTTCTCCAGTGATATCACTTGTCCAAGTCCTATGTTGTTCTATGGAGCCAATGCACTAAGATTTTGTCCAACTCTGGAGATCTTAGTACATAGCTTCCGTAGAATAACATAGGAACTGGAGAAGTGATATCACTGGAGAAGTCCTCTCTGCATTATCACCTCTTTATCACTCCTTAGTGCATAATCTCCATAGTGTTTTATTGTCTGTAAATGGTTAGAGTGAATGTATCCGCCTTTTGCTTGTAATCTCAATGAAAACACCATTAACCAAATTGTCTATAAAAACCATGCATTAAAAATGCAAGCTCAGGATTACATTTTAGGAATCGAACATAAAATAACAACATTTTACAGATGCTAGCAAGAAGTACATGATCTTTCAAGTTATAGAAAACCTTATTTAATTTGTTGTGTTAAGATCAGGCCTTGTATTTGCAGTAAGGGGCCTGGGGACTCTCCTCTTTGACTCCAAAACCATGCAGGACTTGTCCACTAGAGAAGATAAAACAGCCATACAATGTTGTGAAGTCATACAGTAATTCTGACATATTAATATATACAGTCTGTCAGACTTCTTGTATTTGCTGCACTTTGCTATCCATGGGGAAGGGAAATTCTTGTATCACATTCTCATCCCATTGTATCTCATCTTGTAGAACTTGGTCATGTTTATGAGCGACTTTGTGGACTGGATAATTCCAGACATTCCCAAAGACATCAGTGAGCAGATCCACAGGGAGAAGGTCCTCATGGTTGAGGTGTTCCTGAAAGAAGAACAGGGAAAACTACAAATGCTGGAAACATGGAAAGACAATGAGAAAAAGAGAGGAGAAAACTGTAACAGCCAAAGTCCTGGACTGTCCCGTAGTCAGAGAGGAAGTGTGGCCTCTGCTTACTCCCACCGTGTGGATGTGTAGGGACAAGAAAACTGCAAGAAGCAATGTTTGGGCATTCATTCCACTGACAGAAATCTCATCCATTACTTGACTCACCGGTAGACCGTGAGTTTGTCTTTAAAGCCAATCAGCTCTCACCTTGGTGGGGAGTGAAGCACCATGTCTTCAGAGGTTTAAGACTTGGGCAGCACTGCTGATGTCTGCATGGTAAATGGTGGTAGAATGGGGTAAACGTCTCTGTATTAGATATGTTTTGTGCCTTTTGCTGGGAAACCGTTGTAACAAGCTGCATGGAGATCGGCTTTTTAACCCTGTGAGTGTTGGATGGGTGTTCAGTGCTTTGCAGAGCAATGAATTGCACTCCTCTCTGGTCTTCATAGGGTTAAGACTGGCAAGAAAGGGTCTGGTTTCAAGGATCCATTTACAGTGCTGACATTCCATGATGGACACCTTATATTTTTGAGATTCATGGAATTTTCCTCTTCATCCAAATATGGCCTTGTTTGATCAGTCCTCAGGTACCTTCCTCGGCATCTTGTTACATCATCAGGTAGTCTTGTTACATCATCAGGTAGTCTTGTTACATGCTGCACCAATCCTTTGGACATTAAGTATCTTCTCTTATTGTCCATACCTAAAAAGGTCCACTTCATGCAGCTGGATCAACTTATGTTATTTACTCCAGCACTAAAGGAGTTAAGCCTGCAGAGAGAATATTTTTTTAGGAGCTACCTATGCAATGTAAAGATTCCCTTCTTTATATGAAACTTTTATACCTATTTATTGATACAAAGTTTATTGCGAATCCAATCTATTCCTGTCTTTCAGCACTTCTATGCAAAAAAAAAAAAAAAACCTGATTACCCTGTGCAGTGCTGGTCTCCATTCTGGGAAATCCACAAATGTGGGTAGAAAAATGTTTGCAAATAACTGTTTTGTCTTTGTTTTAAGTGGTTCTACTTTACATTGTTTCCAAATTTTTCCATGTGGTGCCGTCTTGGTCCTAAGCACCAGCCATTATCATACACAGATCGGAGCACACTACAATACATTGATATACGTATTTATGGCATACGGGTTAACTGTCTTACCAAAGACGTGATAAAAGGGCTAATGTGCTCCAAAATGTATAAGAATTTTGTCATTATTGTTCTGTGATGTGGGGCTAATTCATTATAGCGGGAGTAAACAAACTTTTGGCTCTCCCCATCTGCTGGGGCTACAGCTTTCATTATCCCCAACTAGCCAGAAGCTGCGAGTTGTAGTCCTCAAGCTGGAGAGCCAAAGGTTGCCTACCCCTGGATCAACCCTTTAAATGCCAGCAGGGTGTACAACCATACAACCATACTTACAAAAAAAAATTCTTGAAATACTAATTGATAAAATTCCCTAAGATATAGATTCTGTACAATCAGTCCCTGTTTGCTGTAACAGAGAGGCTTGCCAGTGAGTCCTTAAGGAACCTAAACCATGTAGATAGATTGCTGCCTTCTCACACAAGACTTTTCCTTTTGAAATATCTGGTAGACCTGGCACCAATATAGACACTAAGCAGATCCTATAGAAAGAATCACTGAACTTTCTCAGTGAATCTCAGGGACAAACCTAAAGTTTTCAGGCATATGGGAAATACATTGCTGTGCAATTACTTGTACACTCCACTAGCAATCAAAGGGTATACCTTGTGGATAGTAGGGAGGATTTGCAAAGTTTAGGTACATGGCACCTATAGGGAGTAAACGGTTAACTCTAGAGAACCTGCTATTGCAGAAATGTTAATGCATCACACGTTATGATTTTGTCTCGTCTGTTTTAAAGATACATTTCCCAGACCCTAAAACTGAATCCTAATACAAAACCCATTTGATAAAAAAAAAAAAAAGTTGAATATAATTGGGGCTGGATCAGAAACAGTTCCATCTACTAGCAAACTAGCAGTATACATCATCTCGTCATCTGCAACATCTATGCCTTTCTGTGCCTCAACGGTTAAGAGTGTGGGATCTCTATGTGCATTGTACTAAATGCTGTGTTGAAAAAAAATTAACCCTTTTGAGTGTCAGTGGTATCCAGCATATTGCTTTGCAGTGCATTGTCACTCCTTCACTTAAAGGGTTAATTGAATGGGAGGAGGTTGGGATATTACTAATATTTTAAAAACAAAAATAAACTAAAAAAAACCACAATTTTATCCAGACTCTCCTCTTGAATATTGAGACTGCGATAAGTCCTGTAATGGGGGAGTGGGAATGTATCTTTGTTTTCTTAGGACAAAGTGAGGAATTCTGCAGTTAAACCGCAGCAAAGGGGGCAAATAAAAAGTCCCAAATTCCTGTTGATTTAAAGCGGAACTACCACCCTACACAGTCAAAGGCTTCACTAAATCCCCATCTGGAGACTAGCTGCTTAGTAGCACTAGTCACAGAATAATTACCTTATTTAATAGATTTCTGCTCTCTTCCCCGGCTGACAGGTAGGACGGAGCGCGGACATCTTGCCATTGTGACGTCCGCGTGCCTGCACTGTCAGTCCCAGCCGAAGCCAAATGGCTCCTAGCAAAGCCTCCTAGACCCGGCTGGGACTGACAGCGCAGGCGCGCGGACTTCACATTGGCAAGATGTCCATGCTTCGTGCTACTGTCAGCCATAGAAGAGAGCAGAAATCTATTAAATAAGGTAATTATTTTGGCAACTAGCCCTACTAAGCAGCCAGTCGCCACATGGGGACTTAGTGAAGTAGTGGTAGTTCCGCTTTAACCACTTAAAATGCTAGAGGTTTCAAACTGAATTTGGTAGATTCTTCTGTAGTATTTAAGAGGTTCAAAAGATTTCTGCAAGATGCATTTATGAATTTCAGTTAATTGGGAATGTTGTTTGCGCCCCCCATGGTTCAGTTGGTTCATCCCAGAATTGCTCCAGTTCATACTCGCTGTAGTACCGCACACATCAACATTTGTTGGCCGGAAAGAAAATGTGTATTCTAGAACCAATCCTAAAATGCATATAGAGAGAGAATGTAGATCTATTCCTGCTGAGTAAAGTAAGGGTACCCCCACTTGTATTTTATTCAAACGGTATAACTATTCAAACTGCTGGGAAGTGATGAAGCTGTTATCCCATTTTAAGTAAGCCACAACACAGCCTCCGCTCTTCATGCAGTGCATCATAACGGTCCTGACATCAGGGACACTGAAGGTTCACTCTCTGAACAGCAGATGACACTGGTAATGTATATAAAAAAAAAGACAACCATTTAAACAGTACCCTTGTCTTACTCACTAGGAAAGCGCTTACAATACATGTGTGTTCATAATAAAGGCGTACTATTCTTTTAAGCAGAGTACTAAACATATTTGTATTGGAAGCAGATTCTGATACCTCAAAATATTTAAGACCCAGATAAATGGCACTATGATCTGTTTTGTGGCATATCTTGGTAAATTCGACATAGCTGCAAACTCTTTCATTGCCAGAAGGGTATGCAACACAGTGTTTTGCACCTTTCTGACATTTAATGGGGTTAACAAAGGAAGTATATCAGAACAGAAGTGAAACAATACTGGGACGACCGAATGTGCATACCATACGGTAACACTTTATGGATCGGAAGCTGTGCAGAGCATTGCTGTGCCATGTGTTGCACGCCCCTCTGGACAATAAACAAATTATTTTCCCCTTTAAGACTGACTTGATTCATTTTCTCTTTGATAAAGCCCCACAGCTACATTTCACAGGCCGTACATTTCACAGGCCGTATTGCAAGTCCTAAGTAATGGCGTTCCTATCACTACACAAGTCCATGACCCGCGTGCACCTATGACTGGCTGCAAACTAAAAGAAACATTGATTAAACATGAATGTAATTAATTCTGAGATTGTGTACATAGTTCTTTAGCACACTAAATGATTATACGTGTTCCTTTCATGGGTTTTTTTAAGAAAATGTAAATCTATATAAATCTGCTCTAGATTTTTTGGAAAGTCCTATTCATAATAAATTATAATATGCAATTCTAGTGACTGATGTGTTTTTCTGTAGAAGATAATCTTCTCCTGACTGGCGTGGGGGCGGGGATGTTACACATTATCTTAACGCTTTCAGTTGCAGAGGGGTACGCAACAAATTGCTCTGCAATGCACTGCATACTGTTCTGCCACTGAAAGGGTTAATAATGTCATATACTAGCGGATCACAACCCGTGCCCTCAGGACCCACTAACAGGGCAGGATATATAGATTTCCTTCTTAGAACACATGTGAGTAATTCAAGGCTGTGAGTTTAATTAACTTGCATGTGATCATCAAAAGGAAATCCTCAAATCCTGGCCTGTTAGTGGGTCCTGAGGGCACGGGTTGGGAACCACTGTCTTATGCCTTGAAAATCACAATGACTCTTCCACCCAGGGCAGATTTCCAGGTCACTGCCATCCAGTGCTTACTATCATTTCTTTGTTACAAATTGCAATGGTACAATGGACCTAGAACTGTTTTAACTATTTGAGTACCAGCGCAGTATCCAACATGTTGCAATGCATTGGATACCTCTCCGACATGCACAGTGCTAACCCAAAAAGTGCAACATGGGTGGGCAGCACATTCCAGAGCCATGTGTTCCTCAGCCTTCTTGCGTACAAAGGGTTAAAAGAATATGAATGCTAATGTGGATCTTGTATGAAAGAGTATATTACAAACTAAAGTATGGATGTAGAATGTCCCAAACTTGATAGAATTGAAAGGGAAATTGTACCACAGTAATATGTTTAACTAATCCACTTACCTAGGTAGGTGTCCTTCATGCAACATAAATGTGACTTGGTTTGCACTCTCCTTCACTTGTATTCTTTATTTAATGCAGTTAAAGCCCTATTTAAGTCAATGGGGATTATGGCAGCGAAGCTACACATATGCACCAATTATATTTACCAGTAATATGGACATGGGATGAACAGGCGCCTCTGAGTTTTTGTAGTTAATTGATGTACTCTGACAGAAATTTGCACCTAATACACGATTAACCCTTTGAGTGCCAATGCGTTGCATACCCTCTGGCATTCAAGAGTTAAATTCCCCAACACTCCCATACTAGTTATCATGTAACGCTCTTCTGGATACATATCGGTGCTATTATGCACCTTTCTCAGAACATTGTTTCATATCATTTACAGGATATGAGTAGTGCCAGGCATCCATTGTTTACACATGACAAACTAAGAAAGGATTTGCTTGCAGTAGAAAGGTGTGCCCTCTAAACGCCAGCGTTATTATCAAAGCCTGTAAGAGATAGGGCCACACAGGACCAGAATTACGTCCACAAACATACATCACCAAGGTGCAAATTATACCCAACTTCAGTGATCAGCACGGAACAAGTACAGGGGAAGAGGTGCATTAAGGTGTGATAAAGATACAATAACTCTACAATTCCTGTGCTGTCCTGTGGAGCCTACACACTAAGGTATCTCAGACCGTAGAGAACTTGGTGCAGGGGTACCCAACAGGTAAATCGTGATCTGCCAGTAGATCACTAAATGGTTACTGATAGACTGCAAGATGCATGCTGAGTAGTGTTGGCCAAATTTCTTCTCATGTGTTGTAATACCTGCATTAGTGCCAGGGTGAACAACCTGTGGTCCCCCAGCTGCTGTTGTACTAAACGTATACGAGAGGTGTGGCTAATATACTAATAAGGTGGTGCATTCTAGGGCAAACCAAATGCGCTTTCGTGCACAAATACAAATTATCATTGAATTAAATGGAGCTTTTAAAACCTTAAATGCCAAAGTGGTCACCAGCACATTGTGAACCATTGATCCTAGCATTCAAGGGGTTAAAAGTCCCATTTAAATCTGTGGGAATGTTTTCGTTCCCTAGGATGCAGTTGGTTTGCTACAGAAGTGTACCACTTTTCTTAGTACATCAGCCTCACTGATTTTGCCATTACAGAGAATTGTCCATATTTATATCAATCTGGCCTCACCCACAGACAGTCCAGCAATAAAATGTTAGACAAATCTGCCCTGCTTGAAGAAGAGAAGCCACAACACCAGCTCTCCCAGTCAGATACTAACATTCCACACTGCTCTCCCTCCCACAATACCATTCTCCGCCAGCTGGATATGAACATTCCACACTGCTCTCCCTCTCACAATACCATTCCCTGCCAGCTGGGTATGAACATTCAACACTGCTCTACGTCTCACATACCATTCCCTGCCAGCTGGATATGAACATTCCACACTGCTCTCCCTCCCACATACCATTCCCTGCCAGCTGGGTATGAACATTCAACACTGCTCTCCGTCTCACATACCATTCCCTGCCAGCTGGATATGAACACTCCACACTGCTCTCCCTCCCACAATACCATTCCCTGCCAGCTGGCTACTAACATTCCACACTGCTCTCCCTCTCACAAAACTATTCCCTGCCAGCTGGGTAGGAACATTCCACACTGCTCTCCCTCCCACAATACCATTCCCTGCCAGCTAGGTACGAACATTCCACACTGCTCTCCCTCTCACATACCATTCCCTGCTAGCTGAGTACTAACATTCCACACTGCTCTCCCTCTCACATACCATTCCCTGCCAGCTGGGTAGGAACACTCCACACTGCTCTCACTCCCACAATACCATTCCATACCAACTGGGTAGGAACACTCCACACTGCTCTCCCTCCCACAATACCATTCCCTGCCAGCTGGCTACTAACATTCCACACTGCTCTCCCTCTCACAAAACTATTCCCTGCCAGCTGGGTAGGAACATTCCACACTGCTCTCCCTCCCACAATACCATTCCCTGCCAGCTAGGTACGAACATTCCACACTGCTCTCCCTCTCACATACCATTCCCTGCTAGCTGAGTACTAACATTCCACACTGCTCTCCCTCTCACATACCATTCCCTGCCAGCTGGGTAGGAACACTCCACACTGCTCTCACTCCCACAATACCATTCCATACCAACTGGGTAGGAACACTCCACACTGCTCTCCCTCCCACAATACCATTCGCTGCCAGCTGGCTACTAACATTCCACACTGTTCTCCCTCCCACAATACCATTCCCTGCCAGTTGGCTACTAACATTCCACAATGCTCTCCCTCCACGCTGTTGCTCTCTGCCAGTCAGATACTAATTCCACACTGCTCTCCCTGCTAGCCAGATAGCTAATATTCCACACTGCTTTCCCACCTACCAGCCAGGCCCTGACAGCTGGATACTAATTACTGACACTGTTCTTTCTAAACTGATGCTGCCTGCCATCTAGATGCATACATTACATGCTACCAGTCTGTCAGCCAGTACAAGATATTTCACAACAACTGGAAAATAAAGCAACATTTTTCGGACTATTGTTATAAATTTTTAAAAACGTCCAGCGTAGCCATTTCAAAAATAACAAACTGAGGTGTTCCACTTTAAGCAGGATTACCTATAAAACGTAACCTATTGGTATGTCCCAGGGACCAGGGTCTAGAATCCCTCCCTTAGATCTAGACACAAGTGTCAGACTTTTCTAGCGTCCATAGGGTTAATGGGTTTGATGGTGTTCCATAAGGATTCAGTTTTGAAAAAGTGCAACCACAGCAAAAAAAAGTACAAGAACCAATGTACTGAAAGATCCTAATAGTTATCAGTAGTAGTCAGCTCTAGAATCAACATATCTCGCCCAATTCAAAAGCAGAAACTAACATCTATATCTTCCTTTTTCTCATTCTACCAAACAAATTCTGCTGAAAAGGAATTTTGGTTATGGAGGACACGAAGTTCACTGATAGGCGTGTTTTATCTTCGCGTCTCCCTGGATAATGTCTGATTTGTGGTTACAAGGAGCACAGTGATTTGTCATGTCAAGTGCTCCCTTCCAAATATCACACAAAGGACATTGTGATGGTGAGAATGGCTGTAATGTGCTCTGTATTGTGGGACTGTTTAAAGTACTAGATCCAAAGAGACAAACACATTCTTGGCAAAGGGGGCATGTTACAGTAACATTCATAGCAGGAAGACACTACGCACATTTAAAAAAAAAAAAAAAAAGTTACAGTTGCATCTTGCAGATAATTTTTTTTAACCACCTTGGATGCTCGTGGTCTCCAGCCCATTGTTTTTAAATGTATTGGAGACCTCCCTGGCATTCATGGGGTTAAAACTCCCAATTTAAAAAAAGTTGCAATTTTGGAAATCTGGTGGTGGGTTAATAAATGTGTTAAATGTTTTTGTATTTAACCCTTTCAGTGCCAGAGGGAATCAGAACACTTACCCTGCTGGCACTGACAGGGTTAACAAAAGTAGTATGCCAGAGTATACACTATGAATAAAGGATACAAAGTTCAACATTGGTATACAAAACATCACAAGCAGAAAGGTAGGTGTGATATCAAATTTAGTACAGGGTTCTTCTAAGAAAAAACTTAATTCTCGTTTGTCTTAACCTGGAAATGGATAATAGTCTAGATCATGGGTGTCTAACAAGCGGCCCGGCCAAAATGTTTAACAAAAACATGTTTTACCTAATTATTTAGCGCACTTAAGCTAGTAGGTCACTAGGGCCTACACTCCTGTCCACTGCTACCGCTGTGTAACTAATACTTCAGTCCTCAAGGATAGTTCAGGCTGTTAATTAAGAGTAGTCTCACTGACTTGGACATCTCTGATCAATGACGAGCACTAAACCAAAAACGGTGAACTTTAGTATGAATAAAACAATTTTGAATAGCTAAAAGCCTATAATTTACCATTAGAAATTAATGCAGCCATCACATTCATGGATTTCTGATTGTTGCCTGTGATTGGAGAAATGTGGATGTGACTGTTGTGGTTATATGACCAGGAAGAATAGATATGGAGTGTGGGGAAGGGGGGAGGAGAATGTTGTGCCTTTTTTGTCCTGATCCTAAGTCTGCCAAGGAGAAGGATCTCCATTTGCTGGACATTGTGCATTGGCAGTGTACTGAGCCTTTTAGCACGGCTGACTCTGTCATCCCTGAGGGTCCTAAGGTAGGTCAGGCTGCTTCCAAGGTCACAGTTGCCTCTTGGTTCAAAGCTACTTTGTGCCATGAGTATGCGATCCGGAAGAAACCTGTTTCCTTTAAGATCACACTGTATTCCAGTAGATCTTTGGGGCGCCTCTTGGACCTACAAGAATCAGGCCTCGGCTAAGCAGCTATGCAAGGCAGCGACTTGGTCCTTCTTTCATACGTTTTATAAATACTACTGTGTCAATGTGCTGCCCTCAACTGAGGCCAGCTTTAGCTGGAAGGTCCTGCAGGCAGTTCTGCCTGTTTAGGGAGCTGCACACTTGGTTGCCATACTGTTATTAGAGCCCTGTTGTTGGGGGAAAGGGGGGCGAGCCGCCTGGGAAGACGGACATGTTCTGCTCTGCTCCTTAGCTAAGCTATTATATTGGATTTTTATTTAACCTTATAGATATTATTTTGCCCTGTAGCTTACTGTGGCAGTGCCTTCACCCTCTCCTGATGCTTTCACCGAAGTTTCCACGCTAGATCCTCCAGGAAGGTGCTTATATTTGCTGTGTTTCTCGTTTGATCGGCTATTTGGCTCAACCGCCATAACCAGGAGGCATGGTGATCCATGCCCGAACCCTGACAGACGGAGCTACTACTGCAGGACACTGTCTTTGCTCCCCACTACCTCCTCCATTGCTCCAATACCCCACGAGGGAAGATACTGAGCATTTACCGTCCAAGGTGGACTTTCTGTCACTGTTGGCCGAGATTCTACATGAGGTGAGGGAGGAATTTGTCCGCATGCGCAAAGACCTAGAACTGCTGGATCCCTATGTAATGGAGAAGGCATACAACTTGTCTGGACCAGGTGTTTCGGATGCACGGTCACAGGGGACCACTGAGAAACCCAATGCTAGATGTTGGGAGGCTCATCTCTATGTCCTGGATCTGCCTAGTGATTGCTATGGGACGGATCTGAAGCCCGAGCTGGAACTGCTGTTTATTGCTGTACTGAGTTGCTTGCTGGATCATGCCTCGTTGTCTTCCACCTTGGATGGCGCAACAGATGGATGGGATGCCTGTCCGTGGGACCCAGGAATTGCTGTTTCTCCCTTTTAGCTTCAGCTGCCTACTGCCTTCTATCTCCAATTCTACTGATCCAGCTTACTTACCAGAAGTTGATGATCATTTTGTTTTTCCTTGGCTGACTGGTCCCTGTACTTGGACGTTCTGGTAGCGGTATGTGATTCCCTTGTTACGTTGTGAATACCATATCTGAAGCCTCTGACTGCTTCCCATGTACATCTCAGATTTCCGATACCTACCCTGCAGGTGTTGAACACTCTGCTGGATTATCTGTCTTTTCACAGTTTCAGCGGGCGGTCTCCTCTAGGGCCCGGGGGAGATGGCCTCTGTTTTCACAGCTGTCTGTGCCCTCCTGAGATGATTTGGAACTTTCATTGGGAGGTTTACTCTTGTGGGTGGTTGGAGGTATGGGGGACTGTTCTGATGTCTTAGGGGTACTGCTAGTGAGATTCCGTGAGGTGTTCCATTAATCTACTGTGCCCTTTACCAAAACCTGTTATTGATGCCTTATGTCTTTTGATGTTCCTATGCTTTTAGAATACGTCACTTTGGGGTCTCTCTGGTGTCTCGTGGATGCTGTGGACTGTTTTTTCTCTCGCTCTCCAGTGTATGTATGCACCTGTCGGTTGTGCTGCCCCCGGGACATCAGATGTTTCCTTTCGCCCTGCTAGTCTACAAAATACAGCTGGTTTAGTTTACAGTCACCTGGTCTTATCATTTACTTTTTCTCCTTTCTGCACTGCACGTACTGCTCTATGCTTAGCTTGACACATGCTTATCTGTATTTTCTCATATGGTTACATTGCAGACTGTTATGTGCATCCCATTGCGGATCACGTCCGGGGTCCTGGGATCTTTAATGTTGTTATATATCAGTGAGCCCCCCCCTTGACCTCTTCGAGGTCCCTGCATGTTAAAACGGCAGGGAGCCAGGCATACGGTCCTGCTACTCTGTTCACGTATTCCTTTATTCATGCACCTTCTGTTAGTGATATAAGAGCATACAGCTCATTTGTTCTTCACGGAACAATAATACAAGTCTTTGACTTTAATGTTTTTTGTACTATTTTGTTTATTGCTCTGTGCTGCACTTCAATCCTCACACTTTGTATGCATATTTTCATTGATCTATATTTGTTTATGAGAGTACTTCAAGTACTGGGCTTGCAGCGGTCTTTTAGGAGGGATATACTGGTATTTTCAATTTACGCTTGACATGCTGTATTCTGACTGGGAGATGGTGGCCTTTATATATCAATCTATATGTGTTACTATTATCTTTTCAATTGCTTATCTACTTTGTTCTACAGAAAGGTTCAACTCCAGCAGTTCCAGCCAGATCTGCATAGATATATTAAATTAGCTTACTTTGCCAAAGATTTGTTCATTATCTGATTTCCCTAAATATAGGTATATGCAGATCTGTCATTTCATAGTTTCACGATCTATAGTCTCTGACCCTTGATAATACAATTCGGACTCTGTTACTTTAATGTTTGAGACACGTTGCTCTATATGTGTATTTCAGTGGCTAAGTACGTGCTCTAGCTAATCGTTTCCCTTCGCTTACATTTACACAGTGCATGTTTTTCGCACCTTTTTTCTTGTGACAGAATTTCATGCTTTGTATCTGTAGATTGTATTTCAATAAAACATTAAAAAAAAAAAAAAAAAAAGACCTATGTCTTTTATGTATTTTAAATAAATGTGATATTATTGGGGGGGGGAGCCCTGTTGGCTATGTTCTTGTGTGCTGTGTTAGTTCAGTGTGTGCTGACATTTGCTGCTTGGGTTATTCAGAGACTGGAGAGTCCTGGGGAACTCTGGTATCATGGGGACAGGCCTGAGGTCCCTTTTCCTACCTCTGGGAGCTTAGTGTTGGTATATCCCCATGGTACCTGAGTTCCGTATTGGACATAAGAGAAAATAGGATTTTAGTGTTCTTACCTGCTAAATCCTTTTCTATTTAGTCCATATGGAACAAAGTTCTCCCAACCAGAGAAAGGGACATTTTGTTGTGATCTTGCCTTCCTGAGCTGCGGAGTCCTTTTAGAGTCTTTTTATTTTAGGAGATTTCATCTTCTCTTTCCCTCTTGCTTTATTTGTGTGGCTTTGGTCTCATGAATCCTGGGTAATTGCAGGCATGGGGAGGGTTGAGCTGAAGGAGGAGGAGAGAGTCTCCATCCATAAGACGGTCTGTTGAGATTTGTCCTGCCCTACCTGTGTTCCATATGGACGTAAAAGGAAAAGGATTTAACAGATAAGAACACTAAAATCCTATTTTTCGTGGGAGTGCGCTGATGAAGGGTTCCACATACTTATGAATCTCTGGCCATCTATGCTTTGTATTATGAGATTATGTGCCAGTGCAGATTTGTGAAGTGTGAGGTTTCTTTCCCCAACGTTTAAAGTTGGTGGATTGGTCCAGCCCAGGAGGACACGTTTTATTGCTATGATTATGATTAAATCCAAAGCTAAGCTGTTAGATATTGATAGTTTGCATCAAGGTCATACATACCTCCCAACATTTCAAATTGCCAAAGAGGGACACGTGTGTTTTAAGGGGTGTTGCTGTGGGTGTGGCTGGTGGGCGGGGCATTACCAATAATTTTTAGGCTATTTCATGACCTATTGATCCCTCCTTGTGTAACCTAATAAATGACTTCTAACAAGACCAAAGGGTTTCTATTTACACAGGCTAATTTATAAGCCCATGTAATTAAGATTAATATGATTTTTATTGCTGTGGGGCAATGTGATACACTTATATACACAACACACAGTCTGATTTCCTAAAAAGAGGGACATCAGGGTGGGAAAGAGGGACAGAGGGATTTGGGTCTAAAAGAGGGACTGTCCCTCCTAAAGAGGGACACTTGGGAGGTATGGTCATATATGCCGAGAATAAAAGCAGTGTTGGACTTTTAAATTTATATTTGCAATTGATTGGAAAGCTATTGAGAGTATAGACCAATGGCATTTTGTGAATTTTTATTTGTCATTTATAGTATAGGTTTATTTCAGAATTGCACCATAAGTCTCTACTGTGTTTCATCCTTCTCATCTCATTATTCTAAATGGAGAATTCACTTTGTCTGTCTGTACTTTTCCACTGCACATACCTGAATGTAGCGAATGTGAGCAGATTGTTATTTATTGTGGGATAATAAAGTACATCACGGGATTGCTCTGGTTCCTGTGCATTCATGCAGAATGAAAATCCACATTAAAGGGATAGTAATTAGAGATGCACCGATACCAATTTTTTAAGACCGAGTACAAGTACCGATACTTTTTTCAAGTACTCACCGATACCAATTACTGATACCTTTTTTTTGCAGTCATTTGCCAGTTTTCTAAGTACCTATATGCTTTAGGTACTTGGAAAACTGGCAAATGACCGCAAAAAAAAGTATTGGTATTGGTGAGTACTTGGAAAAAAAATTATATATATATATATATATATATATATATATATATATATATATATATATATATATATATATACACACACACACACACACACACACACACACACACACACACACACACACACACACACACACACCTTTGACTCTTTCTCCCCCTCTTGATTCCTACCTTTTACTTCATGTTACCCCTCTTGAGCCCCCTTCTTTTGCCTTTGCTTTTTATCTCCCTTTTGATCCCCCTCCTTCTCCTTGACTTACCCTTTTGCCTCTCTCACTCTCTCCTGATCCTTCCTCCTTTTGCTCCTTTCTTGGCCCCCCTCTCTGCCTCTTTCACCACCAGCTGCCCCATCTAGCCTCCCTTACTGTCCTCTGCCGGGTGCTCACTGTTCTCTCGCGAGCCCCGGCAGAGGTCAGCGTCGGAGCGTTGCCATGGTAACCCGCGGCAACGCTCAGACGCTGCAGGAGTGAGAGAGGTGACCGGGGAGCATTGTGAGCAGCTCCCCGGGCTCCCTCTCTGCAGCACCGACCCTGACACAGGGTATCGGTGCTGGCATCGGCCGCATTTGCGCGAGTACAAGTACTCGCGCAAATGCTGGTATCGGCATCGGTGCAACCCTAATAGTAATGTTTCACAAAAAAAAAGCAGCTTCAATTAATCTTCATAGTATTTGGGCCATGGAGAGTGTTATTTCAATACTGTCAGAGTTGTACTTCAAGAGTAATTGAATGATAATGTATCCCCTCCCGTCCCTTTTTACTGATGTAACACTGCTCACCTCAGAGCAGCAAGACTGTCCGGATGGATTGCAGAGAGGGACATTCATCAGTAAGCAAAAAAGAAAAACCTGCCAAGGGGGCAGGGTTTTCCTTATGCCCCATGGCCCAAATACTCTGAATATCGGAGCTGCTTTTTTTGTGAAACATTACTATCCCTTTAACACATTAAACATAACACTTTCTGATAACATACCATTTAACTTAATCTTGGCATTGATGCTGAGTATATTGGATATCTAAAATTAATCTTTAAAGGAATACTAACGCCTAAAAATTAGAATAGTTGATATAACTTTATACTTGGGTAACATCTATAAATTATTGTATGGTAGATCCCTAAAATGCAATATAATCCTACACTTGCTTTATTAATATGTTCAGTGTGTCTCTTTCAGACACCATTTGGTTCATTTTGGCCTAGATTACAATGCACTTGATAAGTGTTATCACTGGGTTTTATCTATCAGATTGTCCATTGAAGCCTGCAAAGAAATGTATAGATAAAACCCTTGATAAAGTTATCATAGTCAATGAAATCCAAGGCTTTGTTCAGTTCAGTGCACTGGTCCTTTCAAATGGCAGCCCAGTCCAAATCCTTATATCCAGGAGGTTGAAGAACACATTCAAACCTCCTACCCGGCACTCGGATAGCTAAAGGGGTAAAATCCGCCCAGCCTGGCGGGTCATCTGCTGGCCTTCCAGTGAAACAGGTGTTATTACAGAAGAGGATTGTAAAAGTTTGAAAATAAAAAGAATCGCTAGAGCCAGAGATCATAATATTTAATTGCTGGATCCTACATTTTTGTAATATTTGCATCTGTGCTGGGAGCATTCTGTGCGTTCAGGCAGTCTCTACTGCTTATGACTACATCGGACAAACATTCTGGCCTTTTATATTATAGGATATGTCCCGAGCAGAGCAATACACCATTACTTTCAACCTGCAAGGCAATATATACCAGCAGCAAGGGAATATAACACACCATTTCATGCTACAAGAAAAGAATTAAAATACTGATATACAAACAGCAAGAATTTCCCACACCAAATGAAACTAGGATGACATGTCTGGAGTGGGTGGCAGAACCATGGGAATAGGATGGAAGGCGATTGATTGGTGGAGAAGTGTAGCGGAGAATGAACAGCAGCATTCATGTTGGGGACATAAAAGTGTAAAAAAAATAGGTGAGGATTAAAAAGAAAATAATGAAAAGTAACTTGTCTTTACATATTATTCCCTTACAGAATATGTAGTCAAAATAAATGGTTACTGTTCTCTTAAGACTTGAATCAACTAGGCCTACGGAAGTTTATTTTGTTATTGCTAAGTCATAGATAAGTAAAGTTAATATTTGTTAATGATGACAGATAAGTAAGCCAGTGGCCTGGGCAGGGCCCCTGGACTTTGATTGAGAACTATAATTATGGGGGATTTTAATTATCCAGAAATAGGTTGGAACAATGGAACAACTAATTCTGCTAGAAGTGGTACGTTTCTGAACTTGTTGAATGACAATTTTTTGTCTCAACTAGTACAAACCTCAACCAGAGCGGACGTCTGTCTGGATCTGGTAATAGCCAACAATGAAGAGCTTGTCTCCAACATCCAAGTAAGGGAGCACTTGGGGAATAGTGACCATAACATGGTATACTTTCAGATTAATTCAAATATTTATTTGGTATGAGTTCCACCAAAACAGTGAATTTTAAAAAGGCCAGTTATAGCAAGTTTAATGCATCCCTTTGTCTCATTGACTGGGATGAAATATTTTCTGGAAAAAAACACAGAAGGTAAGTGAAATACCTTCAAAATACCATTACAAAAATATACATATAAATTTATACCCTTTGGAAACCTATATAAAAGAAGCAAATTAAAACCAAAGTGGCTAACCAGCAAAGTATTTAATTAAATTAATAAGAAGAAAGTAGCATTTGAACATTATAAAGCTGAGGGATCAGCAGAGGCATTTGCAAAATACGAAGATGCCAACAAAGTCTGTAAAAAGGCAATTAAAGTAGCTAAATTGGAAAATGAAAAAAATAATTGCTTTGGAGAGCAAGAGCAATCCCAAAAAAATTTAAATACATTAATGGCATCTGAAATGGGTGAGATGGTCAGTGGGGACAGAGAGAGCAGATATTTTAAATAATTTCTTCTGTTTTTACCAAGGAAGACCCAATGGACAAGATGCAAACTACTTTTACAGAACAGTCACAGCAAGCATGGAATTGGCTGACACAAGAAAAAATGTTTAAACAATTAAATGGTGTTAAGGTAGACAAAGCCCCAAGGCCAGATGGTATACACCCATGGGTTCTTAAAGAGCTAAGCCGGGCCCTGGCTATTTTTGTTTTATTTTTGATTTTCAGAGATTTTTATTTCAGGTATGGTGCACATGGATTGGCATAAAGCAGATGTGGTGCCCATATGTAAAAAGATCAAAGTCCCAGCCGGGCAATTACAGACCTGTAAGCTTAACATCTGTGGTGAGGAAACTGTTTGAAGGGTTGCTAAGGGAATATATTCAAGAAATCCTATTGAAGGGGAGTATCACTAGCAGGAACCAACATGGCTTTGTGAAAGACAGGTCTTATCAAACTAACTTAATTGCATTTTATGAACAAGTGAGTTAAAATGTAGATGTGGGTGCTACGATTGATGTGATCTATTTTGACTTTGCTAAGGCATTTCATTTAGTTCTACACAAAACGTTACTTTACAAATTGACTGAAACAGGCTTGGGGCAAACGTTTGTGCGTGGATTGGAACTTGGCTGAAAGACAGAATGCAAAGAGTGGTGGTAAATGGGAAGTTCTCAAATTGAACAAAAGGAATAAGTGGAGTACCTCAGGAATCTATCCTGGGACCTCTTCTTTTTAATTTGTTTATTAATGATCTCCCAGTGTGCATAGGGAGCCATGTATCAGTGTTTTCAGATGACACAAAATTAAGTAGGGTAATAAAGTCTTAACTGGACGTGTTTTCATTACAAGCGGATTTGGACAAATTTGGTAACTGGGCAGGAAAATGGCAAATGAAATTCAATATAGACAAGTGTAAAATTACGCATTTTGGGTATAATAATAAAAAACTCAACATATAGTTTAAATGGTGTTTCTTTGGGGAAATCTACCACCGAAAAGGATTTAGGAGTAATGGTAGACACTAGACTTAGCAGTAGTGCACAGTGCCAGCTGGCAGCTGCAAAGGCCAATAAGATATTGGCATGTATTAAAAGGGGTATTGACTCAGGGGAAGGAAGATATTATTCGGCCTCTTTATAGGTCCATGGTAGACCCCACCTTAAATATGCAGTTTAATGGGGAAGAGGGAAGGGAAAGAGGGGATAAAGGGATAGAAGAAAGTAAAGGGGGAAGAAAGACAAGGTAAGGTATGAAGGAAAGGGTAAAAAGTAGAAGAGAAAGGGGCAATGTGGGTGGGAGATAAATGGGATAGAGTATTAGCTGGTCATGTATCTCAAAATGTCACAGAACATATCTGAATCTCACACTCTGACACAGAACGTAAAGTATTCACACATACTACTATCTGTTGTCCCTGCTCCAGTCAGTGATGGTGAGATAGGTGCAAAGCTGCCAAGATATTCTGCCCTTTACCTTTATTTTATGGACAAACCAGTCAACATTGTGTCCTCTGCAAGTACCTGGGTGCAAGGTCACCTCAGTGCTCCCAGAAGTATTAACTGTGGAGTTGGATCAGCTCCACTCTAATGGTAACATTCAGGAGCACACAGCACTGCTACCTACAGAAAATAAAGAAGTAGCAGCTCACTGGCCCAAGCTTATGCCCAGCTTCCCCCAGGCCAACCCTGGTACTAGCTAATTTATATGAACAGACAATTAAAACTAAATATCTCCAACTATTGTTTAGATTATAAATGACTAACCTAAACATAACCTTTCAGAGTTTTTATATACATTATATATGTATATATAATCCAAGTAATTCTTGTTAGTTGTCGGGGGTGTGGCTAGAAAACTCTGATAGGTTGAGGAGGAGGCGTAGCCCAGTGCCTCCTCAACCAACCACCGCTGCCATTATTTACATTAAAAAGAACTCCCTACCTCCTCAGTTAGCCACTTACAAAAATAGTCAGACCTCATGGTGGGGCATCAGGGCCCCCCTTGAACCACCCCAGCTTCTGATGGAGCTCAAGACGCAAGGGAACAAGAGAGCTCCCCTGCTTCCATCACCAAACCCTCTCACGTAAATGAGGGAAAACCTCTCTAATGTCCAAGGGTTTAGGGGTCGGATGGAAGCAGGGGAGCTCTCTTGCTCCCCTGTGTTGCCTCTATTGATCTCCCAGCTGAATTGGCAGGGAGATCAGAATCTGGGGGCATCAGGAGGTCTGACTTTCAATACAAATAAATAAAAAAGTTTCACCGCACGGGCAAAGCCACGTCACATACCTGCTAGTTTTATATAAAGGGACAGTTCCAGTTTGAAGACCCCATTTAAATCAGGAAGAAATTTAATTTTTCTGGAATGTGCAGTTGGTTTGCCCCGTAAATGCCCCACCTTTCTTTTGTGTATAAAGGCCTAAATTCCAGCACTGTGAGATAGAAGTGGTTTTCTGTGAGGACAATGGAAGCTGGGATGATATTTGGGTCTCTGAGTAACATAAACTCAGTGTGATTAGTGATGCATGTGTATAATTGTGCTGGATATCATAACCATGTAGGGCCTTATTGTGATCTGAGCAGATGATACATGTTTTTGTTGCCTGGTGTGAACAAATGTAAATGTTTCTCTTTGGTTTAAATTTCTTTGCTTTAGAAACAAAATAACATTGGAGAATATATTCTTGCAACACAATGGAGACAGGAGATGTACTCAGGAAGATCTTATTTAAAGGAGAATAACACCTCCAAATAATATTAATAACTCCCTCATTAACTATGGCCAGAAATTCCTTCCCCACCCCGCGTCTTTATTCAAGAGTTAACATATTCAGTCAGTCTGGGGTCTCATGTCCATGGAGGCGGACATCACCGGTGCTAGCAGGTCCGCAGGACACACATTCTCCCTCCTGTATTTAGTAATCTTAACTGTTTAGGGAGCAAAGGGTTGTTAAAATCATTGCTTCACAATGTTTTGCGCACCTCTCTGCTCCTTTAAAGTGGAACTTTCATCCCATATCAATTCCCCCCACAATCATTACGCATACTGTGAGTAGCTTCCTAATAGTACTATTATCAGGCTAAAGTACCACAATCTGAAGTACTCCTCCTTGTTCTGAGACCGGCGGCCAGATATGCACGCAGACATATTGTCTTAGAGACATCTGTGTGCCTGTGCTGTCCGTCCCGGTCTCCTCTTGGAGGCATTGCGCTGTGCCTTAAAGGGATAGTAATACTTCGTTTTATCTTTATTTTATTTTGTAGGCATTAAAAAAACATGAAGAACGATATAAGTCTTATCTCTCAAACCTTTATGGTTTAAGAGATATTCACAAGTAAAGTTTCCCCTCCCTCCCCTTTTTCCTAGTGTAAGCCATCTCTTCTCAGATGTGAATCAGGTTGTAAGACCAGACAGATAACAGCAGGGGACAATCTTCTTCCTATGAAAACAATGAAATCCCTGCCCCCCTTGACAAGCTTTTCAGCTTTTTCCCTTATCTTAATTGAAGATTGTCCCTCTCTGCAGTCTACCTGGGCACCTCCCTTCTGATCTGGCTGAACAGGGGGGGATACTTTGCTTGTGAATATCTCTTAAACCATAAAGGTTTGAGAGATAAGACTTATATCGTTCTTCATGTTTTTTTAATGCCTACAAAATAAAATAAAGATAAAACGAAGTATTACTATCCCTTTAAGGCACCAGAAGAGACTGACGCCATAGGCATGCAGACGTCTCTAAAGGAAGAAGCCTAGCCGTCAGTCTGAGAAAACAAAGGATTACTTCAGATTGTGGTACTTTCACAGGATAATATCACTGCTAGGAAGCTAATTGCAAAATGCCTAATTATTGTGGGGGTCAGAGCTGGATAGCCCTCTGGCACTCAGAAGGGTAATGGGTTAAGTAGATGCTTGCACTCTGTTTGCTTCAGTTGCAAAAAAAACTTCCTGTAACTGTCATGTGGGAAAGTGATAGAGTGGGAAAATTCATAGGGACTATTAGTATTTTCAGGCCACAGATTATTATAATTAAGAACATATTATTATGATAACGAGGCTGAAAAACGATAAGTCCATCAAATTCAGCCCGTGTCATATCACTCGTGTTGATCCAAAGAAAGACAGAAAAAACCCTATATGAGCCATTTCCAATTAAGCACCATGTGGGTAACAAAAATTCCTTCCTGACTCCACAAGGCAGTCAGACATTTCCCGGGATCAACATCCTATCCGCACAGAAACAAACCGTCATAGCACTCAGTATTGTTCTGAGTTAGTAAGGTATTAGGCAGTCGATTTAAATCGGTGGGAACTTGGCAACATTTTGTTTGTTCCCTATGGTGCAGTTGGTTTACCTACTAAGGGCTGGATTCTATTACAGGTGCTAATTGTATCTCTGCTTTTATCTCCAGGTTTCCCCATAGACTTTAATGGAAAAATGTTTGATAAAATGGGTGTTAACATTTAGCACCTGCAATAGAATCTAGCCCTAACAGTCTACAGGGGATATACATCTAATGAAGTGCTGGGCAAAATACAGGCCACTGACCAACTTGATCCAGCCAGCAGATCTTTGTAGTCCATGAAACATTTTACATTCCAAGCTAAACCGGCAGAACCCCCACATTCTGACCCAGCTTATCTACTCAACACTGACTCCTGATGACCTTGGCAGGAACAGCATGATGTGGGGATGTGATTATACCACACTGACCCTACCAAGTCATGATGGGAAGAGAGTAGCTGGATCAGAATGTGGGGGATCCGCTGGCTTCACTTTAAAGTATATAAAGAAATTAAATGAAAATATGTGTGTGGGTATGTGCATACCTGGGAACTTTGTCTTGTGGACTCCCTGGAGAGGAGTCCTGTGGTGCTCTAAATGACGTGATTCACGTAAAAAAAGGGGTGGGGCTTAACAGATGTTAAAAAAAAGTAGGAGGAATGGGGGGAGTGAGGAGAAGAGGGAACGGAGTGGGAGGAACAGACAGGGAAGGAGCAGAAGTGGGCAGAGTTTCATTAGAAACTCCCCGCATCTGGATAATCAGCCCCAGAGACCCAGTAATACAGAGTCAAAACTGGAGTCTCCGGGGCAAATCCGGAGAGTTCCCAGGTATGGGCATGTGAGAGAGTATGTGTATATGTGCATGTGTAAGAGAGAATGAGAGTGCTTATGTTTGTGTGAGAGCATGTGTGTATGTGACTGTATATGTGTGAGAACGTGTATGTGTGTGAGAGAGTATGACTGTGTGTGACTGTGCGTATGTGTGATAAAGTATGTGTGTGCTCATATATGTAAATGTATTTGAGACAGTTCATGTGTATGTGTGTACTTCTATGTGTGAACATATGTACAATATGCTCTGGACCCCTGGACAAATTCTAACTGTAAATGAAGCTTTTCAACTGAAAGATTTGCCGAGCCGTTCACTAAGGTGTAATATAGAGGAGATCATTTCTCCAGTGTGATAAAAATTGCAATTACTCTTATTCTGTGGAGCCTATTCCCTAAGATGTTTCAAGAAGATCTTAAAGGGATAGTAACACTTCGTTTTAACTTTATTTTATTTTGTAGGCATTAAAAAAACATGAAGAATGATATAAGTCTTATCTCTCAAACCTTTATGGTTTATGAGATATTCACAAGCAAAGTTCCCCTCCCCGCCCCTTTTACCTAGTGTAAGCCATCTCTTCTCAGATGTGAGTCTGGTTGTATGACAGTACAGATAACAGAAGGGGACAATTTTCTTTGTATGAAAACAATGAAAGCCCTTCCCCCCTTGACAAGTTTTTCAGCTTTTTCCATTATCTTAATTGAAGATTGTCCCTCTCTGCAGTCTACCTGGGCATCTCCCTTCTGATCTGGTTGAACAGGGGGGGGATACTTTGTTTGTGAATATCTCTTAAACCATAAAGGTTTCAGAGATAAGACTTATATCATTCTTCATGTTTTTTTAATGCCTACAAAATAAAATAAAGTTAAAATGAAGTATTACTATCCCTTTAACTCATAGCTCCACAGAATAGCATAGGAAATGAAGCGTTTATCACACTGGCGAAGTCCTCTTCTATTTATCACCCCTTAATGCATAAGCTTTCAGGATTTTAGGATTTCCATGCTTGAGAAAATGAGAGTGAATCAAAATAACTTGTATTCTCGCCTGTACTATAGCAGGAACAATCAAGACTGGGGAGGAGTTAGGCTTAGGTGTGATTAAGAGAAGATAACATCTCCAATTAGATAATCTCTCTGGTTCCTATATTATTTCATGGCGCCTATGCACTATGATATCTTAAATTAGAGAGATCTTAGTGAATCTGCTACATAGAATAACACTGAATGAAGAATGTATCTCCTGTTTTTCACACATTGGTGCACAATTCCTCTGGCCCATCAGTGGCCAGTCACTGCTATGTGTTATTGTTCAGACCTTTGAAGCCTATTGTATGCATACTTGCCAACATTTAAAATATAAAAATTACAAGGATATGCTGGGCAGTCGCATGGCAGAGTGTAACTAGTGTCCATAGTGCTGTATAGTGTAACACCAACAGAAAACCTCCTACATTGGACACTTCTACAACTCTGCGTTATGGAAGGAAGTATGGGGCGATTTTGGGGCAGCCCAACTGCACACCATAGGGAGGAAGTCAAACTTCTCTTTGATTTAAATGGCTCATTACAGCCCTTGAATGCGACTTCGCAGTGCGTTGACCTCTCTAGCAATCAAGAGGTGAAAAGGTTAATTTAAATCAATGGGATATCTGGAAATGTAACTCCTATGGTACAGTTGATTTGCTCCAGAATGACTACACGCATGACTTTTTTCATATGGCCCTAAAATAAGCAAGAAAACAATGGTCCCTCTGTGCAAGAAACATGGCTACCTAGCTTGTCACAGGAAGGGCAAGTCTGGTGACAGATATGGCCTCTGCACCAAGAGAAATATACTTCTTAGCTGTAAGTTCAAAATATTTACATTTCCCATAAATTAAATTATTCAAGGGTTTACATATACTTTAAATACAAGCATTTCACAGGAAAAAATCATAATTCAGCGAACAATGGAATTTATTTAATGATGCAGTTTTCCTGAATATTCCTGTTGCAATGTAAAGGTTAGCGCTCCCTCTAGTGGTACTCTCAGATAACAGACCAGTGAGCATTTCAACCAGAGGCAATATATGATGCTGTAGGACAGGGGTACACAACGTTTAACACTCTGTAGCTGTTGGGGACTACAACTTTAACTAAAAATAACCACCCTAACGCTGGTTGAGGGATGATGAGAACTGTAATCCCCAAAAGTTGGTTTGTCAAAGGATATCTACCACAGCTGTAGTTCAAAATTCTGCAAATAGTGGCTCTGAAACCATATGTTGCTCACAGGACTATTTCATGCAGTTCACTGCCTGTTCCTGGATCAGATTATTGTTTTATCTTGGAGGGAAGTGAAAGAGAGAGAGAAAGAGAGATAGCTGCTCTTATTAGTGAATTGGGTACTAGGAGGGGAGAGCTTGTGGCTCTTGGTAAAGATGTTAGCTGCTGAAGAAAGGGAGCCACCTGCTCCTGGCAGTGAGCTAGGTGCTGAGGAAAGAGCTAGTTGCTCATGGCAGCAAGTTATGTGCTGGGGTGGGAGGGAGCTACCTGCCTTTTTCAGTGAGTTATGTGCTGGTGAGGGAGTGAGCTAGCTGATCTTTTTTAGTGAATTATGTGCTGGTGAGGGAGTGAGCTAGCTGATCTTTTTTAGTGAGTTATATGCTGGTGAGGGAGGGACCTAGATGCTCTTTTTTTAGTGAGATAAGTTCTGAGGTCAAGAGCCAGTTGCTCTTGTTAGTGAGTGAGTTGCTGGTGAGAAAATATCAGGACCTGTTCCAGTAAGCCCAGAAGGACCCTTTAAACCTTGGCTCAAATCCAATACTGTGGTTCAGTCAGGTTTTTTGGCTCACTCTGCTTATCCCTGTTATTATCTCTATACCTATATAATTCCCCTAGTCCTGCTCTGCAGTGTGCATTTGTGTTCCTTTCATGCTGTGTAAGCCTTTACCTTGCTTCCAGTGTTCACCAACAGACTTCCATTGTTGACCCAGTTATCCGCCGACTCTTCAACCAACTTGACTCCTGCTCCTAAAACTGCAGCCTGCCTCAACCTCTGGCTTACCTGACTCCTCTCTTGCCTACTGAATTCGTACTGTGTCTCTAAATCAAGCTTCTTGCCAGTCAATTCCATCGCAAGCTTTGCTATATTCTCTGTAGCTTCTGTAAGCTTAGCACTTTCAAACTTCCCGCTGTTGCTAAAGAAGCTTCTCCTTGGCAACCCTGGTTAGCAATATAGCCTTCCAGTAGCTGGTTCTGAATATTATCCTGTACTGGCCTCTAGTGGGCTGTCCTGATACTGCAGCTTTGGTCTTAGCATCAGTCCTCTATTCCCCCAACCTTCTGTATTAACTGTTATCGTGAATCAGTCCTGACTCAATCAGGACTAATTATCACACCTTGCAGTTGGCATCTTTACCCATGGCTACGTTTACAGCAAAACAGTTGCAGGGGACGGCATTGCTCTCAAGCCATGCGCCCAAACTAAGCCCTCCGGCATCAACTAAGGGGACAGGTGATAAACATTTTCTCCTCCTACTGGGTCAGTAGTTCTCAACACCCCATTGCATGACAGAGAGCAAGTTGGTCTTGGTAGTGAATTAGGTGCTGGGGGAGAGAGAGATCTAGTTGCACTTGTGAGTGTATGGTGCTGGGAAGAGAGAGATACCCTATTGGACCACAGAATGGGTGACCACCCCCACCCCCTGAACTTTTCAAATGATGTGTGAAATAAAGAGAAATCCTGAATACAAGGTGACCCACTCTCTCCCGCTCTCCCTCCCTATGGATCGCTCCCTCCCTCTGCTTTTACCTTTACATAGCTGTAATGGAAAAGTCTGGAGACCAGACGGGCAGGCGACATGTTTGAATTTGCAGCCTGTCTCCATGATGACATTGCACAAAGCAGAATGGACCTACCAGGATCTTTCTGTCAATGAGAATGCATAGGAAAAACCTTGGCTTCTATTTGAGCAAATAATAATAGTTGATCTTGGGTGCAGATTAGGTGCAGGATATCTAATTGCTAGACAGTGAGAACACACTGCTGCAGTGAAGAATCTGTGATTTGGATCGACTGTGGCAAAAGTTATTTGCTTTCAATGTCGATCGCAGATGAGAAACAGTTGGGTAGCTCTGCTGTAGTTTTCTAGTAAGTCACCCAAAAAAGAGGCCTACACTACCGTAATAAAAGTACTAAATACCTTCAGTTCTGAACAAATCACGTGGTCAAAGGTCCAGTAGATATACAATTTAGGATAAGTGTAGCCACCCTGGTCATTAGGGCTTCGGACAATGCCCTTAGCTCTTCCATGGACACACCCCCATTCCTCACATGACCAGTCCCAACCAATGTTTCCTTGTACAGAAAATGCCCTTGGCCTATAGCAAGCAAGAACAAAAAAAAAACAGCTTTAACCCATTTGTTGCTAGAGAGAGGTCTCCAATATATTGCTCCACAATACTTTGGAGATCTCTTTAGCATCCAAAGGGTTAATTAATAGCCTGTACCCCAAGATGAGTCTGGCCAAATTATCCCAACCTAAAAAGTCTGGTGGGTTTAACTTTCCACATTTTCAGTTCTATAATGTAGCCTGTCTCCTTCAGTATGCGAAGGATTGGCTATATAGCACCACGGTCTACACGGACACTGATAGAGACCAATGTTTCTGTCTGTCATTGAGCCTTTCCTATATTCTACATGCTCCATTGTCCAATTTTCCTCCTCCTTGTGTGGTCAATCCTTTGTTGGCTTCTATGTGGGGCTGGCAATACATACAATATCATCCTTTTAAGTCGCGTTATGTATCAGTTTTTTTACCCTTCACTCATAACTCCTCTTTTCAGGGTGGGGAAGCTGATGTTCGGTTTCTTCATTGGGAATCTAGGGGTATAACGTTGGTGGGTCACTTGCTTGACCCTTTAAGTCAAAGGATGTACTCCTTCCCGGATTTTAAAGCTAAATATACTCTACCGTCTAATCATCTTTTTTCTTTCTTGCAGGCTAAATATTATGTCTCTTCTGCCGGTTTTATCCAAACAATTTATGGATAATCAGCTGGATTTCTTAATTAAAAAGCTCTCATCAGTGTCTTTCAAAACTTCCTGTATTTATTGAACTATTTTTTCAATGGCTCATACAGATTTGAACCCTTTGAGCTCTTCTGGTTGGCTGGCGGATATACCCACATTAACGGTGGAATTGCTGGAGTCTAGATTTTTGCGTAGATTGCGCTGCTCTCCGTCTGCTTATTTTCATGACCTCTCTTATAGATTATTACATAGGATATATGTGACTCCTTTGGCAGCCCATCGCATTGGTCTTACTTCAGTGTCTTCCTGTTCTAAATGTCAAACTCCCAGTGCGACTTTAATTAATATGTTATATTCCTGCCCACATATCTTCTCTTTTTGGACTAAAATATTTTGCTATATCACAACAAAAATTGGGATCCCTATTGATTTTGTTTCTCCAGCCTTCCTCCTTGGGATCTATACTTCCTCCTCTCAATTAATGACCTCCCAAGCTAAATTAATTGATTTTGCTGTCCTGGTGGCGTTGAAATGCATTTTGACACTCTGGTTGTCGCCCCAAACCCTCTCTGCTTCATCAATGGACGCTTAAATTGTTTCACTTTACTAGATTACATTGGACACTTGCCCTGTTCAATAAGAAGATGCTGGGTGCTCGCTTCCGTAGCTGAATGGCTCCTAGCAACGCCTCCTATAGCCGTCTGGGACTGACAGCGCAGGCGCGCGGACGTCACTAGAGCAAGATGTCCGCGCTCCGTTCTGCCTGTCAGCCGAGGATGACTGCATATTTCTCCATAAAGAGGTAATAATTCTGGCGACTAGCGCTACTAAGCAGCTAGTCGCCAGATAAGGAATTATTACAAACAAAGTTTCTTAGCGGTGTTAGTTGCGCTTGAAGGATAGTGCCTTAGAGTCACTGCTAGAGGAGGGGGGAGGGGAGGATGATTCTTCATTTCCTTGTTTGGATACTGGAGACGGGAGCCCGGGAGTAGCTGGCCCATCTCTCTACTCTTAACCTTTTTCTTTCGTTTCCTTTGGGTTTGAGGGGGGTTTGGACCCTCTGGAGGAATGCGCCTGTTTTTTGTTTTGCATCTTCTATTTTGTGTTGTTATTGATCTTCAATCTTCTTAACTGAGACATTATTTGTCAGGATGGCTCTGTTGGACACCCTGGTGGTCCCAGCTTGCCACGCGACTTGCATTGATCTTATTTAACCATGCTGTATACTCTTCCCAATTTTCTTGTATGTATCCTGGACTAGTGAGTGTTGGACATTTTTTTTCAATAATGGGAGGGGATTTTCCTGCTGTGTATCTAACACACTGGTGTTGGGTTTTCTTTTGTAAAACTATTAACGAGAATGTCTCCAGTCTTTCTATTTCTGAAATGATTGTATTTGTATTTTGAACATTTCAATAAAAAGTTTATTTAAAAAAAAAATTAATAGCCTGTAAATGGTATATATACTGCTGCAGGCACATTGAGATTGTGCTGACCACACCCACCATTCAGAATGTGGGTGTGGCCAGCACAGCTGAGTCGCCACTCAAAATTTGGAGCTTTAGGTAGTTGCCTCCTCTGCCTGTTGGTAAATCCAGGATATCCAGAAAACATGCACTGCTGATAGAGCAAGAGGTCCTGGTAGGATGCCTCTGGTTTAGGGAATGTTAATACTTTTATTTCTGCCAGCTGTTCCCTCTCAGTGTAACACTGTATTATAATCTGTGTTGCACTGACAAAGAGCATCATCCGGAAATAAAAATATTAATGTCTTCTAAGCTCTTCATTTTCTGGACTTTTGGCTAACATGACATATAGGCAGTTTTGAATATCATTTACAAATACGCAAACGTTATTCAGGGTTACAGACCCACTTTAAATTTGCCCAAATTAATTGCTAGCAACTTAATAATAAATCTGCTGTTAAAAATGACCGAAAACACCAAAGAACAGTACTTGTCTGATATACACTGAAACAAGAAGGCAATAAGGAAGAAGGTTCCATACACTGATTGATAAATTAAGGTTTATATAGACATCTCCACATCATGGGATTCCAGTGCTGCAGAACCCAAGTTCCATTTAAAGGGTAACAACCACCAGACAATGCTCTGTCAGCAGATCTGATCCCCGGGAGCAGACCTGCGAATGAATGGGGATGGGCAAAATGTCAATTTTTTTCTCCCACAGGAATTTTCATGGAGAACTGGAGATTTTCTGCTTTTTCCTTGAGAAGTCCTGCATATAGAAACCTCTCATAATCTTATTTTTCTCTAACTCCAAGAAATTTTCTGTGTGAATTTTATCATTTCTATCCATACCAGTGCAGTGGGACAAAGCTGGATGTCAGTACGTGTGGTTATATGGCTGCCAGTGCAGTGAGACAAAGAAGGAGGTTAGTATGTGTGGTTCTATGGCTGCCAGTGCACTGGGACAAAGTTGGAGGTTAGTAGGTGTGGTTCAATGGCTGCCAGTGCAGTTGGACAAAGCTGGATGTCAGTATGTGTTCTTCTATGGCTGCCAGTGCAGTGGGATAAAGCTGGAGGTCAGTACATGTGGTTGCATGGCTGCCAGTGCACTGGGACATGTCCAGGGCATGTGGTATAGATCAAATAAAGACACACACAACTTGTTTGGATGTAAAACCAGGCCACAGCTTTATTAACTTAAAATTTAATAACCACCACAACTTTAAGCCCTTGCCAAATGCTAGGCATAAACTTATGCCCACCCTACTGAGCCCCAAAAGGCTCAACCCATCTTTTCCTCCATTCCACCACACCCCATTAGCTGGTCTGTGCAGCTCAATGAGGGGCGGTGACCACAACCCGCGACCGTGGTCCGGGTGCTTAATGCCCAAGGCCGCTGGCCTGACATCCACCTGTTAACAATGCATTCCAAACATGATGTACCATTTTTCCTATTGGCAAGGGCCAAAAGCGCCACAGGGCCTGATGCGTACATCCTACGCAGCCAGGCCCTTCCCCCCATAGAAAGCTATGGCCTGCTCCAAACCCCCCCCCAAAAAATGTCCAAAGTGAAACGAAAAGAAAATGTAGCCCAACCTCACAGTGAGCCACCCCAACTGACCTAAACAAGGAAAAGAAGAATCCACAAAAACAGAATGTCGCACAGACAACCCCCAATTGTGAATGACACACTCAACACGCGTCGAGTCAGACAAATCTGGTACTTCCAATGCCCTGCGATCCTTGTCTCCAACCCAGCGCTGGCGTGGAATAATCACTGGCCACGGAACACCAGCCTAGGGAAACGGCAAAGGAGAACAGAAAAATTTCCCATGAATGGCCGCACCAAAAGCCAAGCTGGGCCAGAGCCAAGGTCATTACCCCCACAAGTGCACCACAAGAACCCAAGGGGGACCACTAAACGTACCAACCAACCTCAGGAAGAAAGCGAGACCACTGCGGACCCAGATAGACAAACCAGGACACCAACGAAAAAACAACGGGTCGAAAGACAGCAGCACCCACTACCACAATCCGCCGCTCTCCATCACACCCAAATAACGAAAGTGGCCAACAATCCAGCAGCAATAAGGCCGTGACCAGAACAGAAAACAAAAAACACAGTATAGCAACAGAAACTACAACTCAACACCCAACCATCCTGTCTGGCCAAACATAAGAGAAAGCCGTGCGGACTCCCACCGACCGATACAGCAAACAGACTCAGTACCCAAACCAGTCATATCCGCCTTCATAGCAGCCCCAATGAGATCCAAACCCGCCACAGAAAACAGTCACCCAAACCCCAGAACCATAGACATCCCTCTCGAAGCGGCGGATACGAAACGAGAGAGAACCAGAAGCAAACGCACAACATCCAGAAACACACACCGGGACTGAATTGAAAAGAACTAAACAACTCCCCCAGACGCAGAGCCACGAAAAAGCAAAACAAAAAGCCGCCCCAAACACTGATCATAGTGAGCCGAGCAAACACCTGGAAGATAACTGTTGCAAGAGTGAGAACGAAACCAGGCGCCGAGTATCAGACTGCACCACCACCACCAGTCAAGACCGCAAAGACTTGCGCACCCCAAATTCCTATGAACAATCTGTCCCCCCACAACAACCCAAAGGCCAACCCAGACACCCGGCCCCCCAATAGCCGCCGGGAATACACCCCGATTAAACCAATTCCAGTACCAACCACAACACCCCATCAATCCTCACAGCATCCCCCACCACAACCTCCAACTGATCCACTCATCCCAAGCAACCGCACACCTTGCCAAAGAGGCTGGAGCCAATGAATACCTCCCCCGGATACAACTGTAGGCCACCAAGATCCTACAAGTGGTCAGGGCAAGGCGTACCCCACAGCCGTCGCCCCCAGACATGACTACCAAACTCCACGACCAGGAATCAAGAAAGTGCATCAGCAGCCACATACAGAACCCAGGCACACGCCGCTCCCAAAAAGATATATCAGGACTCAGACAGATGGCACCGAACAACAAAGCAGACAGAACAGGGACAGAAGAGGAAAACAAGCCATGAACCGCCAGCACCACCCCCATAGCATCAGAGTACAAAAAACAACCTTACCATTCTGCATCCTGACAACCCACAAAGTAAAAGCGATGACAATTGGAAAGACTTCCAGGAAAAACCAGGTCCCTCATCAAGCCGGAAGACCCCAAGTCACAGTCCAAAGAGGCCAACCCAATCCAGCCCAAACAAGGACCCGAACCGCAAAGAACACGCCGCCACTGTACACAAATCCAACACCCTATTCAAGCCCCAGAAATCCAGCAGGCGTGCCAAATCATGGCCTAGTAACAGAACAAGGAGGAGCACGCCACAGAAAACGCCCACCTAACACGCTAGCAAGAATTGAAAAAACGCCCAAAAGCAATCCCTGAAAAACTTTGGGTATCCTCCAATACCACCACATCTTCACCGCCTTCGTCCCAGCAGCAGTCTGAATATCCCGGTCCGGAGGAGCCTCTTCCAAGGAAAGCCGAGAATAAATATCCACAAATTTGCTCCTCTGGAAGGCCAGGAACCAGACAAATGCAAAGTGCAAAAAACCCCTTAGTGAAACAACCAAAGCAAAACCGCAATCCAGGAGCATAGACCAAAAGACAAGCCAGGGTCAGGAACCTATGCAGGTACGCAGACAAGCCAGGATCAGGAATACAGAGATCAGCAACAGCAAGAATAAGCCAGGAGTCAGAAGGGACGTCAGAGGAAGGCAGGTCATGCACAGATAATCAGACACAGGAAAATGCCCTCGCACCGAAGCAAACATAAGGGCAAGGAGGAAGGGAGCCAGCTGTGTGAAACAGCCTGGAAGGGATTGGCTGAGAAACAAGCAGGTGCGCAACCATGTCAACAGAGAGATCAAGGCAGTCTGGACAACCCCAGCCGACTCAGCCCACCAGGGAAGGAAAGGCAGCAGTAATCAACAGCATAGCGTGTGACGAAATCAGCCAAACCATGACAACCTTCAAAACTTCTCCCGAACCTCAACCTTCAAATATAGCCCCAAAGGACTGGCCCAGCAAAAATAGGCAGTCCAACGGCCGCCATGGGAACCCCCCCCAAAAGAGTGAACACCCAGCCGCAGCCCCTAACCCCAATAACTGGGAAACAGCCGAAGGAATAACCACACCAGCCCCTGCAACGGGCTCCCCAGTAGAAACAAGACCAGCCCCAGAAACACCCACCACCACCACCAGGAGCAAGAGGGGGGATCACCCCTGCACTCCCTGGTCCCCGAGAGCTCCCCAACATGCCAAACCTAGACTAACCCAGACCCCCAACACCAGGGACTGCAGCCAAACTGTTAATGTAATATAACAAACGCATACTGAAGGGTATAATACATAATTATACAGTATTATTACAGTGCACAACCAGAAAAACAAACTAAACATGTTGCGCACAACATAACAAAATTAAATATACACATAGTGTGTCAACATCAACATAGAGAACATGGGGCACCCCAAGCTGATCCCCACGGTACTCCACAGTGCCATGCACCCTGGCCGAGAATCACGGCCCCAGGCAATCCCGTACCTGTTATCGCAACGGGAGGCACGGACTGCGTAGCTTCCATCTCCGCAGAGGCACCCATCAGTGCCACACCAGGCTCCTCACCAGCTGAAGCACTCCGCTACTCAGGTGAACCCTGAAAAGAAAAGGGAAACCAACACAAGGTGCCACGGCACCCCAGGTAGAGAATCACTGCCCCAGGCAATCCCGTACCTGCCGCCACACAATGGGAGGTACAGACTGCGTAGCAGCCAGCTCAGCAGAGGCACCCATCCATGCCACACCAGAATCAGCTCCAGCAGAAGAAATCCGACACACAGGTAAACCCTGGAAAAGAAAAAGGGGAACCAAAACCAGGGGCTCCAAAAAACCCCACTCGCCAGTACAGTCCACCGAACAGGAAACAGCACCTAGGACAAAGGAAAAAGAAAAACAAAAAACCCACCAGGGGCACACAAGGCCCCCACACCCTGTCTAAATATTATTTTATTTTTAAAATAAGTATTTATGCCTTTATTGAATTTATTTATTTTTTTTTTTTTTGTAGCCAGGCCCGTGCAGGCCACCGTCACCATCAATGCCCGTTTGCCGTTATTATGCCGTCTAATTTCAGGAGATATACACAAACACATATATATTGTTCCATATATATATATATATATATATATATATATATATATATATATACACACACATACACATATTGGTCATACATACATATATATATACACACATATACATATACACACACCAAATATTTCGTACCATATGTACACACACATACATATTTAGTCATATAAATATACACACCCACATATTGTCTCATATATACGCACACAAATATATACATGTTCACATATACATACACACACATATACATGTACACATATAAATACACACACACATATACATATGTGCACATATACATACACACACACACACACACACATATGTTCACATATATATACACACACTCATATACATACATGTTCTCATATACATACACACACACACACACATATGTTCTCATATATATATATACACACACACAAATATATGTCCTCATATATATACACACACACATATGCATGTTCTCATATATCAACACACACATATATTTACCTAGAATATAAACACACACAAATATACATTTTGTACATTTTGTCATCTACATATACACACACATATATATATAGTTTCCAGATATACACACACACACACACACAGATACATAGTTCGTCAGCCATTTGCTTTTTTTTTTTTTTTTTTTTTTATACTCAACACAGCAGGTAGAGCCCTGCAACCACACATCACCAGGACAGGGTCCCAGAGTATCACCCACAGCACACCCAGCAGGACAAGCAGACCCACACATTAAGAGAAAAAAGCCCACAGGACCTACCAAGAAGGAAAAAACGGGGGGGGGGGAGAAATAAGAGAGCAGACAGAGCAGCCAGGAACAGGGGCAAAAGGAAAGTGAGGGGGGAGGGGCAGCAGAACAAGAGAGAGAACAGGGAAACCAGCAAACAAACAAGGAAGACAAAAGCAGCCGAACAGAGCCACCAGGAGCTGAGGCAGGCAAAATAGGAGAACAGAAAAGAGGCAACAGGACCCAGGGAGACAGAAAGGAGGAAAGGAAAACAATCGGGCACCTGCCAACCAGCAGACTCAGCTGACAGGGAACGGCACCGCCCACGCGCCGAAGCGCGCCCAGAACCCCAGTCCATCTGGAGGGCTGCAGAGCTGCAACAGACACCTGCATCAGGAAACTGGAGCCAGAAAAGGGGACCCGCTGCTTCCAAAAGCCGGCTGGGCTAGGCTGAGGGATGTTCCACTGTCCGTCCCGAGGCTCAGTCGTTCAGGTGGCTGCGTCCGGATGCTCCCCGTAAGCCAGACGGCCACCCCTGCCGAAGACACGCCAGTAGAACCCATCCTCCAAGAAAGCTGCTACTGCAGCCAATCACCACCGCCGGACTTCAGCCAACAGAAAAGCAGATGACGCCATGGAAGACAGCACAAGTAAGCCGATCCGATACTTTTGGTATTCACTTCTGAAAAGGAAGTGATGCTCCAAGTGTCCCCCTTATATTGGTTCCCATGCCCCACCCCTTCTTAAACATTAAAGGGGCCATACCCCTTACAAGCTTTCTTTGACCCCCCCACAGCCCTGACATGATTCCCCTTCTTAGGGCTTGTGGGGAATTCTAAGTTGGAGGTTAGTAGGTGTGGTTCAATGGCTGCCAGTGCATTTGGATAATGCTGGAGGTCAGTAAGTGCTCTTCTATTGCTGCCAGTGCAGTGGGATAAAGCTGGAGGTCAGTACATGTGGTTGTATGGCTGCCAGTGCACTGGGACAAAGTTGGAGGTTAGTAGGTGTAGTTCAATGGCTGCCAGTGCATTTGGATAATGCTGGAGGTCAGTAAGTGCTCTTCTATGGCTGCCAGTGCAGTTGGACAGAGCTGGAGCTCAGTAGATGAGGTTCTGTGGCTGTCGGTGCAGCGGGTCAAGGCTGGGGGTCAGTATGTGTGGGTCCACCATGGCTACCAGTGTAGTGGGAAAAGGCGAGGGAAGTTCAGTATGTGTGGCTCTTTGGCTGCCAGTACACATACCTAGAAACATTGTCCTCTTCAGCCCCCAGAGAGGGCTCATGTGCTGTGACCAGAGGGATGTAAATGACGCAATTTTTTATGTAAAGGGTCATGGTTTCGTCAGTGTGGGTGTGGCTTAGCATGATTGTGTCATAAAGTGGGTGGAAAGTGAGTAGAACAGAGTGGGAAGGAGGAGAAGTGGGCAGAGCTTCAGGGGAAACTCACCACCACCAGAGAATCAGTCTCTGTCCCCGGAGACCCGGCACTTAACTCTAAAAACATATGTCTACGGGGCAGATCCGGTGAGTTGCCAGGAATGCCAGTATAGTGGGACAAGACTATGGGGTCTGTATGTGTAGTTCTATGGCTACCAGTGCAGCGGGACAAGGCTGGGGGTCAATATATGTCGTTCTGTGGCTGACTGTATAGTGGGACAAGACTGGGGGTCAGTATATGTGGTTCTATGGCTACCACTGCAGTGGGATATGGCTGGAAGCATTATATGGCTACTGTGAGACAAGGTTGAGGGTCAGCATGTCTGGTTTTAGTACAGTGGAACAAGGCTGTGGGTTACAGCGGAAAATCTACAATTTTTACCACAGAAAGAAAAGTGCCATTTTCTCATTTTTTGGGTGAAAGTTTTCGCCCATTCCTACTAATGAAGCAGAGACTGCACTGTTTGTTTTGGTAGGAGAGCAGAACACTGGTCTGAAAACAGACATCCAGTGCTCCCCAATCATTGCTCCTGCAAGCGGAGACTGAACTGAAAGACTTAAAGGGATAGTAATACTTCGTTTTAACTTTATTTTATTTTGTAGGCATTAAAAAAACATGAAGAATGATAGAAGTCTTATCTCTCAAACCTTTATGGTTTAAGAGATATTCACAAGCAAAGTGTCCCCCTCCCGCCCCTTTTACTGATGTAGACTGCAGAGAGGGACAATCTTCAATTAAGATAAGGGAAAAACCTGAAAAGCTTGTCAAGGGGGCCAGGGCTTTCATTGTTCTCATAGGAAGAAGATTGTCCCCTGCTGTTATCTGTCTGGTCTATGGACTGCATTCCACATCTGAGAAGAGATGTCTTACACTAGGTAAAAGGGGCAGGAGGGGAAACTTTGCTTGTGAATATCCCATAAACCATAAAGGTTTGAGAGATAAGACTTATATCATTCTTCATGTTTTTTTAATGCCTACAAAATAAAATAAAGTTAAAAAATAAAGTCTCACAGTTCAGTGTCATTGAACTGCCTTTTTATCTGTCATAGACTCTAGCGAATGGCTTCCAAGCCTGACAACTCAGAGTGTATGAAGGCTGAAAACCACAAGCATGAGAGTTGAGTTCCAGCCTGATTCCAGCCAGGGGTTTGTGAATCACTTTTCTAACCCTAAAAACAGTGGACAGGAGCCCTTCTGAGTCTGTACAGCATACATTGGGGCTATTTACTAAGTGTGTGCATGTTACTAAAGAAAAGTGGTGTAATTCTGGAGCAAACCAGCTGCACAGTAGGGAACCAAATACAAATTCTTGTAAATTTAAATTGGGTTTTGAAGGCTTTGAATGCTAGAGAGGTCTCCAAAGCATTACAATGCATTGTAGACTTATCTAGCATTCAATGGGTTAAGTTGTCTCATGCACTCTGCCTTGCTTTAGTTTGGAAGAACTGTCATGTCTGCCTACATAGACAGGACTTCCAGGACTGGATGTTATCTCCTGAACACAAGCAAAATTCATAGGGATTTTATGGCCTGTTAGGTAAGTGGGAGTTATTATTATTATTAGGTGTTAGTTCTCCTTTAAGGTGTATTGTATAAATCTAATTACAACCACTAGATGGTGTAAAACTTCTATCGTAAGTGAAGCCAGAATTTAACTGAACATCTGTGAGCTCCCAGTGAGAGAGCAAAATCTTTACAAAGGAAATTGGTTTCCGACTGTTTGCGAGAAACAAACAAGTCAAAAACGGCTTCATTTTCCTTTGTTATTTACACCACGGGCAGTGGCAAGGCAATATCATACACACCACCACCAGCGGCTCAGTCTTACACTGCGCACAACAACTTCAATGACAAGTGACTCAATCTTTGTCACTCAGAAAGCAGCACTAAACATGGATACAGAGACAAGTTCCAGAGTTCCATCTCATGAGTAACCCTAACGTTCCCTAATAGATTAGTTCCCTTACATGAGTAACCTTAAAGATCCCTAATAGATTAGTTCCCTTACATGACTAACCCTAAAGTTCCCTAATAGATTAGTTCCCTTACATGAGTAACCCTAAAGTTCCCTAATAGATTAGTTCCCTTACATGAGTAACCTTAAAGTTCCCTAATAGATTAGTTCCCTTACATGAGTAACCTTAAAGTTCCCTAATAGATTAGTTCCCTTACATGAGTAACCTTAAAGTTCCCTAATAGATTAGTTCCCTTACATGAGTAACCTTAAAGTTCCCTAATAGATTAGTTCCCTTACATGAGTAACCCTAAAGTTCCCTAATAGATTCTACTCTCTGCCCTCTCTGTTCCACGTTGCAGACATAGTTTTGCTTGGCATCTGTTCCATTAGATGGCGCAGTAGAAAAAACAGAACTGAATTTCAGGCAGATCATGCCAGGTCACTGACCATGTACCCTGTTGGTGACCTGGTACCTTTTATTAGTGACTGTCAAATTGTCTATAATTACTATTATTTTTCCCATCTTCATTTAGTTTTTTATGTCCCTGACAATGTCTCCCCGGATCTCTGTTTCCAGAGAGCTTTCTGTTGGGAACTGGGATAGTGATACAATGTAACACTATGCCTACAGCAGTCTATTGATACAGCCTACAGAACGCTTAGTTCATCACCATACCTGGGAACCCCAAGGTTTGACCCTGAGACTCAGGGTTTTGACCCAGATCTCAAGGTGAGAGAGTTGAGTGTTAACTATCTGCACCAAATAACTGCTTATAACCACTAAATTGTTGCTATTTCTATGTTCAGGCAGTGAAAGATCTAGGGTACATCATGTTAAGGGTTCCTTAGGGACCAGTACGAAGAACTCCTGTTTAGAGCAAACAGAGATATATTTCCTTAAATCTATATCTGGGGAACATTATGGGTTAATATTCCAATGTTCCCAACAGCTGGAGTGTCAAACGTTGCCAACCAGCATTCTAAACAAAACTCTCAGAGACTGAATAAAGGCAAATGAAGGAATTTACTTGAACAGATCACATGTCCTTGTGGCACTCAGTAGAATTCAGATAGAGGCATACAGAATCCATGTGTGATTGGATGTAAGATGGGCTCCACCCACTGAGTTACCATATGCAATATACAGTCTGTTACACTGTAACATTGGGTCATATGTATAAAAGCAAAGTGGAGCAATGCTGGGACAAACCAACTGCAACACAGGGGAGTAATGCAAATTTCCAAAAATTCCTAGTGATTTAAATGGGACTTTTTAACCACTTCAATTCTAGAGATCTTCAACACATTGCTTACAATGCAATGGAGACCTATCTAGCATTCAAAGAGTTAAAAGTTTCATTTAACCCTTTGAGTGCTGGGGGATATGCAATACATTGCTTTGCAATGCATTGTGTACATCTGTCTGGCAATAAGAAAGTTAAATTAATGGGGATTTTCATGTCTCCCCTCTAAAGCAGTTGCTTCCCCCAGAGTTTCTCCACTTTCCTTTTATACATATGGCCCAGTGTTTGGTAGTCTACCAATCTATTCATTAGTCATTTTGGTCAATACCGATGTCTGCAGTATGAATGACTGGTAAATGACACAAGTGATAATCATACCTGGGACCTCTCCGGATCTACCCCAGATTCTCTGGTTTTCAGGTTGAAACACTGGGTCTCTAGGGGCAGGCTGATTCTCAGGATAAATGAGTTACCCCATTCCTCCCACTTTCCTACAAAATCCAAAAAATGTGTTTGGCGCTAAGGTTTTCCAAATCTCCCCTCACCTTCTAAAATTTCACATATAATGAATTCAACAAAAAGAAAATATGTGGAAAAATGTCAAATAGTTATAATATTCCAAACTTCTTTTTCAATAAGCTGGGGTTTGGGAAAAGTTCTTTTTCTTTTTTTCTTTTCTCTCTCCTTTTTCTCAAAGAGGGATGCTGCCCATTCGTGGAGCACCGGTGGAAGGTGCTTGTAAAACTATAGAGTAAAGACAGAAGAGACACAGGCGCAAAACCTCTTAAGAGTGTATCTGTTGGGATATAATCTCCACAAAGCCCCACAATAGTAATGCTCACCAGAGTTGAACATAGAAAGAGCCCATCACAAATCAATGAAGTCTTCACTCTTTCCAGTAAATACACAGCTCTCCACGATGAAAGATTCCAAAGTATTTATTTCCAAACGTTCATTAAAAGTATATTAGAAATATATATGCCAACACTCAATAATGCCCCCGACGCGTTTCGTATCACCTCTGAAAAAGTGTCAGAGGTGATACGAAACGCGTCGGGGGCATTATTGAGTGTTGGCATATATATTTCTAATATACTTTTAATGAACGTTTGGAAATAAATACTTTGGAATCTTTCATCGTGGAGAGCTGTGTATTTACTGGAAAGAGTGAAGACTTCATTGATTTGTGATGGGCTCTTTCTATGTTCAACTCTGGTGAGCATTACTATTGTGGGGCTTTGTGGAGATTATATCCCAACAGATACACTCTTAAGAGGTTTTGCGCCTGTGTCTCTTCTGTCTTTTCCCCCCACTTTCCTTCCTGTTCTGCCTACTCCCACCCTATTCCCCCACTTTCCTTCCTGTTCTGCCTACTCCCACCCTATTCCACCACTTTCCTTCCTGTTCTGCCTACTCCCACCCTATTCCACCACTTTCCTTCCTCTTCTGCCTACTCCCACCCTATTCCCCCACTTCCTTGCCTGTTCTGCCTACTCCCACTCTATTCCCCCACTTTCCTTCCTGTTCTGTCTACTCCCACCCTATTCCCCCACTTTCCTTCCTCTTCTGCCTACTCCCACCCTATTCCCCCACTTTCCTTCCTCTTCTGCCTACTCCCACCCTATTCCCCCACTTCCCTGCCTGTTCTGTCTACTCCCACCCTATTCCCCCACTTTCCTGTCTGTTCTGCCTACTCCCACCCTATTCCCCCACTTTCCTTCCTGTTCTGCCTACTCCCACCCTATTCCCCCACTTTCCTTCCTCTTCTGCCTACTCCTACCCTATCCCCCCACTTTCCTGTCTGTTCTGCCTACTCCCACCCTATTCCCCCACTTTTCTGCCTGTTCTGCCTACTTCCACCCTATTCCCCCACTTTCCTTCCTGTTCTGCCTACTCCCACCCTATTCCACCACTTTCCTTCCTGTTCTGCCTACTCCCACCCTATTCCCCCACTTCCCTGCCTGTTCTGTCTACTCTCTATTCCCCCACTTTTCTGCCTGTTCTGCCTACTTCCACCCTATTCCCCCACTTTTCTGCCTGTTCTGCCTACTCCCACCCTATTCCCCCACTTTCCTGTCTGTTCTGCCTACTCCCACCCTATTCCCCCACTTTCCTTCCTCTTCTGCCTACTCCCACCCTATCCCCCCACTTTCCTTCCTCTTCTGCCTACTCCCACCCTATTCCCCCACTTTCCTTCCTGTTCTGCCTACTCCCACCCTATTCCCCCACTTTCCTTCCTGTTCTGCCTACTCCCACCCCATTCCCCCACTTTCCTTCCTCTTCTGTCTACTCCCACCCTATTCCCCCACTTTCCTGCCTGTTCTGCCTACTTCCACCCTATTCCCATATTTTCCTTCCTCTTCTGCCTACTCCCACCCTATTCCCCCACTTTCCTTCCTGTACTGTCTACTCCCACCCTATTCCCCCACTTTCCTGCCTGTTCTGCCTACTCCCATCCTATTACCCCACTTCCCTGCCTGTTCTGTCTACTCTCTGTTCCCCCACTTTCCTGCCTGTTCTGTCTACTCCCAACTTATTCCCTCACTTTCCTGTCTGTTCTGCCTACTCCCACCCTATTCCCCACTTTCCTGCCTGTTCTGTCTATTCCCACCCTATTCCCCCACTTTCCTGCCTGTTCTGTCTACTCCCACTCTACCCCCACTTTCCTTCCTGTTCTGCCTACTCCCACCCTATTCCACCACTTTCCTTCCTGTTCTGCCTACTCCCACCCTATTCCACCACTTTCCTTCCTCTTCTGCCTACTCCCACCCTATTCCCCCACTTCCTTGCCTGTTCTGCCTACTCCCACTCTATTCCCCCACTTTCCTTCCTGTTCTGTCTACTCCCACCCTATTCCCCCACTTTCCTTCCTCTTCTGCCTACTCCCACCCTATTCCCCCACTTTCCTTCCTCTTCTGCCTACTCCCACCCTATTCCCCCACTTCCCTGCCTGTTCTGTCTACTCCCACCCTATTCCCCCACTTTCCTGTCTGTTCTGCCTACTCCCACCCTATTCCCCCACTTTCCTTCCTGTTCTGCCTACTCCCACCCTATTCCCCCACTTTCCTTCCTCTTCTGCCTACTCCTACCCTATCCCCCCACTTTCCTGTCTGTTCTGCCTACTCCCACCCTATTCCCCCACTTTTCTGCCTGTTCTGCCTACTTCCACCCTATTCCCCCACTTTCCTTCCTGTTCTGCCTACTCCCACCCTATTCCACCACTTTCCTTCCTGTTCTGCCTACTCCCACCCTATTCCCCCACTTCCCTGCCTGTTCTGTCTACTCTCTATTCCCCCACTTTTCTGCCTGTTCTGCCTACTTCCACCCTATTCCCCCACTTTTCTGCCTGTTCTGCCTACTCCCACCCTATTCCCCCACTTTCCTGTCTGTTCTGCCTACTCCCACCCTATTCCCCCACTTTCCTTCCTCTTCTGCCTACTCCCACCCTATCCCCCCACTTTCCTTCCTCTTCTGCCTACTCCCACCCTATTCCCCCACTTTCCTTCCTGTTCTGCCTACTCCCACCCTATTCCCCCACTTTCCTTCCTGTTCTGCCTACTCCCACCCCATTCCCCCACTTTCCTTCCTCTTCTGTCTACTCCCACCCTATTCCCCCACTTTCCTGCCTGTTCTACCTACTTCCACCCTATTCCCATATTTTCCTTCCTCTTCTGCCTACTCCCACCCTATTCCCCCACTTTCCTTCCTGTACTGTCTACTCCCACCCTATTCCCCCACTTTCCTGCCTGTTCTGCCTACTCCCATCCTATTACCCCACTTCCCTGCCTGTTCTGTCTACTCTCTGTTCCCCCACTTTCCTGCCTGTTCTGTCTACTCCCAACTTATTCCCTCACTTTCCTGTCTGTTCTGCCTACTCCCACCCTATTCCCCACTTTCCTGCCTGTTCTGTCTATTCCCACCCTATTCCCCCACTTTCCTGCCTGTTCTGTCTACTCCCACTCTACCCCCACTTTCCTTCCTGTTCTGCCTACTCCCACCCTATTCCACCACTTTCCTTCCTGTTCTGCCTACTCCCACCCTATTCCACCACTTTCCTTCCTCTTCTGCCTACTCCCACCCTATTCCCCCACTTCCTTGCCTGTTCTGCCTACTCCCACTCTATTCCCCCACTTTCCTTCCTGTTCTGTCTACTCCCACCCTATTCCCCCACTTTCCTTCCTCTTCTGCCTACTCCCACCCTATTCCCCCACTTTCCTTCCTCTTCTGCCTACTCCCACCCTATTCCCCCACTTCCCTGCCTGTTCTGTCTACTCCCACCCTATTCCCCCACTTTCCTGTCTGTTCTGCCTACTCCCACCCTATTCCCCCACTTTCCTTCCTGTTCTGCCTACTCCCACCCTATTCCCCCACTTTCCTTCCTCTTCTGCCTACTCCTACCCTATCCCCCCACTTTCCTGTCTGTTCTGCCTACTCCCACCCTATTCCCCCACTTTTCTGCCTGTTCTGCCTACTTCCACCCTATTCCCCCACTTTCCTTCCTGTTCTGCCTACTCCCACCCTATTCCACCACTTTCCTTCCTGTTCTGCCTACTCCCACCCTATTCCCCCACTTCCCTGCCTGTTCTGTCTACTCTCTATTCCCCCACTTTTCTGCCTGTTCTGCCTACTTCCACCCTATTCCCCCACTTTTCTGCCTGTTCTGCCTACTCCCACCCTATTCCCCCACTTTCCTGTCTGTTCTGCCTACTCCCACCCTATTCCCCCACTTTCCTTCCTCTTCTGCCTACTCCCACCCTATCCCCCCACTTTCCTTCCTCTTCTGCCTACTCCCACCCTATTCCCCCACTTTCCTTCCTGTTCTGCCTACTCCCACCCTATTCCCCCACTTTCCTTCCTGTTCTGCCTACTCCCACCCCATTCCCCCACTTTCCTTCCTCTTCTGTCTACTCCCACCCTATTCCCCCACTTTCCTGCCTGTTCTGCCTACTTCCACCCTATTCCCATATTTTCCTTCCTCTTCTGCCTACTCCCACCCTATTCCCCCACTTTCCTTCCTGTACTGTCTACTCCCACCCTATTCCCCCACTTTCCTGCCTGTTCTGCCTACTCCCATCCTATTACCCCACTTCCCTGCCTGTTCTGTCTACTCTCTGTTCCCCCACTTTCCTGCCTGTTCTGTCTACTCCCAACTTATTCCCTCACTTTCCTGTCTGTTCTGCCTACTCCCACCCTATTCCCCACTTTCCTGCCTGTTCTGTCTATTCCCACCCTATTCCCCCACTTTCCTGCCTGTTCTGTCTACTCCCACTCTACCCCCACTTTCCTGCCTGTTCTGCCTACTCCCACCCTATTCCCCCACTTTCCTGCGTGTTCTGCCTACTCCCACTCTATTCCCCCACTTTCCTGCCTGTTCTGTCTATTCCCACCCTATTCCCCCACTTTCCTGCCTGTTCTTCCTACTTCCACCCTATTCCCCCACTTTCCTGCCTGTTCTTCCTACTCCCACCCTATTCCCCCACTTCCCTGCCTGTTCTGTCTACTCCCACTCTATTCCCCCACTTCCTTGCCTGTTCTGCCTACTCCCACCCTATTCCCCCACTTCCCTGCCTGTTCTGTCTACTCCCACTCTATTCCCCCACTTCCTTGCCTGTTCTGTCTACTCCCACCCTATTCCCCCACTTTCCTGCCTGTTCTGCCTACTTCCACCCTATTCCCATATTTTCCTTCCTCTTCTGCCTACTCCCACCCTATTCCCCCACTTTCCTTCCTGTACTGTCTACTCCCACCCTATTCCCCCACTTTCCTGCCTGTTCTGCCTACTCCCATCCTATTACCCCACTTCCCTGCCTGTTCTGTCTACTCTCTGTTCCCCCACTTTCCTGCCTGTTCTGTCTACTCCCAACTTATTCCCTCACTTTCCTGTCTGTTCTGCCTACTCCCACCCTATTCCCCACTTTCCTGCCTGTTCTGTCTATTCCCACCCTATTCCCCCACTTTCCTGCCTGTTCTGTCTACTCCCACTCTACCCCCACTTTCCTGCCTGTTCTGCCTACTCCCACCCTATTCCCCCACTTTCCTGCGTGTTCTGCCTACTCCCACTCTATTCCCCCACTTTCCTGCCTGTTCTGTCTATTCCCACCCTATTCCCCCACTTTCCTGCCTGTTCTTCCTACTTCCACCCTATTCCCCCACTTTCCTGCCTGTTCTTCCTACTCCCACCCTATTCCCCCACTTCCCTGCCTGTTCTGTCTACTCCCACTCTATTCCCCCACTTCCTTGCCTGTTCTGCCTACTCCCACCCTATTCCCCCACTTTCCTGCGTGTTCTGCCTACTCCCACTCTATTCCCCCACTTTCCTGCCTGTTCTGCCTACTCCCACCCTATTCCCCCACTTTCCTGCCTGTTCTGTCTACTCCCACCCTATTCCCCACTTTCCTGCCTGTTCTGCCTACTCCCACCCTATTCTCCCACTTTTCTGCCTGTTCTGCCTGCTCCCACTCTATTCCTGGTCATTTCAGGACAAACTCTGCCTTTCTCCAGTGATTTCACTTCTTCAGTTCCTATGTTATTCTATGGAGCCAATGCAAGCTTTCTCCAACTTTGGAGATCTTAGTACATAGGCTCCATATAATAAGCACTATATCCTACCCCCTTCTCGAAAAACAATATCATCAGATACTGTTAAATGATATCTTTCCCAATAAAATTTAGACTAACAGTTTAGTCTTATGTTACTGATAACAACATGCATCCTAATACTTTGAATAGGGGGGTTCTGCCAGTTCAAAACATTTGAGAACCACTGCCACGACACCTTATAACAACGTACGTTCCTCCATCCTACTTTTTTTTTGTAACTGGAGAAAGGACATTCGTAAGAAACCTTTCCACAGTTAAAAAAAATATGATTGTTCATTTTAACCCATGGAGTGGCAGTTGGGATCAGGGTTCCCTCTAAGGCATGGGTATGTTAAAAAAAAAATTTGGGGGGGGGACAAAGCCATAATATGACCCCCCTGACTCCCATGCTCCAAGGTAAGCAGGAGTGAGCGATCCAGCACCAAAAGAGTTAAAAGAGCAGTTCAAATTGGGAAGGGCAGCAGGGAGTACTTGTTATTCCACTGCAACCCTGCATAAGCAGTCCCCTTTAACGCTTTCTGGGGTGGACCACCTGTGCACACCTTAGAGGGAACACTGGTTGGGAGGGAGAAAAATGTGGGCTGTTAACATTTACCACACGACTGTGCCATTCAGACCGGTCTGACTTGTATAACCTGTCATAATGAGTTACTCGGAAGAACTATAACCCTTTGATTGCCTGAGAGGTATCCAATGCATTGCAAAGCACTCAAAGGCTTATTAAGGGTTAACAGTTCAAAGATCTCACTGTTAGCTCATTCTGAAAATTCCTATGTATGTAGATATACACTACTGCAGTGATTCTCAACCAATGTGCCCTACTTCACTGAAATCAAACCAGTCCTGCAGTATGTATTTTTCCTATGCGTCCCTGGTTAAAGGTGAGGTCTGGTCAGCCTAACTTTGATGTGCCACGGACATCCACTTAGGGTGCCCCATTTTATCAATGAGTCTTTGCCAAAAATGTGAATGTAGATTTCCAAATGTCTGTTTAACCCCTTAAGGACCGGTGTGCGCGCGTGCAGCCGGCACTTTAGGACCACAGGGCTCTTTTTTTTTTTTTTAACCCCTTAACGACAGATGACTTACCAGGTACGTCCCGCAGAAACTGTCACTTAGTGACAGAGGACGTACCTGGTAAGTCACAGAAGTCCACGTCTCCGTGCGGCTGCACTCCGCTCGGAGACTCCGGACTTCTTTGAAAAAAAAAAATGTTCGGCGGGCGTTAAGGTGACAGCCGCGTACGAACACGGCTGTCACTAAGGGGTTAACATTCCGGTTCAGGGCTCCCAGATCGGCGTGCAGCCACGTCGGGAGCCCTGAACTCCGCCACTGGTCCTTAAGTGCCGGACCGCCTTGACAGTCCTGGCACGTCAATGGTCCTTAAGGGGTTAAGGATATTATTATGCAGTATGATTATTTTACTTGTGAGTTCTTACAACTATATTTATGCATTTGTAACCTTCATTACACCCTTGACAAATGACATAAAATTATAGGGGTGCCCCAAAAATACCAGACAGCATGTTAGGTGTGCCTGAGAACCACTGCACTTACTGTTTATAATCCGTGTTATGGTCTGGTAGGAGGAGCACACAGTGACTCAGTGCTTACAGAATTCCTCCCAATCACTTCCTGTTCTGGGTAAAGTTTGCAAAAGATCTCTACTGGCTACAAGTTACAAGTAAATCTACCAAACAATCTCCTAAGAAGAGGTAGGATTCTAGACAGAAACATTATTATATACACATGTTGTTACTATTCAAACTATAACTGACACACTGGTTTATCTTTCAACTTTCAAGACATTTACTTGAAGCTTGTAGATGTAATAGAAGGAAAATGAAAGTGAAAATGAAGGCCTAGTAATTTCATTCTCAGCTCTCTGATCTGCTTCTGTCATTTCTTTTAAAGGGCCAACATTATTTCCCTGGACGGCATGGGTGACTTTAATGTGATGTTGTTGGGAATTTCTGGAAAGCTGGATGAGCAGGAACTTTATGATCTAAAATTTATTTGTCAAGAGAAAATTAGTAAAAGGAAACGGGAAAATATCAAGAGTGCGATAGATCTTTTCTCATATCTTATAGAACTGACGGAAATCTCCTCTGACAAGTTAGATTTTCTAATATACTTGTTCACAACCATCAAGAGGAATGACCTAGTGCAAGAGGTGAAGGATTTCAAAAGAACTGGCCGAGTAGATATGGGCCAAGATGAGGCAGAAGAAAGGGGTAAGTGATATGATTCATGGATTCTCTGGAACTGAAGCAGAAGTTAACCCTTTGAGTGTCAAAGTGGTACGCAACGCATTGCTTTGCAATGTATTGTGTACCACTCTGGCACTCAAAGGGTTAAGTCAGAGGTTCCCAAATTTTTGAAAGGAAACTATCATAAGAAAATATTCTAAAGCTCGGTATTTTACTAGTTTATAATCTATGGCAGAATTAAAAACTTACAGTGTATAGGATTCCCCCAAGGGATGTTTTTAAGTAAGTGCACAGAGTGCAGCGATACTGGGTGCAATGCAGCAGGGCTGAACCTCCCAGGAACAGTGGTATTTGATGGGTTCAGGGGGTGCCACTTTCAGGATGTATATCTTGGTTCCTGCTACGTGAATTTGCTCAATAGTATCCCCTTGTCTAATGATGCCAAGCATAGAGTAGTTGACCTGCGTCCATCAAGTCCAGCCCATGCCAAATCACCCCTGTTGATCCAGAGGAAGGCAAAAAAAAGCCCTCTGAAGGCATTTCCAATTTAGCCCCAAGTGGGTAAAAGAATGCCTTCCTGATTCCAAAATGGCAGTCAGTTCCCTGAATCAACAACCTATCTGTATTGAAGCCATCTGCCATAATTTTCAATATTGTTCTGTACTAGATAGCCATCCATTGCTTTTTTGAAAGCAGTTGCATTAGAATTTCATGGCTTTACTACCCTTACTGTAAAAAAAAATATCCCTGCCTTTGTTTTGGTCAGAAGCACCTTTCCTCTAGTCTTAAGCATGTTGGGGTTATCACCCAGCATTAAAAGGCTAAAAACTGAAAATAAAATAAAAAGAATGCAATTGGTTGGTATAACTGGTAAGGAGCGAGTCTCCCTTTGCAAAGGATTCCACTTGTTAGGTGGTTAGCACATGGAGCCAAGATATCTGCTCTGTAAAGTCACCCCATCTCAACATTCAGCGGGTACATGCTAGATGCAGCAGCAAGGCATGGGCAGTCACTAGAAGAGAGAGCCACACACTGGATTTTATGGTAAGCTTTTCTAAATACAGTTTATTCAATGACTCACATGACCCCACAGAGCTTAAAAGGTATAATCGGTAACCCACATGGCACCACAGAGCTTACACTTCACATGATGTGGCAGATGGTAGGTATTTCCTTTTAGTCTGTTAGCCTTATGGTGCCAAACATACAGTTGGATATGGATAAAACTTTTAATGTGACTTATAATAAAAAGAATGAAGAAGAACGAAATGTACTGTAGTACAGGGGCCAAAAAAACGGTTTGCCACCAATAATTTACATATAGCGTAATAAAACTGTCAGCATTAATACCCCCCCAAAAAAACCGAAATGTTATGGTGGTAATTCACAGTGAAAATGACGTCACCTGTGAATAAGTAATAACGGAAAAAAGCTTAATCTTAGAAGCTTAGAAGGGCCATTGTAAAATATCTGAGCTGAAGAATAACTGATCCTATTGATCGGCTTGTGAAGTCAGATCTGTACTACTGTATATTGTTGCACATTAAATAGATGTATCTATAGAACTCAGAGACTGCTAGCCTAATTTACCGGGGCACTAAAATAGCTGGCCGATCAATTATTGCAATATAAAAAGTTCTTTCAGGAATGAGCAAAAATTGCCCAGTGAAATCACTAAGCCAGTGATTCTCAACCAGGGTGCCGTGGCACTTTGGTGTGCCACGGACATCAGCTTAGGGTGCCCCATGTTTTCTATGAAGATTAACAAAAATGGACATTTAAATAAGGATTTTTAGAAATTGTTATGCACATTATGTTTCCTTTTGTTATGGTGACTGTAAGACCTAATAATAACTGTATATTTATGCATTGTACCTTCATTGTGCCCTTGATAAAGTACTTTAAATATGTTAGGGGTTCCCCAAATGTTCTATATTGCATGTTAGGTGTGCCCTGAACAAAAAAAGATTGAGAACCACTGCACTAAGCAGTATAAAGCTGAAAGTGATTATGGGCAAAAAAGAAATTGCAATGCTCATGCGGTACAAAATTACCGTAATGCTACCAGCCATGATAAGGGCCTTTATTACCCTACCATTACCAGCCATGATAAGGGCCTTTATTACCCTACCATTACCAGCCATGATAAGGGCCTTTGATGTTAACCGCTATACTGCTGTAAATCAAAAATGGTTGAATTGTATGTTAGCAATTAAAACAACCAAAGCGTGACCGCATGAAATCTGTGCTGCACAAAGATATCTGCCAGCAACAGTAAACCCAGTGGTTTAATAGAGATTTAGTCAAATTTAGGGTATTTCGGCAATTGCAAAGAAAGTGAGATGCACTCTCTTAAGGCATAAAGATGCCTGATGGCGCGTTTCGCCATATTGCTTCTTAAAGGCCCTTTTTAGGGCTGGTAACTAGGGTTACTCCTCTCTGTCAGGTGATATCATTTTCACTGTGAGTTACCACCATAACATTTCAGGTGTTTGTTTTTTGGTATTTATGCTCTCTGACAGTTTTATTACACTATATGTAAATTATTGGTGGCAAACCTTTTTTCGGCCCCAGTACTACACTACATTTCGTTTTTCTTCAATCATTTTATTTTAAGTCACATTAAAAGTTAAGTTTTATCCATATCCAACTATGTCTTCAGTTTGCACTTTTGAATATTGTCTCAGGGTTTCTGTATTTTTCTGTAGATCTGTATATCCTCTCCTGCAGCACCAGACACATCCATAGTGCTTTTCTTTGAAACACGTTATGAGCCTTCGTATGTAATAGACTTAGTGCACTGGAATTCCTCTCTTTAACCTTATGGTGCCATATGGGTCATATATTGTATGCTGTGCAGTGCCTTGTAAGCTCTGTAGTGCCATGTTGGTGTATTTCACAGGGCATGACCTGCAGTGGGTAATTCATTTTAAAAGGGAACAATCACCATATAGAAGTTTGGCACAAAATTATCTTCACATAGCGATAAGCTGCAATTTTTGTTTTAATCTCTTATAAAATGTGTGCTATGGCTAAATTTGAAGTTTTAAAAATGAGCCAGGTCCTTACTGCTGGACAGACTCTGGTTACGGCTCTGTACCGCAGTACCGCAGCCTGTCAATCTTTGTCTGCTCCCCTCCCGACGTAGCATCTCGTTCCAACCTCCTCTGATGATGGAGGCTTTCTCCATGTAAGCATGCATTTTATAAGAAATTAAAACAATTATTGCAGCTTATCGCTATGTGAAGATAATTATGGGCCAAACTTGTATAGAGGTGATAGTTCCAGGGCCGGCGCTGCCATTAAGGCAGGACAGGCAGCTGCCTTAGGGCGCTGCAATGGAGGGGCGCCGAAAAGAGGTAAGTTGTGTGTTTTTTTTGTTTTTTTTATTACATATATATCTGCCTGGGTCTCTCTGCGGTGTGTTGCAAAGACGCCGTGAGGGAGCGCTTGGTAGTGTAAATCAGCGCTCCCTCGCAGCGTCTATGTTACACACCGCAGAGAGACCCAGGCTCTGTAGTAATACAGAGCGCTGAGAGATGACATCATCTCCCAGCGCTCTGCTTTACTGACAGCAGCGCGCGGGAGCCTCAGCTCTGTGCCGAAGGAGGCACAGAGCTTTAAGCTGTGGCACGCCGCTAGACCACCAGGGACTCAAGGTAGTGGGATGAAGGGGCATTATGGAAGGGTCAATGTGGAGGGGGCATTGTGGAGATGAAGGGGCAATGTGGAGGGGGCATTGTGGAGATGGAGATGAAGGGGCATTGTGGAAGGGGTAATTTGGAGGTGGGGAGAGTGTGGAGGTGAATATGTGGGCGGGGCAGGGGATTGTGGCAAGGTCGGGGGGGGTCAGGGGATTGTGTCCGTGTCGGGGGGGGGGGGGCATCAAAATGCACCTTCGCCTGTGTATAAAAAAATCCTTGCACCGGCCCTGGATAGTTCCCCCTTAAACTGTGACCTCTGTTGTGTCACATGGGTCGTGCATTTTAGATTGTAGGCTCTGTGGTGTAATATGGGTCATCAGTTGTAGATTATAAACTCTGTGGTGTCATGAGTGTGACCCTCCTGGACCCCACAGAACAAGTACTTCACAAGAACTGACCCACAGTGGGTAATTCCTCTTAGATTGTAAGCTCTGTGATGTTATATGGGTCAAACCTTGCAAACTTTAAGCTCTGTGGTGAGATATGGACCATACAGTGTAGATTGTAAGCCATGGTGACGTATGCCATACATTGTGGGTGACCTTATGACGCCTTTGAACTTGTACTTTACAGACTGTGGCCCACTATGCGTTATTGTCTTTATGAAATGTTTTAGTCTTAGTGGAAGGGACTGCTCACTTGTGTAGCAGCTTTTTTGTGACACCCCAGTTTTGTTCCACATACACTGTCTGACACCCCTGTCTTGTTCTACTGTTCACTGGTAGGCGCAGAACCAAATGTACACTGTCTGACACACTTTGTGCAGAAGTTCTCTGTGACAGTCCAGCTTTGTTCTCCATTCCACTGGTAGATCAGAACCACAAATAAACTGCCTGTCACCACTGTCTTGTTCCACTGTCCACTGGTAGGTACAGAACCACATATACACTATCTGACAGTACAGCATTAATTCTCAGTCCACTGGTAGTCACAGAACCACATGTACACTGTCTGACACCCAAGCCTTGTTCCCCATTGCACTGGTAGTCGCAGAATCACACATGCACTGTCTGACACCCCTGCATTCTTAAAGTGTCCATTGGTTGATGCAGAACCACATAGCCACTGTCTGACACCCCAGCCTTGTTCCCCATTCCACTGGTAGTCACAGACCCTTATCTGCTCAACTTTGTGCTACTGTTCACTGATAGTCACAGAATGACACGTGCATTGTCTGACACTCCAACCTTGTTTCATAGTCCAGTGATAGTCACAGACAGGGGCGGACTGACCATACGGGCATTCAGTCACGGACCGAGGGCCCGTGACCGAAGGGGGCCCGCCGCCGCTTCCAGCGCTGCTCAGCCGCTCTCAAACCACAGCCGCCGGCGTGCCGTTCTACTAATACAGAGCGCTGGGAGATGACATCATCTCCCAGCCTCTGCATTACCAGAGGTGTGCGGGACTTTGCCACGCCGCTAGACCACCAGGGACTGGAGGTACCGGCAGTGTGGAGATGAGGGGGCATGGTGGTGGAAGGGGCGATGTGGAGGTGGGGGCATTGTGCAAGGGACATTGTGGAGATGAAGGGGGCATTGTGGAGATGAAGGGGGCATTGTGGAGATAGGGGCATTGTGGAGATGAAGGGGACAATGTGGAGATGGAGATGAAGGGGGCATTGTGGAGATGGAGATGAAGGGGGCATTGTGGAGATAGGGGCAATGTGGAGATGGAGATGAAGGGGCAATGTGGAGATTTCTGCAGGGGGCCCAGACCTCTTTTTGGACCAGGGGCCCTGGGTCCTGTCAGTCCGCCCCTGGTCACAGAACAACATGTACACTGTCTGACTTCCCCAGCCTTGTTCCACTGGGTAGTCACAGAATCACGCATACAGTATCTGTCACCCTAGTCCAGTTCCATGTCACAGGACAACATATACAGTAACTGACACCCTTGTTCCACTGTCCCCTGGCAGTCACATAAGCACAAAACACTATCTGACATGCCAGTCTTGTTCCACAGTCTGATAGTAGCCACAAAACCACATATACACTAACTGAAACCCCTGCCTTGTTCCACTGTACAATGGTAGCTACAGAACACATTATTATTATCCTTAATTTATAAAGCATCAGTATATTCCGCAGTACTGGACAATTAAAGAATTTATTACAAAAACATGACAATTAACAAATGGATACAAATGGTGTATAAGACCCTGCTGACAAGAGCTTACTATCTAGAGGAAGAAGGTGGCCATGTGAATCACAAGGTGCATTACGGTTGGATTCCGTTTACTTAGAAAGATGGGAGAGGTTTGGGACAATTGCAGTCATCACCACTTTTCCTGTGTGCTGTACCAGATGTAATACGGACATACTGGATACACTTCTCTTCTCTTCTCGCCCAATAAAATTATGGCAAATTTTTACTCTGCATCGCTGCTACCCCTTGGTGTGGTTGGTTTCCCACTCCTTATACCACTACATATAGAAAACCTCAAAAAAGAGGGGAGAATGCAGTGTGCCTCTAAGGGTCACACTTTAGTGCAAATAAATAATCTGCCTAATCTAGATTTGTATTTACAGGATAAAAAGGCTGTACAAGACAACACTTCACCAGGGGGCAAACAGATTATGCCTTTTAAATAAGATCCAGTTTCATTCAGTCACCAGTCTCAAGCCTCTTTAAAAGATGTAACAAGGCATTATCTGTTTGACCGTGTTGGTGGTTGGATGTTCCTTGGAGAAACAGAGATACTGAGAGAACCTGTATTGGAGGTGATTGATAGTCTGTGGCAATGCCAATGCATGCTGTTGGTCTGAGAGGTGAGCTATAGTCTCTTAATCCTGTATTTACCAGCCTAGAAATGGTTAATTATTTGCACTAAGGTGTTTTGTGTTTTCTATAAGGGCAAACTGCATAGTTGGACCCCTAAATTGGTTGGGAGGACCTGCTATAGTGTCAGCTTTGGGACAGTTAGAGGTAGTGGGTGTAAGCTCTTTTAAATAGATTTGTTTTGAGGGAGCACTTGAATGAAAGAGAGCTAGGGGAGCATCTGTTGGAGGATTTGAATATGGGAAAGCTAGGGAATAGTCTGTTTGAGCATTTGAATAAGGGAAAACTAGGGGAGTATCTGTCTGAGCATTTGAATAATGCAAAGCTAAGGGAGATTCTGTTTGAGCATTTGAATGAGGAGAAGCTAGGGGACAGTCTGTTTGAGTATTTGAATGAGGAAAGCTAGGAAAGAGTCTGAATGTTGCAGTGAAGTCCAGAAATAGTGAGCTGCCCTTGGGACTCAGGAGAGACAGGTGGTGGTAATGGGGGGAGGGTGAATTTGAAGATCATTTACTGGGCATAAGGAGTAGTTTGGGGTATACACAGAAATGAGTATGGATATTTATGGGAAATGCTATTTTGGAGGGCTCTGTAGGTGGGTGACAAGATTTTAAATGTAATCGTTGAGAATACAGTTTGGCAGCGTAGCTCCTGACCACGGGTGGTCAACCCTGATCCTGATGAGCTACCAACAGCACATGTATTCAGGATAGCCATGCTAGGGCACAGGTGGATTCACTAAATGACTAAGATACTGATTGAGTCACCTGTTCTCAAGCATAGATATTTCAAAAACATGCATTGTTGGTAGCTCTAGAGGACCGTGGTTGGCTATCCCTGCTCTTAACAATGTGGAGCTGCAGAGAGAGTGTGGGAAGTGAGACTAATTAACCTAGAGGCAGCATTCATAATGGACTGAAGTGATGACATACATACGAGAGGAAAGACAGCTAGGAATGTGTTGCAATAGTCAAGCCAAGACAATGATGAGAGAGTCGACAAGGGTTTTGGTAGTGTCTTGTTCAAGAAAAGGTTTACTTCTAGAGATGTTTCAGAGATGAAAGTGACAAGACTTTGTGAGACAGGATATTTGAGAAGGGAAGGAGAGGTCAGAGTTGAAAATGACCCCTAGGCAGTGGGTTAAAGTGTTAGCAGTTACAGTGTTAGACACATATACTGTCTGACACCAAAGCCTTGTCCCCGTCTAGTCAAAAAAACAACAACACGTGTGCAATGGGACGCTGCATCCACGTTCCACTGTCTAGTCATGGAACCATACACTTGTTCTATAGAACTCCTTGTAATTCTACTCTGGTGTACACTGGAATACAGTTGTATAAGTGCTGACAGATTTGATCAAATTCAGGCAATACTTAGCATTATATAGAGTCTATGTTGAGTGAATATGGATGTGTACTAATACCACTTTATGTACTTACCACCAGTGTCAGACAGGAATGCAGGGCCCACAAAGTAAATCACTGTAAAGGCCCACTTGAAGGAGGAGTGAGATAGGCGGAGAATATGAGGCAGAAGGGATAGGAAGGGATGGAGAGGGAAAGAAAGATACAGTGAGAGGGTCAAGAGAGGAGAGAGGTGGGGGAGACTGAAAGGAGGCGAGAGATAGAAACTGAGAAGGGGACACTGAGGAGAATTTGGAAGAGAGTCTGAGGAAGAGATAGCCTGAGAGAAAGAGAGAGCCTGAGAAGGAAGAGGGAGGAGGCCTGAGGAGTGAGAGAGAGTGGTGGGGGAATGAGAAGGAGAGAACCTGAGAAAGAGGGGGTTGGCAGGAAAACGAGTGGGAAGAGAGTGATAAGGGGGATGAGGTGTAGAGGAGAGAGACAGAGAAAGAGATTGAGGAGATATTGATAATGAGGTGGTAGAGAAGCCTGAGCCTGCAAGGCTATACAAGCCTCATGAATTAATGAATATGTTTATTTATATAGCACCACAAGTGTACACAGCACTTTACAATTTAAGGCTTTAGACAATACAGCGTTACAGGTGCTTTGTAGAGTGAAACACTGGGTGTGAGGTCCCTGCCCGAAAGCTTACAATCTAAAGTGGTAATGGGAGACATGCAGAGTACATTAGGGTCAAGTGCTAAATACAGTGATAGAGTACTGTGGATGATAGGGGACACGAGTAAAGTAAATAATTTATAAGAGCGTTTGTTGTACAACATCCCTTCCTTCTATCATGTTGAAGTTTTGCTAAGGAGGTATAGTTTCAGGCGTGACTTGAAGACCTAAAGAGAGGCGCAGTGGAGCAGAGTGGGATGAACATTAACCAGATAATGAACAATGAAAGAAAAAGGCTGGATACATGAGAGGGCTGTAGACACAAAAGATGCTGAGAGAAGGCAGTCATTGGCTGAACATAAGTGGCGGGATGCTGTATAGTGGGAGACTAGAATGGAAATGTAAGAACGGGTAGAGGAGAGAAGGGTATTGAATGAGAGAAGTAAGATTTTGTAAGAAATCCGGAGTTTGATAGGCAGCCTTCGGAGAGGTCTGAGGAGGAGTGGGGCAGGGACAAACCTAGGTGACAGAAGAGTAATTTGTGCTGCAGCATTCTTTATGGATTGAAGTGGATGGAGATGGGAGGCAGGAATGCCATACAGAATAATGTTGCAGTGGTCTATGCAGGAGAGGATGAGTGCTTGTATAAGAATTTTAGCTGTGGAGGAACAGAGGAAGGGACAGATTTTAACAATGTTACGCAAGAGAAAGTGACAGGATTTAGTGATGGCGTTAATATGAGGAGAGAATGAGAGAGATGTGTCAATTATCACCCCTAGACACTGTGCTTCTGATACTGGATTTATGGTAGTACCATTTACAGTCACCTGGAAGGGTGCTACTGGGCCAGGCCTCTGTGGGATGAGGAGTAGCTCCGTTTTAGACATATTGAGTATGAGGTGCCTATGAGCCATCCAGTCTGAGATAGCCGAGAGGCAATCTGTGACTTTAGCCTGGATATCAGAAGTGAGTCGAGATGCAGATAAATAAATCTGGGTGCCATCTGCATAGAGATGATATTTGAGTCCAAAGGAGTTAATAAGATCACCAAGTTTTAATGTGTAAAGAAAGAACAGAATCGGTCCTAGAACAGAACCTTGAGGAACCCCAACAGAGAGGTTGACAGTAGAGGATGAAGAGGTGGCAGAGGAGACACTGAAGGATCTGTTAGTTAGACAACACGATGGCTAGTCCAGTGCTAAGTTACAGTTTTCTAAGGAGTGAAGAATGTGGAGGAGGAGAGCATGATCAACAGTGTCAAAAGCCTCTGAGAGACCAAGCAGGATAAGTATTGAATAAGGCCCCCGCTGGTGGACCCCATTGCCTCTCTGACCCCGATATACATCCCACTTCATGCCAGTCAAGTACCTGGCCCACCTTGGAACCCCCCAGTATCCCAAAGGGTCAGTCCAACCGTTCTTGCCACCTCTCCTCATTACCGAGACATATGCCCAAAGACAAAGTGGATCACACCATCTTCACCACAGGGGAAAAATGAGAAATTCCCCATTGAATGAAATGTGTTTTTTTGGGGGGCGGGGTTTGTTTTGTTTTTTTAAACCTCCTGAATGCTAGAGAGGTGTTCAATGCATTGCAAAGTGAAGAGTAAGAGACATCTCCTGCATTCAAGGTGTTAAAACCGATGTTTAAAGAAACTGAGTATTTTAAGGAATTTTTTTCTCCCTATGATGCAGTTGGTTTACCTGGAATTGCTCTGTTCCTTTGTGTCTATTGACCAATTTCCCCTTTATCCCATTATTTTTCACCCCGGCCAGGGCATTATTCACCAGGCTGAAGAGGTGCAGTTCTGGAGCATACCAACGGCACCCCATGAGGGGAAAATATCTATTTCTATACATTACATTTTAAATCCCACCCATCCATTCTGCAATGTGTTGGAGATTTCTCTAGCATTTAACCCCTTAATGACCCCCCAATCTAGTGCTCGGGTGGCCATTTAGGACTGCAGACCTTTTTTTTCCGATTTGATTTCTGGGATGGCAGAGCACTGTGCAGCCATGCTTTCATCCCAGAATTCCATGACGTGCCAGGACCGCCACCGGTCCGTAAGTGCCGGAACTGGCGTGACAGTCCTGGCCAGTCATGGGTTCTTAAGGGGTTAAAAGCCACATTCAAATCAATGGAAATATACAGAGTTTTCCTCCAGTCCCTATGGTGCAGTTGGTTTGCTCCAAAATTATAAATTTTGAACTTAATGAATACTGCAGTGTGTATACTGTGTAACCTAATCAATAAATGAGCTAATGGCCCTTTACACTTAATTCTGATTCTTCTTCTATAAATGTATTGCGATATGAACCCTCCTCATTTCGCTATCCACCCTCTCCTTCCACTGCGGATCTCTACTGATTACTAATGTAATGTCTTACTGTTTCTTTTAACCATTTCAGATCTGCTTGATGAGGTATTTGATTTCCTAAGCGATAATATCGCCAGAGACTGGAAAATGTTTGTGCGAAGACTTGGTGTTTCTGATACTGTAATTGAGTGTGCTATGCATGCAAATCCTTACAATATGCAAGAGCAACACATGCAGTGCTTGAGACAGTGGAGGAAGAAGAAAGGTGACAACGCAGATGTGTCTCACATTCTGAAGACACTGCTACAATGTAACATGAGACTCATACACGACAAAATTGTTGATAGGTTCAACATAAGTGTGGATACTTCAAGCAATTGATTTAAAATTGGAGCTCTTCAGTGGACTATTTATGAGATTATGTATCGATGTAATTTCTCAAAAGATTACTGTGATATTTACTTTCAAAATGAGGAGCAGGTTTTGCTGTAACTTTAAGGTCACTGGGTTCCAGACTCAGAGGTTGAGTGGTGAGACAGCTCCTCCCTGTCAGGGCCCATCCATTATGCTCTGCAGAGTTATGTGCCTCCCAAGTGTCCCTCTTTAGGAGGGACAGTCCCTCTTTTAGACCCAAATCCCTCTTTCCCACCCTGATGTCCCTCTTTTTAGGAGAGCAGATTTTGTTATGTGTATATAAATATATCGCATTGCTCTACATCAATAAAACTCACATTAATATTTGTTTAACCCCTTAGTGACGGCCGCGTGCAGACGCGGCCGTCACTTAACGTCCGTCTAACTTTTTTTTTTTCTTTTCTAAAAGAATCCGGCGTCCCCGAACGGCGTGCAGCCGCGCGGGGAGCCGGATTTCCGGGACGTACATGTACGTCCTCTGTCACTAAGTGACAGCCACACAGGACGTACATGTACGTCCTGTGTCGCGAAGGGGTTAAACATCAGTATATGTGTTTATAAATTAGTCTGTGTAAATAAAATACTTTGGTCTTATTAGAAATAATTTATTAGGTTACACACGGAGGTGTCAATAGATAGTGAAATAGCCTGAAAATTATCGATAATGCCCTGCCCACCAGCCACGCCCACAGCAACACCCCTGAAAACACAAGCGTCCCTCTTTGGCAATCTGAAATGTTGGGAGGTATGGAGAGAGAACTACTATTGGTGCAGCAGTTACAAAGTACTAGAGCACAGATACCTTTTACCTTCATAGCAGAGCCGGATTTACCAGTAAGCAGAGTAGACAACTGCTTAGAGCTCTAAATTTTGAAGGATGTCTTAACTGTGCTCGCCACACCCACTTTCTGAATTGTGGGTGTGGCTGGGCAACCTCAATGTCCCTGCACCAGTTTTTTTTTACCAATTTACAAGCTATTATTTAACCCCTTGGATGTTAGAGAGATCTCCAATGCATTATGAAGCAATGCATTAGTGAACGATCTAGCAACCAAGGGGTTAAAGCATGGTTCCATCTTATTTGTTATAGGCCAAGGGTATTTTCTGTGCCAGGAAACAGTGGATGGGACACTTGTGTGGTCATGGGTGGAGCTAAAGGCACCTAGAGTTCCTTGCTTAGAGGACCCTGAGATGTAAATCCAGCCCTGCTCCATAGCATGCATCAGCAACAAACCGCAGAGGTGCAACCACTTATCTGTAAGAGCAATCACTGGAACTCTGTATTCAGACCCAACTCCTTGAAGGATATGAACTAAGGTGTGATGAAGTCAGGGGAGGGCTGGTCTGGGGGCAGTTTCCCCCTGGGCTGGTCATACGTTTTGGCCAGTGGGCCACTGACTCACTCAACCTCCTGTTTGCTGCTAAATATTAATGCAGCTCCACTAGTGATACTACAGAGCTTACAATTGAAATGAAGCTATACTAATGATACCAGCGAGCTACAGTCCAAATGGAGCTACATTGGTAGAATAACCCATTTCCCTTGAAGGCTCTTTAGTATCACCAGTATCCCTCCATTTCAACTGTAAGCTCTATAGTATCACCAGTATCCCTCAGTTTCCCTTGTAAGCTCTATAGTATCACCAGTATCCCTACATTTCCCTTGTAAGCTCCATAGTATCACCAGTATCCCTCAGTTTCCCTTGTAAGATCTATAGTATCACCAGTATCCCTACATTTCCCTTGTAAGCTCCATAGTATCACCAGTATCCCTCAGTTTCCCTTGTAAGATCTATAGTATCACCAGTATCCCTCCATTTCAACTGTAAGCTATGTAGTATCACTAGATTAGCCCAGTTTCAAATGCAAGCTTGGTAGTATCACTTGCCAACATTAATGCCAATTTTAAAATTAAGAAAAGGGGGTGGTCGGCTGGTACAGTGCACTGGAACAATAGTAGAAATTAGCCACCTGATTGTATTTGCTCCCCAGACCACAAGTTGCCAGCCTTCCCCTGGATAAAGTGGAGATAACTTCTCCAGTGATATCACTTCTCCAGTTCCTATGTTATTCTATTGAGTCAATGCACCAAGATTTCTGTAGCTTTAGAAATCTTAGTGCATAGGCTCCATATAACATGAGAACTGGAGAAGTGATATCACTGGAGAAGTTATCTCCACTTCATCACACTTTTGTGCATAACCCCCCCCCCCTTTGACTTTATAGGAGCAGCTCCCATCTGTTCACCACAAGTTTGTATACGACACATAATAATTCAAAGAAATGACCAGAGTCCTGTAGGGGAACAGATACACTCTCAGATGCCCAGTGTGTGATGTAAAATAATTCCATAAAATGTATTGGGCTTTCATAAGCAGATAAAGGAGCCTTATGCATCACAATATACCTCTGTCCCAGCAACACATCTAGTTACCCAACATAGGATTAACCTGTGTCCCAGATTGCCCAGGACATTTCCTTATTTTAATTGTGTGCTCCATGCCCTGTCCATCCCCCCTTCTGGGACAAAAAAGTCCTAGATTGAAGAGTTCAGAACACAGCATTCTAAACTTTTTGATGGAGGACTGCCCATTGATCCTGCACAGCATTCTAAACTATTAGATGGAGACCTGCCCATTGATCCTGCACAGCATTCTAAACTATTAGATGGAGACCTGCCCATTGATCCTGCACAGCATTCTAAACTATTAGATGGAGAACTGCCCATTGATCCTGCACAGCATTCTAAACTATTAGATGGAGAACTGGCCATCGATCCTGCACAGCATTCTAAACTATTAGATGGAGAACTGCCCATCGATCCTGCACAGCATTCTAAACTTTTAGATGGAAAACTACCCATTGATCCAGCACAGCATTCTAAAATTTTAGATTGAGAACTGCCCATTGATCCTGCACAGCATTCTAAATGGAGAACTGCCCATTGATCTGGTGACAGAAAATAAGGCCTGTGCTGGGCTACAGAAAAATGTCCTGCTTCAGAGTTTTAAACACTTGCGGGAGAACTGAATGCTATTTCCTGATGTCAAACAGGATCTGCAGTTCTCCCTTTAGAGTTTAGAGGCACTCTGGAGAAAGCATAGGTTGTGCTCTGACATCGAGGGATGTCACATGACCTGACCACACAGGTTCGCTAGAGCTGAGAAGAAGTACTCTGCTGCTCTCATCTCCATAGTGTTCCTAAATGACAGTAAGGAAATGTCACCCTAACTATGCATTTATCAAACCATCTTGCAGAGCTTCCTCAGGGATCTCTAGGTGTTTTTAAACACACACCGAGTGTCTGGGAGTGTATCTGTTGCCCTAGAAATCTCTTGATGAGAAAGTATGTTAAGGATTTGTCACTGCTTTCAAGGTACCGGTAGGGATACAAAGTATTTTACACCTGCGCCACTGGTCTCTAGCACATTTTGGTAGTCTCTATATGCTATATGGATAGAAGTCATGAAAACACCAGTGCTCTTCCATCTCTTTCTATAGCCTCCATGACAAGGACTATGCAGAAGACATGGGAAAATCTGAAGATTTTATTTTTAAAAATAAAAGATTTTTAGAGTCAATGTCCATTTTTTGTAATACTCTTCAAAAAAGTCTTTACTAGTAAATGGGAGGGGTGCACAGCTCTAAAACGTATGTGAGGGGGTGCATAAAAATCAACCAGTCACTACTGATAAGGAACAGTGGGGGAGATTTATTAAAAAAAAAAAAAAAATTCTTGTTCGTTTTTGTGAACGGATCCTTTAAATTGTCCTTATTCCTTATTATGAGTGATGGTATTTATAAAGTATTCTAGTTACATTGATAAATATCTTGACCGTAAAGAAAAAGAACAGGTCAGACATGTCCTTAAATATCTGGTGAAAATTCTGTGCAGATAGTGACATCCCATTACATAAAGTGGTAGAATGCGTGGCTGGTAGAATGCGTGGCTCACTTTGAGCCGTAACCGCACATGCGCAGTAGAGCGTCTCTAATGTGCATGTATGGTTTCACACACAGGGAGCTTCGCTGTGAGCCGTCTGGAGCTCCCCCCATGCGCAGTAGAGACTCGCCGAACGAGCTGCCCCACTCCAGACGGCTCATGTCATGTCTCTGCTACCGGCTCCGGGGCAGCTGGGTGCACTTTAGCCTGTGTATACAGGCTTCCATACTAGTATAATATAAAGTGGTAGAATGCGTCGCTTACTGTGAGCCGTAACCGCACATGCACAGTAGAGAGTCTCCACTATGCATGTGTAGTTTCGCACACAGGGTGCTTCGCTGTGAGCCATCTGGAGCTCCCCGCTAAGGATCGCCAAACACGCTGCTCTCTCCGGGCGGCTCACGTCCTGTCTCTGCTCCCGGCTCCGGGGCAGCTGGGTGCACTTTAGCCCGTGTATATGGGCTTTCATACTAGTTTCTTTATAAATATGCTGCACCACCATTTACAAACTTCCTTACTCCATTTTTTAAACAAAAGTACGACGTGGCGTTATGTCCTCCTAAACTGTCCTTAATACGTTTATAACCATCAGAGCTATTTTAACGCTTCTTTTTGACTAGATCCACTTTTATATATCTCCCCCAGTGGCCCATATTTATAAAAGCAAACTGGAGTTATTCTGGACTAAACCAACTGAACTATAGGGAACAGACAAAAAATCCTGTAAAATTATATCGGGCTTTTAGCCCCTTGAATGCTAGAGAAGACTGAACTTTCTAGCATTCAACATGTTCAAGAGCTCTATTCAAGTGCATAGTAATTTTGAAATTTTTATTTGTCCCCTGTGGTGCAGTTGGTTTAGTCTAGAATAACTCCAGTTTGCTTTTATAAATATGGGCTAGTCTGACTGCAAATCAAGCTGCCGATCTGTTTGGCAGGAAAGACGTGGAATTACTTGCTTTCCTAGACTGTGCTGGTAGGGACTGTAAATATGTTTAAAAATGTCTAGTTTAATAAGGATAATTAAAAACTGCCTATATATAGGGCTAACCATTTGTTTGTAATATAAATAGTATTTGAGAAATTAATCTTTATTTGTTGATGGAGTCTGGCACTTTGCCCTAATTAGTTTTTAAACTGCGACAATATTATCATACACCAGGGCTCAAAATGTCCACTTGCCACTAGCCAATGGCGAGTGAAAATTTAGCCCTGGCGAGTAGAAATTCAGCCCTGGTGGGTATGTTTTGGCTTGCAGTGGAGAGTAACTTTTCAGGTCTGGCTAGTAGCAAAGGACTTAAAATTATAAGCCCTGTCATACACTATGAAAGAATCTAGATCCTACACAATGGGGGCATTTCTAATATCACAGGGAGCAGTAAGTTTAGCCTGGAACATATCTAATTAGCATACTGTCCAGGGAATTAGCATAAAGTGCCACAATGTACCTAATTTTACAAAGAATCTTCTTATTTTACAGAAAAATGGCAAGTAAAACATATAGGAAGAATTATGATTATCTGTAAAACAAATTAAACATGTCTAAGGTCTTTAAGCATCTACTGCAAAAGGTCTGCACTCTTCACATCTCACTCTAAGGATGGCTGCGGAAAATTATAACTATGATCATTCAACTTGTTTAACCCTTTAAGAGTTGAAGAATTTGCAATGCATTGCTAAGAAACGTGTTTCACATGCCTCTGGTCCTGAAAGCATCAAACCACAAAATATTTATTCTAACAGTTGTGTGTTAGTGCTAGTAATTTTAAGGTGATTCAAACAGTAAAATTATTATTTAACAAAATAACTCAATTTATGTGCATATGTGCTTGACTGCTAGATGGGAAGGTTAACCTTTCAAGTTCCAGTGGGGTGCGCAAAGCATTTATAAGCACAAATTAATGCTGCAGTTTAATGCTTTAAATAATGGCCTGAACAGGGACAGAGAGATTCTGTCTCATTATCACACTGTGAATTTGCCTTTACAACAGTCCCATTGGGAGATTAAATACATTTGACTCTTAAAGGGATAGTAATGTTTCATAATAAAAGCAGCTCTAATTAATCTTCATAGTATTTGGACTTGTTATTTCAATTCTGTCAGAGTTGTAGTTCAAGAGTAATTCAATGACAGAGTATCCCCCTCCCACCCCTTTTATTGATGTAACACTGCTCAGCCAGATCAGAAGGGAGGTGCCCAGGTAGACTGCAGAGAGGGACAATCTTCAATTAAGATAAGGGAAAAACCTGAAAAACTTGTCAAGGGGGGCAGGGCTTTCATTGTATTCATAGGAAGAAGATTGTCCCCTTCTGTTATCTGTCTGGTCTATGGACTGCATTCCACATCTGAGAAGAGATGGCTTACACTAGGTAAAAGGGGCGGGAGGGGAATTATGCTTGTGAATATCTCTTAAACCATAAAGGTTTGAGAGATAAGACTTATATCGTTCTTCATGTTTTTTTAATGCCTACAAAATAAAATAAAGATAAAATGAAGTATTACTATCCCTTTAAAGTGGAAGACTGCAATTTACATGAGTCATTTAGCATTGACTGATCAAAGAACTTAGGTCTGGACTGAGCTATCTTATCTGATTTCTGTTCTAAACAATGCAATGTGTACATGTATTTAAGAGAGGTGTTTTCATATTTATCTGTATAACATGCCTATGGAAGAGACTTAAGAGGTCTTGAAAGCTTGCATCCTAAATCTGCTTAGTTAGCCAATAAAGGTATCAACTTGGCTATATTTGCCTCATAGATAGGGATATACAGCACACATAGGTAAACCATAAGTGAACTTTACTAAATATGTAGCCTGTCTTCTTTCCGTGTTTAACCCATTAAGGACCAATGCCATGAAAGGACTGTCACGGCTGTCCTGCATTTAAGGACTGGTGACGGTCCTGGTGTGTCATTGAATTCAGGGGCCCCCGAATGGCAAAAAAAAAAAAAAAAATGGCCCATGGTCCTTAACTACCAGACGTGTCCTTAAAGCGTAACTATCACCCTATATTAAGGCCCCCCCCCAATAATTAGGCATATGGTGATTAGGTTCTTAACATCACTATTATCGGGCACAAGTACCAAGTTCTGAAGTAATCATCATTCTTTTGAGATCAGTGGCCAGGCCTGTATGCAGACATGTTGGCTTAGCAACATCTGCATGCACCTGCTATTTCCATCCTGGTCTCCTCTAGGAGGTGCTGCATGGTACCTTAATGTACTGGAAGGGACTGATGACGCATGCGCGCAGACGGCTTTAAAGCAAGAAGCCTGACCGTCTGTCTCAGATAAAGGAGAATTACTTCAGAACTTGGTACTTGTGTCCAATAAAAGCACTGTTAAGAACCTAATCACCATATGCCTAATTATTGGGGGGGGGTCTTAATATAGGGTGATAGTTCCAATTTAAGGGGTTAAAACCCAAGTAATGGGAAAGGACAGGTACCAAAGATCAATCAAGCAACGAGTACTAAATTATACACAACAGATCACTTACAGCTACAGAATGTCTGAGTGCTATATGCTCTCTGGAGTTTCTTCTACCTAAAAGTACTAGCATTCTGTATCAAGTATTAGCACTCACTCACTGAATATCTGGTGCCCTAGGCAAATGCCTAGTCTGTCTATTTATAAATCCAGCCCTGCTTGTCAACAACCCCAGAGGGAAGACACGTACATTAAAAAAAGGAGGGACCTTACTCACCTTGTCCCTCACCATGCCGAATGGGGATCCAAAAGCCTTCCAAGAAGCCCAACCTAATTATCTTTGCCTCCACTTTATTGGGGTAGAGGTCTAGCCATGGCTCCATCCTTAGGACACGCATTGGTGTCCTCTGAGCCCGAAATCCCTGAGCGCCCAGGCTTCGACCCCTTACCCTTGCTCCTGGAACCCTCCTGCACAGAACTGGACCTGGAACAGCTGTAACTAGAGAAACCTACACTAACTACACCAGAACAATTTACATGAGCTCAAGCAACACTATCATGATTGTGTGACAAGCCACCAGCCCAAGAGGACATCACAGCTTCATTATTATGACTGGATTACACTGCTTCACTTAAGACTCCTAGGAAAACCATGCACAGACAAACCAAATGTCCCAGCCATCCCAACAGCCATCAAGGACCCCACAGCAGAAGTGCTACTCTCCATCTGTTGCTTGGGCCGTAAGGATGCTGCAGGCGCTATGACCCTTGATTTGGCTGGTGCTGTGGCCCTAAGCAACCCCCCAGCCAAGGTAGCATAGCAGCTGCAGCAGGGGTAACCGGTGCAAGCCCCAGACTCATGAAACAATTCCTCCTGCCTACCTGCATTGTCTGGAAGAGTTCCCAGCTGGCTTATGGACAGCAGCCTGGGTAGAAACCTCCTGTGCCTGGCCTTTGTAGACCCTGCAGGTGAACTGGCTGGTGCAGGGCAAACATCATCCGGAACATCCACAGCACCTACCTCCTCCTGCTGACTGCCCCCTTGGTGAAGCCGCTCTTCATGCCTGATAACAGAGATCTTGCCCTGGGACAAGCTCGGACTAGCAGACGCCATTCGAGCTGCAATGGGACTTGGGCTGAGGTGCTCAGGGGCAGGACTGCCAGACAGGATGGCCCACTTCAGTCCTATCCTCTGGAGACCAGCTCAGTGTGTGGTCATGTGACGGGGACTGCCTATGAAGCAGCATCCAGTCATCTGGCAGCAAGCTCTGCCTTACCAGAGCCAGTAGGGCCTCATCAGACAGATCGGCCATAGTGGACCAGTAAAGAAGAACTAGGAGAAGCAGAGAGGTACTGAACCAAATGGTGTAAATGCAACAAACTGCAGTAGAAGAAGAAAAAAAATGGGAAGGAAAAGTAAAGTCCAGAAGGGTGGATAGTGGAAGCAGGTTCAAGCTGCTGGAGGGCAAAGAGACCAAAATAACCTCAGCCCCTACCCTTAACCCCTTAACGACCCTTGACGGTCATAGTACGTCATGGGTCGATCTGAGTTAACGACCCATGACGTACTATGACCGTCATGGAATTCTGGGCTCCCCCCGCGGCTGCACGCCGTTCGGGGAGTCCAAAATCGGGAAAAAAAAAGCTCCGTGGTCCTTTAGTGACTGCCTCGTGCCTGGGCGGTTGGTCGTTAAGGGGTTAAATATCCTACCCAACTCCCTCCGCAACCTAACTTCCCATAAACCTACAGCCTAACTTCCTTTAATTACATTGTAAGATCTTTGGGGCAGAGTCCCCTTTCCCAATGTATGATTCCCTTTGCTGCGTGTGTCCCCTGCTAATGATGCAATGATCACACATCAGCCTGATGCTATTATGCCTGTCCTGTATTATTTTTGTGTTGTACTATTTCTGTAATGCCCTGTTGACATGTATAGAGCTATATAAATAAATATACATATATACGTACCTACTTTAACCCCCACTATTTTCCCTTGCCCTATCAGTCATGATTATTCATGGAGTCAGCTTTTCATGTGACAATTGGTTTTAAAATCTGCACTGCAGGAACTTCAATCATGTTTGAGTATAGGCTATCATAGTACTACTGTCTCTCTATTCAACAGCCATTGGTCACACCTAAACAGCTGTCTGAGGATGATGGGATTTGTAGTCCAGGAACAGCTAGAGACCTATACAGACATATGTACAACAATAGCAAATATTTCTCATGATTGGGTGTACTGTAGCTTTCGCTCTTATTTATTAGAAGGTGAAAGTTTCTCTTTAGAGCTCAATCTTTTATAAGTCTACTAGTGTAAAAGCCCGTGTACACGGGCCAAGGGCCAGGTAATGTTAACCTTTTGATTGCCAGAAGGGTATGCAACGCATTGCTTTGCAATGAGTTGCATACCTCTCTGGTACTCAAAGGGTTAAGAGGCCACTACCTCACTGCTCCACGCGATGCAGTCTTGCATCGCCTCACTCACGAGATGCAATCATGCGCAATAGAGACTGGTTGAATGCGGGCAGTCTCTACTGTGCGTGACAAACATCCTAGCTAAGTATTATATAGGATTTCACAGCCCATTCCAGTTCAATCTTACTTAAAACACATTTCAGAAAAACATATTTTTCGTCTAATTTCTGACAGAATGCTTACAATATAAAAAAATATTAAATGTAAATGTATGTTTATTTATTTCATGATTAGAAAGCAGTAACTATATAGACCAGTTAATTTTGTGTTCTAGAAGTATTCTGAAATGTATTAATGTGTTTCCACCTAAAATTTAAAGAAGGGGAGGGGCATATTCGTAGTCACGTTGTTGTTTTTTTTATAAGAAGTCTAAAATTGAGGTGAGCAACCTAAGACCCTGTATTACAATTCCCATAATCTCAGGCTAGCCGACAGTCCTGAAAAGCTGGAGAGCCTCAGGTTGCCAACCCCTAGTCTAAAGGCTCCTGAATTTGTATTGGATGTGATAGATGTTTTAAGGGATAGTACCACTTAATTCCCAGAAAATATACGTATATATATATATTGCAGGGGTTGTACTACTGAGTAAAACCATAGTATAGTAGGTGCTTCAATCAAAAGTAACTGCACTTCAGTGTTGCATTTTGTCGATGCACTACTTCTAGAGTATGACATTTTATGGGGTGATTTTGTTAAAGCAGTCTTTGGACAGCTATGGTCAGTGACCATAACCCAACATAGGTTGCTATACAACAGCACAGCTATAACATTTCAGGCCATGAAAGTGCAACACAGCAGAATCATTGCTCTGGGATTGCTGTCCTCTCTTCTCACTCTGTAATAGCTGACATCAACTGTGTTCCTGCAGCAGTGTTCTGTCTAGAAAACTGAGTTATAAAACAGGCAAAAGTTGAGAGGTTCTGGGCACGAACAAAGCAATGTTGCCTGTTCTATGGCTAGTTACTTCTCAAGAGCATCACATTTTAGCTCTCTAAGAAATTTCCACATACATATTAGACTAATCCTGCCCATGAGGGCGGTCCAGTTCCAAAATGATGGCCAAGCCCCCTCTGCACAGGAAATACCAGAAAACACCAGGTATTTGTTTGAGCCTTGATTGGGCTTCATCAGTGAGGTGCAGCTGGTTTACCTAGGCACTGAGAGCAAGGGGTCCACGTCTGGATTACTCTTTACTCTTACGGATAAACCCTAAGAGTGTTTTCAGAAAATAGCCAAAATATGTGAGAGGCTTTGAGCAGGAACAAAGCAACATTGCCTGGTCTATGGCTAGTCACCACTCAAGAGCATCACATTTTAGGAGAAATTTCCACATACATATTAGACTAATCCCACCCATAAGAAGCAGTACAGTTCCAAAATGATGGTCAAGTCCTCTCTGCACGGGAAATACCAGCTAACCCAGAAGGACTGGCATAATGGCGTAATGGCACTAGAGAGATAAAACTTGATGCTTCTGAGTAGTGACTAGCCGTAGAACTGGCCATTGTGCTGTTTGTCCGTCCACAGAAGCATCTCACATTTTGCTTGTGTATCTTGAATACTCTTTGGGGGTCTCCTTAAGAGTGAAAGGTAATCCAGATGTGGACCCCTTGCTCTCAGTGCCTCACTGATGAAGCCCCGCTAGACTGAAAAGTATGTCTGGGGATAACAGGTGTTCCTGTGCAGGGGAGACTTGACAGTCATTTTGGAACTGGACTGCCCTTATGGGTGGGACTAGTCTAATATGTATGTGGAAATTTTTCCTCTGTTATGGCACTAGAGAGCTAAAATGTGAGGGTCTCCTTAAGAGTGAGGGGTAATCCAGATGTGGACCCCTTGCTCTCAGTGCCTAGGTAATACAGTTGCACCTCACTGATGAGGCTCAATAAGGCCAAAACGTACTTATGGGGTTAGCTGGTGTTCCCATGCAGGGCAGGCTTGCCTGTCATTTTGGAACTGGACCGCCGTTTTGGGTGAGATTAGTCTAATATTTATGTGGAAATTTCTCCTCTGTAATGGAGCTAAAATGTGATGCTTCTGAGCAGTGACTCATCGTAGAACTGACCATTATGACATTTGTTCGTCCTCAGAAGCCTCTCACATTTTGTATGTATTTTGAATACTCTTAGGTGGTCTTCCTAAGAGTGAAGGGTAACCCATACATGGACCCCTTGCTCTCGGTGCCAAAGGAATTCAGCTGTACCTCACTGATGATGTCCAACAAGGCAGAAATGTACATCTGGGGTTGTTAGCTGGTATTCCTGTGCAGGGGAGACTTGCCCATCATTTTTAAACTGGCCATTGTGCAGTTTGTTTGTCCTCAGAAGCCTCTCATATTTTGTATATGTATTTTGAATACTCTTAGGGGGTTTCCCTAAGAGTGAATGTTAATCCAGATGTGGACCCCTTGTTCTTAGTGCCTAGGGAATTCAGCTGCACCTCACTGATGAGGCCCCACTAGACAGAAAAGTATGTCTGGGATTAGCTGGTATTCCCATACAGGGGAGACTTGTCCGTCATTTTGAAACTGGACCTCCCTTTTGGGTGGGATTAGTCTAATATGTACATGGAAATTTCTACTCTGTAATGACACTTGAGAGATAAAACATGATGCTTCTGAGCAGGGACTAGCCGTAGAACTGGTCATTGTGCCATTTGTTTGTCCTCAGAAACCTCTCGCATTTTGTAAATGTATTAAACTGAGTTAGACTCAATACAAAAGACTTGTCTGCTGACTGTAATAGAACGATGCAGAGTAGGGAGATCATAGCCATGTATCTCTGGAAGAGGGCAGCAGAGTGCAGGGATCTACAATTACTGAATTCATCAGCTGCCAATTCTCTCTCTCTCTATCCAAGCCTGGGAAACATGCAGCCCTTTAACTGTTGTTAAGCTACAATTTTCATCATCTCAGTTGGTCAACAGCCAACTAAGGGTGATAGCAGCTGTAGTCTAACAACAGGTAGAAAACTGGAGGTTGTCCATCCCAGATCCAACTCCATACCTGGGAACATCTTCACCCCAGTCCCTAGAGTAGTTAAAATGGCAGGGGTGGGAGTGTGATTACCTTGTAATGTGGGAGGTAATTAGCAGGAGTGGGCTGCATTAGGCAGGTGAATAGGTGGGGTTTGTCCCTGGGGGTGAACAGGTGGGAAGTCTTTGAAACAGGACAGAGGAATGGTGGGGTTTCCCGGGAATTCGCCAAGCCAAAGAAAGAGGCTCTGTCACTGAAGACCCAGTAATGGTCACTGAAAACCAGAGTTCCCAGGTATGTCTGTCTCCTGACACATTTTTGTCTTTTTGTAACTTTTGCCACTCGGCTATCATAATCTCCCTTTCCATAAACATCCTGATGGCTAGGTTTCCCATTAGGCAATGTATGGCTGTTTTCTAGGAATGGCAGATATTTCCAGCTGCTCAATTTTGTAGTCGCATTGGATTGCTGAATAACATTTTTTTTCAAACAAATGCAAATATTGGATCTGAAAAAATACTTCAAAACAGCTTCAGAGTAAGGCTAAGAATACCCAGGAAAGTGGTCTGATTTCATCTACATTCTGCGGGTGTAACCAGTCTGATATGGATATAGAAGTTTACTCTCTGCAATGGCACATGAGAGCGAAAAATGTCAATAGAAGCATCACTGAGAGGCTGCCATGCCCTAGAACAAACACTTTATTTTGTTTGTTCTCGGCGGGTGCTCATCACAATCTTTCTTTGTATGTCTTCCTAATTTGGTAGAGTATTCCAAGCATGGGCCCTTGGTCTCCATGTGCCTAGAAAGGATCAGCTAGACATGGACATTTTCTCTCTGCAACGGCCCATAGCATTAAAACCATGACTTGACGTACCACTGAGAGGCCGCCATGCTTCAGAACAAGATAATTTATTGTGTTTGTTATCAGTAAGTCACAAACTTTCATGTATCTTTCCCTAAGCTGGAAGGGTATCCCTGGTATTGGCCTTTGCTCTCCATGTGCCTAAAAAGGATCAGCTGCAGGACATCGACATGACCCACATAGGCTGAAATGTACATCTGTGGTTGTGCTGTTTCTCTCTCGTGATGAGAGGATTTGGCTGACATTTTGCAGCTAGACTGCCTCCAGTTGGAATCAGTCTGATATGGATATGGAGATCTTCTCTTTGCAGTGGCACATGGGAGCGGAAAGTTTGACTTGAAGCACCACTGAGAGACCACCATGTCTCTCAACAGCTGGAGTGCCAAAGGTTGCCTACCTCTGAAATAGCATGTTAAAGTGGATCTATCACATATAGATATCTTATGCTCATTAGAACGAGCATTTACCAAAAAGTTTAATATGTTAGTCATTTTTGAAAAAAACCCGTTATCTACGCAAAAATTCAAGTTTAAAAGGTGCCCAGCAGCCTACTTCCGCTTTCGCAAGCTGCTTGCCACACAGAGGTTGCTCCCGTCCCACTACCCAGCATCCTTCTATGACGGAGGATGTCTGTCTCTAAGCTGGAGGATCTCATTGGCTAGATATCGATCTCTGCCAATGAGATCGCTCCAGCTTAGAGAAAGAAACCCTCCGTCATTGGAGGATGCTGGGTAGTGGGACGGGAGAAGAGGCAGTCCTGCAAGCAGGAAGTAGGCTGCTGGGCACGTTTTAAACTTGAATTTTTGCGCAGATAACGGGTTTTTTTCAAAAATGTCTAACATATTAAACTTTTTCACTAAATGCTCTATCTAATGAGCATTAGATAGCTATATGTGATAGATCCACTTTAAGGGAAGAAAATAAAGGCATTGTGAGGCAATGTGTTGGAGGCATCTCAATCATCCAATGTCTTAAGGCCTGTGGCCTATGAACATCCTATTTATATAATGAGAACTAGATAATGCTGAATCTCTGGTTGCTCCTACACCCTCTGCTTTACCAAAAATAGCTATTGTGAAGGCAGGCCATCTGTGAGAATATGAGAGCCACGTACACTATGTTCTGTTTTGTTGGAGCTTCTTTCTCCTGTGTTGTAAGAAATATAGTAATTTATGGAGCAGCAGCAAAATTAAAATAGTGCTGTTTGTCCCCATACCTGGTATTCCAGGGCAATACACAATTTCATGTTACCAACAGAACAATATGTTATCACAGGAATGGGTAGTTTATTGCTCTGCCGCTCACATGTAATTTACACTATAGTGCTGATCTCATGCAGTTCTATGCTGTTCGCATGTAATATTGCATTGATCTGGTAGCCTTATGTAATACTCTTCTATTCTCATGTAATGATGCTGTCACAAGCTAGGACTATAGGCCCTGCTGAGACTGTGGGGAGAGTGTGGGAGTGAAAGTTTTAACAATACCAGACCCCTGGTTACCTGTTACTATTCCTAGCAACCACTACAATAACCCCTGAAATCCCTCCTGCACTATCACCCCAGTACTACAATTTGCTGCCACCACCAAGACTTTATATCTGGGCGTCTTCGGTTACCCCAAACACAACAGAATTACAGTATAAAATCACCTTAATAATCAGACATATAGAATTAACCCTTCAGTAGCGTGTTCTAACTGAGCTTCCTTCAGAGTAGTGAGAACAGAGAAAAGAGCTGATTCATTGAACATTTAATCTGAAAAAAAGGCTTCACAGTGCTGGTTACAAAAATACAGAAATAAAGGACATACACAAATAAAGATTACACATAAGCAAAACAGTCCATAAAATAAAGTGGGAGAAACACAAGAGATCCTTAAATACAATTACCGGTATTTTAAGAGTCCTTGGAAACTTCAGATGGTATATCCCCCTTCAGTTGTTACAAAGAAAATCCCTGTTTTATCCAAAAAAAAAAACATATTAAACAGTTTCCACTGTTCCTTCTAAGAGGCCAAACCCCCTGGGGTGGTTACCTGGGAGGGTCAGGGGTTTGGCTTGACCGTTTACAGCCCACTCAATCAGACCTGTCACTGGAGAGTTCTACCTGAAAAGTCATAAGGCTTCCCAAAGCATGCAACACACAGCACACCTCTATAATGTTATAATAATCATATTCCTCATATCTGTGTGAGTATCTGGACACCAAACATGCTCGGTCTAACTGGTTGCAAAGTGACTATTCTTGTAACTCATAGCAGGAACACCTCCCCCTGGTATGTTTGGTACCCACCACAAGGGTAAAACCTGGGCATTCTGAATATATATTTGTATTGAACAATTTTACACTATATATGCATGTTCTCCCTAATTCATAATATTTGACTGTCCTTGAGCAGAGGGTACAATATAGTTTATGACACTCTGTTCTTCTCTGGTGATGCTCTTTCAGTTTCTGGTGGTTATCTACTTAGCTAATTTTATGGCCTAGGACTGATGCACTTTGAATAACAAAAAAACAAATTATACAATCCAGAGGGCCAACTCATGCCTTGGCATGACAGATGCATTGCCATGTAATCTCAAACTGTTCACTGATGATCTAGTTTACTATTCTGCTGTTGTCAGGTAATGGTGTATTATCCTGTTGATTTCATAACAATAGAGGTATGACAAACACACACTGAGAACTTATACAATGTAGTGGTTTATTCTTGGAGATGATGCCCTCTCATGTGCTGTTTAGTCTCTCTCACACACACACACACACACACACACACAAACACGCTCTCTCTCTCATCTCATGTGCCATACGTTTCAGCCTCTAGTAGGCCTCATCTCATGTGCCATACGTTTCAGCCTCTAGTAGGCCTCATCAATGAGGTGTAGCTGAATCCCTCAAGGCACAAAAAGAGGGTGACAAACAAAACAATAAAGGTTTGAGGAAAGATGTGACATTTTGGTTTTGAACTGTTTGTGGATAGGACCAGAGTGGCATGAATGTGGAGATGTATTTTCAGTAATTGCATACATGTAAAAAGTAACTTAGGAGCATCTGCGGGGGCACCATCCCCAAGAATGAACTACTAAGTTGTATTCATTTTCAGCATGAACTTGTTGTAACACCTCTTGTTTTAACCATATCCCAAAGTGAATGGGTATCCTAGGCATGGGCCCTTGCACTCATTTGCCTATTGACAGTCAGCTATTCAAGCTGAAAGAATCCCCCTCCTGCCCATTCTGTCTGCCTCCCCTTAGAGCTGCAATACTGTTGTGGGACCAGAAGGAGGCAATAAGGGACAATCTTCAGTCAGTAAGTATAAGTAAAACCCTGCCCCCCCCCCCCCGACGAAGGAGGGAAGGATTTTACTTTTGTTTACTGAAGATTGTCCCTCGCCGCTCTCCGCCTGGACCAGACAGAGAGGCAGTGTGACATGGCCAGAAGGGGAGGGAGGGGGATCCATTCAGCTTGAATATCTTTTGAACTACAAATGTAAGTAATTAAACATAGAGCTGCATGTCATAAAAACCATACAGAAGACTCTGAGCTAAACTCTAATATAGACACTATTATCCCTTTAACCCCTTAACGACCCTTGACGGTCATAGTACGTCATGGGTAGATCTGACTTAACGACCCATGACGTGCTATGACCGTCATGGAATTCCGGGCTCCCCCCACGGTCCATGGTCCTTTAAGTGTTAGTAATGTCTAAAAAAAACTTTTTTGCATTTAGAAGAGCTTAAAAAGCTGATCTAAATGCAAAAAAAACCGTATCTCTCAAACCGCTATGGCTTAAGAGATACAGGCGTTTAAAGTTCGCTGTTTCCTACTGACAGCTGTAAAGCTGTCAGCAGGAGATTCATTTTGGTCGACACGGAGGCACTTGCGAAGTGCCGGGATCTCGTTACTTACACGGAATTCCTTCATTGGAATGGTCTAAAACGTGTGCCTAGTGTTCAGACACACGTTTTAGACCATTCCAATGAAGGGATTCCATGTAAGTAACGAGATCCCGGCACTTCTCAAGCGCCTCCTTGTCGACCGACACGGATCTCCTGCTTTACAGCTGGCAGTAGGAGAAATCAAACTTTAAACGCCCGTACCTCTTAAACCATAGCGGTTTGAGAGATACATTTTTTTGCATTTAGATCAGCTTTTTAAGCTCTTCTAAATGCAAAAAAGTTTTTTTAGACATTACTAACACTTTAAGTGCCGGCCGTGTGTGCTCGTGGCCGGTCCTTAAGGGGTTAAGATGAATAGAACACACTACCTGAACACACACTCACAAGCATGTCTTCTCCAGCTACGTTTCAGGTAGAAATGGCACCAATTTAAAGACAAAAGAACCAGATAATTTGTGCACATAATACAGTAGAAAAGGCTGGTCTCTCTCACACTGATAATTTGCATTTTCACACTGAGAACCAGAGAGGTGGGTCAAAACCATGAGTATCAGGGCCAAACAATGAGAGTTTCCAGTCATACTTATTCCTATGGCATACTTCCTTTTTAAACCATAATTTAAAATAATGTATTTTCCCCATTATAATGCAGTTGTACTTAATTTAGAAATATCCAATATATACGTATATCTCCGGTAAATGTTTCATACACTATTTTAAGTGACACAGATATATTACTGAAAAAATAATAACATTTATGAGGTATCTGTTCCCTTTAAACAAAAAAACCATAAGAATTCCTCCTGCTTGTGAACTGTATTTCACTCCCTGGTGCATCTCCCGGAAGCAATGAGCTGGCTCCTTGTTACAAAATCAATATCATAAGAGAATCTGCTAAATAAGGCAAGTCACATGATGCCTCAGGTTTTACTTTGAACTCCTACGAAAGTTAAATGCCTTTGGCCTGTGTCATTTTCGAGAGTTTCCTTTCAAAAACACATTTAAGAATGATTTATACTATTTTAAGCAGGCGTATGCAATACACATCTGGATTCGAGCCCAGTAATGAACACAGGCCAGATAAGCAACATATTTCTCTTAGAACCAAAGTTTTGGTGCAATAAGTAGTGCAATGCATTATGGGTCTTTCTATCACTTGATCATATACACAAATGACTGGTGTGAAGGTGTTCAGGAGCAGCAGAGACCCTATTTAATTGTAAAATATGTATTTAGGTTATAATACCTTTGTCATAAATACACTGGGAATGCAGTAAATGCCTTCCTAGCATCTAAGGTGTTACAAACATTTCTGGTACTTGGACTGGGGATCGGGTCATTTGAAGAGACAGTATGTGTCAATGGACAGCAGCAGATCCTGAGCCCACAAAAGACTGGGTCACATTCAGGAAGCTAAGAGGAGGTGCACTAATCCAGCCCTGAATGAGGAGCTAGAGCCAATTTCTTAGTGCTGCGGAAACCTAATATCAATTTACTAGGCTGCTTACAATGAATATTCTTCACTTAATGCCGCCTGAGCCAAGGGGAGGGGGGCAGTGGGAAAGTGTATGGGAGTTCTGTGGTGTTGCTTAACGGGAGAGTAACCTTTAATACAGAAAAACTATATACGGCAGGGTTTAAAAAAATGGGTACTGCAATAACTTTGTATTAAAATATCTATGAACAAAGGAATTTCATTTCTTTTATGCAGCAGGAAAACCATGCAATATATATATATATATATATATATATATATTTTCAATATTAAGCATTACTATCCCTTTAACTGTGAGCCTTGTTTTAACCCCTTAAGGACCAGCGGTCCCGGGGCGCGCCGTCCCTTAAGGACCACATAGGAAACTTTGATGTGCCGTCCCACGTGACTGATCACGTGGGGCGGCACATCAAACGGGTCACTGGAAGAGATTGCTCCGGTCTTGGAGCGATCAACTTCAGTGCCCGGTATTACTCACCGCGCTCCTGTAGGAGCGCGGTGAGTAAAAGTACGTGACGTGCCAGGACCGTCACTTGTCCTTAAGTCCCGGACCAGCGTGACGGTCCTGCCACGTCAATGGTCCTTAAGGGGTTAAGGTATGTAAGAACAAGGTTATTCCAATTTTAATACATTTTCCTGTTTGCACTGTAGGGGAGGTTTTGTAGCATGCTTGCATTAACCCTTAGAGTGCCAGAGGGTCATGCAACGCATTGCAAACCAATGCACTGCATTATGCACAGCAAAGTGTGCAGGCATTTACTAAAGGTAACATACGCTGTAGTGCATACCACAAAATGAAGCTGTGCTGGTGAATTTGTTCGTTCTCACCAAAGAGGAAAAACTCTGGGGCAAATGAACCGTTTGAGCACCAGAGTAGGCTAACCAGACCTCACCTTTAACCGGGGACGCATAGGAAAAATGCATACTGCAGAACTGCTTTCATTTCAATGAAGTACTGAAATGTGCCTATTTCCTATGTGTCCCCGGTAAAAGGTGAGATCTGGTCAGCCCACACCAGAGGGGTATAGGTTGGATACTGCTCTGGCACTCAAAGGATTAACAGGGACTAATAAAAATTCCCAAAATTTCCATTGAGATAAACTGGAATTTTTTAACTCCTTAAATGCTAGATATGTCTCCAACACACTGCAAAGGACTACTGTGGGGACCTCTCTAACATTCAAAGGGCTAAAAGGCACATTTAAGTGAGTTGGAATTGATATTTCCCCCATTCACAGCCTTGTTCGGAACTTTATTTTTCTTCAATCAAATTATTTATTGTGAATGCGTGAAAACATTCAGACATTTTGAAAACACTAGCCTGGCCGTAGTGTCTGACCAAGCGCATCGTGCAGGAAGTTGCAGGAGCAATTCTGTACCAAACCAAATGCACCAGAGGAAGAGAATAAAATTCCCCGAGATTTTAGTGAAGCTTCCAACCCCTTCAATGCTAGAGGTCTACAACGCGTTGCTCTAATGTTTGCAAGACATAAGTGGGAGGAGCTGACTTCCAGGGGTGAGATGCACACCTCCCAACATTTCAAATGGCCAAAGAGGGACACTTGTGTTTTAGGTGGTGTTTCTAGGGGCGTGGCTGGTGGTCGGGGAATTTTTAGGTTACTTTGTCACCTATTGACACCTCTTTGTGTAAATGAATAAATGATTTAGAGCAAGACCAACGTATTTTATTGACACAGATTCAATTACAAACACATATACTGAAGATTAACTAAACATTTATGTGAATTTCATTGCTGTGGAGCAATGTGATAGACTAAAATATACACGACTCACTCTGATGTCCTAAAAAGAGGGACAACAGGGTAGAAAAGAGGGACAGGGGTATTTGGGTCTTAAAGAGGGACACTTGGGAGGTATGAAGATGCGATAGGGGTCGATGTAGTGGCAAAGTGTCTGGTGTTGTGCGGACCTTGGCCATGGAGTATATGACACACTTCACCATATGCACTAAGAATTATCTAAGCGGAGACAGAGAGACCCTGATCATTAGCATATGATGTTGGAGTAAAGTTGCCATTGTGTTGGGGAGGGCAAGCAGAGGAGCAGAGAGGATGCGTTCACCCTCAGACAGAAGATAATGCAGGACCAGAAAGAGCAGCAGTTGTCCCTTACCCCATTAATTGCTCAAGGAGTGTGTAACGCATGGCTTTGCAGTGCATTGGACACATCTCTGATCACTCAAAAGGTTAACTGATAGCTTAGATGCATCTCAGAGGTTCAGTAACCACAGAAGACGGATGCCCTGTGTGAGGATCATAACTAGAACTTGCTGGACCCCCTACACCCCCTTGTGCAGTCCATATAATGCATTGAAATCTGGAAGGTTTGGTACTCATCCACATGAAGAAGCTTGCAGTGCTACACTGAAATACATTTCCCTCCATTCCCTGGATGATTCTCCAATAATGGGTATTGCCTGTTCAGGTTTTAACCCTTTGAGTACCAGAGGGTTACAGAACGTATTGCTTTGCAATGCGTTCCGTACCCCTCTAACACTCAAAAGGGTTAACACTATTGGTGCCAGAAGGGATGAGTAACACATTGTATCACAATAGGTTGCATACACAGTACTCTTAGGATTAAATACATTCTGTGTTGAAGCACATTGTTCATGCTTGCTATGTGCAGTCATTTGAGTCAGTAGCAAAGCTTCCAGATTGCTATATGCTATAGGAACCCAGGATGGGGGAGGGGGCAGTAAGTCCTAGTTACTCTCCTAGGGGAAAAAATCATGGAGGGGGCATAAAGGAACAGTGCAATGCTGCTGAATATGCTGGTGTTTTCATACCTCCCAACATTTCAAATTGCCAAAGAGGGACACTTGTGTTCTAGGGGGTGTGGCTGGTGGGCAGGGCATTACCAATAATTTTTAGGCTATTTCATGACCTACTGATACCTCCTTGCGTAACCTAATAAATTACTTCTAACAAGACCAAAGGTTTTCTATTTACACAGACTAATTTATAAACCCATGTAATGAAGATTAATATGAGTTTTATTGCTGTGGAGCAATGTGATACACTTATATACACACCAAACAGTCTGATCTCCTAAAAAGAGGGACATCAGGGTGGGAAAGAGGGACAGAGGGATTTGGGTCTAAAAGAGGGACTGTCCCTCCTAAAGAGGGACACTTGGGAGGTATGTGTTTTATACATTAATAATAATTATACATTGACATCATGTGCAGTACAAATAATGTGGATATAAGATGGATCATTGTGTTACTCCATAGACCAGTGCTCTAAGATGAATTGCTACACAGCTGAGGAAACCAGATGGGATCGAACAGATAGGAAGACCTTGAACAAGCGAAGGATCTTTCCAATCAGCCTTACTTCTTCAGACAGTCAATTAAAATAACATGGTACAGTGGGTCAAATGCTGCCAAGAGACTTTAAAGGGATAGCATTGCTTCACAAAAACAGCAGCTCCTTAACCCTTTGAGTGCCAAAGATGTATCCAATGCATTGCGCTGGACAACCCTCTGGGACTCAAAGGGTTAATCTTCATAGTATTTGGGCCAGGGAGAGTGTTATTTCAATACTGTCAGAGTTGTAGTTCAAGAGTAATTGAATGATAAAGTATCCCCCCCACCCCTTTTACCTAGTGAAAGCCACCTCCCCTCAGATGTGGAATCCAGTCCATAGATAGACCAGGCAGCTCACAGAAAGGGACAGTTTTCTTACTGTGAGAACAATAAAAACCTTCCCCACCTAAACAAGTTTTTGAGGTTTTTCCCTTATGCTAATTGAAGATTGTCCCTCTCTGCGATCCACCTGGACACCACCTTGCTGCTCTGAGCTAAGCAGTGTTACATCAGTAAAAGGTGTGGGAGGGGGATACTTTATCATTCAATTACTCCTGAACTACAACTTTGACAGTATTGAAATAACACTCTCCATGGCCCAAATACTATGAAGAGTAATTGGAGATGCTACTGTTTTGAAACATTACTATCCCTTTAAGGAGGATCAGGACTGACTAACAACCCCTGTATCTTGCCATTTGCTGATGATTCAATGCGCTGGAGTTATTTCTAGCATTCAAGGGGTTAAAATCCTCATTTAAACCAAAGGGAATTTTTACTTGTTACATATGGTGCAGTTTTATTGGGCCAAAATGTCTCCACTTTTGCAGGGGCGTTTTAACACATGTGAGTACCTGGCCTTCGCCAGGGGCCTCCTGTTTCAGAGGCCTCACCTATGATTCCCATCGGTCATGGTTTTACAGGAAGGAACCAATGTAATCCTGTACTCAACTGGACAGTGGCGTAACAATAGGGGTCGCACCTGCGACCGGGCCCGTCACTCTCAGGGGCCCGGCCGCCCCCTGCGACCCCCTCGCCACCCACCCGCAGCACAGCTGACGTCCCGGCAGCCAGCGCTCGAGTAATGCAGAGCGCTGGGAGATGACATAATCTCCCAGCACTCTGCATTACTAAGAACCGTGCGGGAGAATGTCACACACACTGCTAGACCATCAGGAGGTAGGAGGACGGGGGTCAGTAGGGGCAATGTGGCAATGGGGGCATTGTGGAGATTGGGGGGAAATGTGGAGAATGAGGGGCATTGTGATGGGGGCATTGTGGAGATTGGGGGGAAATGTGGAGCATGAGGGGCATTGTGATGGGGGCATTGTGGAGATTGGGGGGAAATGTGGAGCATGAGGGGCATTGTGATGGGGGCATTGTGGAGATTGGGGGAAAATGTGGAGCATGAGGGGCATTGTGATGGGGGCATTGTGGAGATTGGGGGGAAATGTGGAGCATGAGGGACATTGTGATGGGGGCATTGTAGAGATTGGGGGGAAATGTGGAGAATGAGGGGCATTGTGGAGATTGGGGGGAAATGTGGAGAATGAGGGGCATTGTGATGGGGGCATTGTGGAGATTGGGGGAAAATGTGGAGCATGAGGGGCATTGTGATGGGGGCATTATGGAGATTGGGGGAAAATGTGGAGCATGAGGGGCATTGTGATGGGGGCATTGTGGAGATTGAGGGGAAATGTGGAGCATGAGGGGCATTGTGATGGGGGCATTGTGGAGATTGGGGGGAAATGTGGAGCATGAGGGGCATTGTGATGGGGGCATTGTGGAGATTGGGGGGAAATGTGGAGAATGAGGGGCATTGTGGAGATTGGGGGGAAATGTGGAGCATGAGGGGCATTGTGATGGGGGCATTGTGGAGATTTGGGGGGAAATGTGGAGAATGAGGGGCGTTGTGATGGGGGCATTGTGGAAGGGGCAATGTGGAGGTGGTCAATGTGGTTGAGGGGGGCCAATGTGGTCGGAGGGGGGCCCGTGGCAGTTCTTGCACCAGGGCCCCGTGGATTCTAGTTACGCCTCTGCAACTGGATAATTATTTAGGCAGTTCTGGTAGCACAGCACAACAATGTTTCTGATTTTTCCACAAATAGGAAGGGGAAAAAAGGAAGCTACCACCAAATGTAAGAGGACACTATGTGTTACCCTATATTTGTGGGCCTCCATTCTTAATTTTTCCAGAGGCCTCAAGCATTATTAAACATGCACTGCACTTTTATGTTTGTGCAGTGGCCCCAAATCTCTCGCAGGGCAGGGCTGGATATTCCTGGTCTGGAAGAGTTCCAGCATTTCGGCAAAGTGTCTGCTCAATAACAATGAGTCAATAGCAGAATGAATGTGTTGGAGATCATCCAATGGGTTAAACATGGACTTTCAGAAAACTGTGGCATATTTGATTCTTTCCTGATTATTTTCTTTGGATGCTTTGGAGGCATCAATAGCATGAAAGGAGAGGGAGCCTTCTAGTCTGACAAAAACTGTTTTTAACCTTTTAAGGACCAGAGGTGTGAACCACTCACACTGCGAAGCAATGTGTTGCACACAATGCAACATTGGAGAATGCTTCTCTGACACTCCAGTGGTCCCACATTCCACTTTGCTATTCCCAGCCTTCTCTGAGCTTCTCCAGGCCTGGTACATTCAAACAATCTTATTCTCGTCCTTCAAACCTCCAGCTGATGACATCAGGCAAGTTCACTTAATGGAATCTAAAGGAGCTGCATAGGCTAAGAGTGTTAATTTAATGGGACATCTGACATGACCAGATAAGGTACATCAGCTGACATAACCAGAGAAGGATGTCTTAAGAGCAAGGACTCTCCCCAGTTGCCATAGCAAGAAGCTTGGCAATTTGTTAATGTGAATAAGAGTCTTGAATACAAAATAAAAATACAGGTCTGTTTTATTTTCTTCCCTTAATGTTTTACTGCACTTATATCAAATGTGTTCTATGAGACTTCTTTTTTCATCTCTGATCTCCAGTATGGATGAACAAAACAGTTCAGTATGTTTGTGTTCATAGGAAATCAACTGTGTCACAAACCTGGAAACAGATTTTGCAGTGCAGCTGTTTAATCTTTCGTTTCGTTTGTTGTTTTCACTAATCAGATTGCAGAAAAACAAACCATGTGATGTACAAGAAAAAACAAAAGAACAGGTTCACAAACCCTCCAAATCATTCAAAACATATTCCTGTCCAGGTCAACAAAACATATTCCTGTACAGGTCAACAAAACATATTCCTGTCCAGGTCAACAAAACATATTCCTGTACAGGTCAACAAAACATATTCCTGTACAGGTCAACAAAAAATGGAGAGGATGTAAAGAACCTCGCAATGGTGGAATGGGTCTTCCAACTGTAGACACCTGACCTCTGAGTTCCTATAGCTTAAAAGAGTAGGAAGCCTTTATTATAAATAAACATATATTATATGGGTTTTCTGACTACAGGTAGTTGTTTAATTCAAAAGTTAGACACTTTCAAACTGTCAGGAAGTGATATCAACACGACAAGAAGTGACAAAGCTGCTACCACATTCTACACAGAACTGTAATCAGAGGCTCTCTTATCCCATAGAATGTAACAGAATAACTGTCACGACACTGGTGAACTGAAGGTGAGTTCTCAGGACACCAGAGGGTACTGGTAACAGAAAAAACAAGTTTAAACACATATAACTTTGGATCACAACATCTCCCAGCAATGGAAGTACCCTTGTTTTACTCAGCAAGAAAAGTCTTCCAATATACGTGTTTTGCTATTAAAGGTTTCCTATTCTTTTAAAACTCTGCCATTCTCTCTCTGATCATGGAGATCTGCAGAGCTGGGTGACAGAAATGCCTCTCCCGTCACCCCTGGGAGATTTCTTTACTTTCCATTGAAGCCCGTTGTTGGCACTGACGTGTGGCTTCAATTGAGAGCACAGTCATGCTGCTTCTTAACACAGAAGTGACTAGTGAAGCTCTGACATCACCACGTCCTGCAGATCACAGAGATCTGCAGACCAAAAGGAGAGAGAATGGTGGAGACTTAAGAAATGGGAACTTGGTTCCCATAGATGTCAAGTAACAGCTTAAATTAGAAAGATTATTCTCCTAACCATTTTCTGTCCCTTAAAATCAAGAGAAATGTCTCTTTCTCCCCATGGTACAGCTGGATAGCCTTGGAATTATTCAAATTCTTCTTAGTACATCTGCTTCATTGTTCTGCTTTTAATTGTCCATTGATAAACAACAGGCTCTTCCAATAATTCTCATAGAACCTAATCATACTGGGATGAATATAAGAATCTACCAGCACAGCTCCATTGTGCTTAGCCTCCAACACCTGTGGCTGTACTCCAGGGTATGTATCAGAGCATATAATCCCTGTAGCACACACCAACATATACAGTTGGTCGTTGTTAAGACTTTAATGACAGAAACACCCTTATTTCTGCCCCATAACAGGCAAGGCAAGTGATGTTATGTTACAGCATTTCCATATTTAATACATGAGATAAACAAGCTGTACAGCAGTGGTGGGTAACATGAGCCCCTCCCCCTCCCCCCCCCCGCTGCTGCCAGTCTACAACTCCAATAATTCCTTGCCAGCCAGTGACTGGCAGAGAATGATGGGAGTTGTAGTCTGGCAGCAGATGGAAGGCCTCACTTTGCCAATTCCTGGGGAAGAGGGAAATAACACCCAGAAATGTTTTACTATTGAAACGTTGCCCTGTATTTGGCGACCATCAAAAGGGTGACATCAGAATGTCACCCGCATCAAAAGGGCAACATTCTGATATCACCCACTTAAAGGGGTAGTAAACCTTGAAAATAAGTTTATGTTATATTTTAGCCCTTAAAAAACATGAAAAATGATATAAGTCTTACCTCCCAAACCTTTATGGTTTGGGAGATATTCAGAAGCAAAGTTTCCCCCTGAGTGACATCACCGTTCTAGCTCTCAGATTTGGAATCCGGTCCCGGGACCGGCTGTGGCTCTCCAGAGGTGCCAAGATCACGATCTTTAAAAATAATTTCTTAATTGGAATGGTCTACAAAGTGTGCTTGCAAGCCAGGCACACTTTGTAGATAGTTCCAATTAAGTAGTTCTTTTTAAAGATCGTGATCTTGGCACTGATAAAGAACTGCCGGTTGATCTGTGGACCGAATTCCAAATCTGTCCACTAGATGGCAGACTTGGCTGAAACAGCCAGGAAAAGGGAACTTTATTTTACTTCTGAATATCTCCCAAACTATATCATTTTTCATGTTTTTTGAAGGGCTACAATATAAAATAAACTTATTTTCATGGTTTACTATCCCTTTAAGGGGGTCGCCTTGCCATGTTAGACACACAGCCACAGGAACAGCCCTGCTTAATACAGACGTTTGGCAACTGCTGCCCTGCTGCTGGAAGATAGAAGATGCCAAGTCCCTGTATAATGTAGGGCTGTTCCTGTAGCTGATGGGCAAGGCGGACAAGGTTAGAGAATAAATTGGCCTTGTGTCTACATGGCAGGGCTGCGGAATACAGCAGGT